>OY769909.1:14179007-14214570 GCA_963669185.1 Dyspetes luteomarginatus | reverse complement strand
ATGTATGCGAGGGCTTACAGAATCGAAAAATAGTTCAAAGGGGCGTAAGTGAATTTGAGGAGACCAACGATCGTTGAGGAATCTTCGCTCGCGAGATCCGATAAGGGACGCGCGTTATTGGATAGTACAGGAAGAAATCCATGGATAAAGGTTGCCCGCAGGAGGATCTCAAAGTCACTGGGTTCGTTTTTGTAAAAAAAAAAAAAATGTCGACGTTTATGGACTCGCGGATAATGGAGCGAATATTGAAAAGAGAGTTTAATGACCTGCGTTAATGTCATGCCTTTTCTTCAATAAATTTTCGAGGAAATAAAAAATAATGATAACTCCTAATGTGATGGAAGAAATTATGGAGATTTTATTCGTGAGACTGATCATTCAATGATATTAAAATTTGGAAAGTTTGAGAAACAAATTTCACGAATTATCGAACTCTCGATTAATATTTCATTCAATTTAACTTTTTCCAGAATAGAAATTGACAGAATGCATCTGTATAAGGTATATATGTATAAGGTATAAGGTATGCATCTGTATAAGGTATATATGATATGAAACATAAATTACGATCAGCATAACTTTGAAATATTCTCGCAAACAACTTTTTCATCAAAATGATAAACTTTTTGGGCCACAGCTGAGGAGCTTTTTTTTTTTTGTCTTTTCTTCAATAAATTCTCGAGGAAATAAAAAATAATGATAACTGCTAATGTGATGAAAGAAATTATGGAGATTTTATTCGTGAGACTGATCATTCAATGATATTAAAATTTGGAAAGTTTGAGAAACAAATTTCACGAATTATCGAACTCTCGATTAATATTTCATTCAATTTAACTTTTTCCAGAATGGAAATTGACAGAATGCATCTGTATAAGGTATATATGTATAAGGTATAAGGTATGCATCTGTATAAGGTATATATGATATGAAACATAAATTACGATCAGCATAATTTTGAAATATTCTCGCAAACAACTTTTTCATCAAAATGATAAACTTTTTGGGCCACAGCTGGGGAGCTTTTTTTTTTTTGTTTTTTCTTCAATAAATTCTCGAGGAAATAAAAAATAATGATAACTGCTAATGTGATGAAAGAAATTATGGAGATTTTATTCGTGAGACTGATCATTCAATGATATTAAAATTTGGAATGTTTGAGAAACAAATTTCACGAATTATCGAACTCTCGATTAATATTTCATTCAATTTAACTTTTTCCAGAATGGAAATTGACAGAATGCATCTGTATAAGGTATATATGTATAAGGTATAAGGTATGCATCTGTATAAGGTATATATGATATGAAACATAAATTACGATCAGCATAATTTTGAAATATTCTCGCAAACAACTTTTTCATCAAAATGATAAACTTTTTGGGCCACAGCTGGGGAGCTTTTTTTTTTTTGTTTTTTCTTCAATAAATTCTCGAGGAAATAAAAAATAATGATAACTGCTAATGTGATGAAAGAAATTATGGAGATTTTATTCGTGAGACTGATCATTCAATGATATTAAAATTTGGAAAGTTTTAGAAACAAATTTCACGAATTATCGAACTCTCGATTAATATTTCATTCAATTTAACTTTTTCCAGAATGGAAATTGACAGAATGCATCTGTATAAGGTATATATGTATAAGGTATAAGGTATGCATCTGTATAAGGTATATATGATATGAAACATAAATTACGATCAGCATAATTTTGAAATATTCTCGCAAACAACTTTTTCATCAAAATGATAAACTTTTTGAGCCACAGCTGAGGAGCTTTTTTTTTTTTGTCTTTTCTTCAATAAATTCTCGAGGAAATAAAAAATAATGATAATTGCTAATGTGATGAAAGAAATTATGGAGATTTTATTCGTGAGACTGATCATTCAATGATATTAAAATTTGGAAAGTTTGAGAAACAAATTTCACGAATTATCGAACTCTCGATTAATATTTCATTTAATTTAACTTTTTCCAGAATAGAAATTGACAGAATGCATCTGTATAAGGTATATATGTATAAGGTATAAGGTATGCATCTGTATAAGGTATATATGATATGAAACATAAATTACGATCAGCATAACTTTGAAATATTCTCGCAAACAACTTTTTCATCAAAATGATAAACTTTTTGGGCCACAGCTGGGGAGCTTTTTTTTTTTTTGTTTTTTCTTCAATAAATTCTCGAGGAAATAAAAAATAATGATAACTCCTAATGTGATGGAAGAAATTATGGAGATTTTATTCGTGAGACTGATCATTCAATGATATTAAAATTTGGAAAGTTTGAGAAACAAATTTCACGAATTATCGAACTCTCGATTAATATTTTACTCAATTTGACGTTTGCCAGAATGGAAATTGACAGAATGCATCTGTATAAGGTATATACAGATACATACATACACACATCTGTATATATATGATATGAAACATAAGTTACGATCAGCATAACTTTGAAATATTCTCGCAAACAACTTTTTCATCAAAATGATAAACTTTTTGGGCCACAGATGGAGAACTTTTTTTTTTTTTTTAACACTAAACTGTTTAATTCAGTTTGAAAAGTTAGACACATAAAACTCGCCCTTTTTCATAAAAGCAGTGATTAAGAATGGCTAACAGAGAACTTCCGGTAATGGAAGAAATTATGAAATATTTCGAAACTGCAAAAGCTCGACATAAGACTCGCTAACGAGAGAGTATAGAACGAGAGATAATACTTAGGAAAAATTATTATACAAAGGGACGACTTGTCAAGTAGAATCTCTCGTGACTCTCATTTGAATATTGAATAAGGAATCTGCGATTAGAGTTTGGTCGATGTTGCAGACAGAGGCACCATACTATATTATATACATCTATATATATATATATACATCTATATATATAATATTCTGTGGGGGTGCACCCTAAGAAAAGTTGCCAACAACAAGTTCTCGTTCATTCTGTCAGCCATATTGCATTTGAAAATTCCTGACTTTCAGAAACTTGTCTGCAATCCCATCGAGACTTTTCAAAAGTACTAAATTCGTAATGTGTTGGATATTGTGCTATCATCAGAAGCTTTTTCTCGTGGTCCATTAGAGTTTGAAAAATATAGACTCTATATACTAAACAGACTACTGGACTACTAGACAAAATAGACTAGTAAATAGACGAGGGTGAGATATTTGTTAAAAATAAACGAAAAAATTCTTACGAAAAAAAAAAAAAACAACCCTCTACGTAATCCAAGATATTCTATGGATGAAATAATTATAAATGGATATATCCATGGACAAAAAAAAAAAAAATTGATGAAAAAAAAATTCTACAAAGCTCGATGTTTTACAAATTAATAAATATAAGAGGCTGCTTGTATCTAGTCCGGGATTGTGTCTTGTATGGCTAAAAAAAGAAAAAATAATAAAGCTCACGAGGCTCGTTGTCTCGAGGATAAAAAATAAACACCCTGTAAAGCGTTGAACGGATAAAAAATAAACACCCTATATATATATATATATATATATATATATATATATATATATGTTATATAGTGCTTGACATACAAATAACTGTTTGCCCAGAGGTGTGATATCCCTGTAATATTATACATACACCGGCTACATATTATTTTGCTGGTCAATGTTTCAGATATTATGCTTGGGGCCGTTGGATGGATGGGCCCCAGATTGACGAGGCGAGAATAGTGAGAGCGAGAGACAAGAGACACGAGCGTTTGGCTATGCAACGACGAATATCCCAGAGCTTCGGTGGTTGTATTGGGTACAGGAGAGCGGGAGAGGAAAACCCAGGCACGGTGGTTATACCCTATCGATCAACGGATAGAGTTGCTCTCTCTCTCTCTCTCTCTCTCTCTCTCTCTCTCTCACGTGCTTTCTTCGTCTCGCTGGTTCACGCGCGACACGGAATATTCCTTGCTCTCTCTCTCTCTCTCTCTCTCTCTCTCTCTCTCTCTCTCTTTCGTTCTCTCTCTACCTCTTCATGTCCTCAGAGTCGCCTCCGCCTCTCTCGCTCTTTTTTTTTTTTATATTTATTTAAACAATAAAGAACATTTACTACATATATGTAGTACCACGACACATATATTATTGTATATAGCCACGCAACAATTTCTCTTTTCCCCTCACACGAGGATTCTCGCAGTCTACTTCCAGATCCACACACATTTGTTGTTTTTTTTTTTTTTTTTTTTTTTTTTTTCCCTTTTGAGGCAGATCCAGATCGAACGAGAAGTCGGTCGATCAGAAAGAGAGAGAGAGAGAGAGACTTGTGGAGGAACTTTAAATCAATGCTTGGTTTGAGTTTACTGGAATAGTTCGTCGAAATGTTTTGTAAAAAAGATTCCAGCTGGCCCAGAGAAAAATGAGCAAAGATTAGACAGCTCTGAAAATATCAATCCAGCACAAAAAAAAAATGCTGGATAAAAAATAGTAAATTTAAAAAATTATAAAATTAAGTAAAAATCACCGATTTAGTCAGAAAACGCTAAAAATTTTACGCTTTTTAAGGTGACTTTAAGATTTTATCGTGTCAACGCTCTAATGCAGATTTTTTTTTTAACAATTGTACTTTGATTTCGTACCTGGTTTATTTGCAAAAGGGTCAAAAGTTTATTTGCACTGCCATGTTGTGCAGGATGTGGGTTCAATTCATTTTCACGAACATATATATATATATATATAATGCTGAAAATATAATGATGAATATGAATTGAACCCATACCCATACCAACCAATATATATATACATATATATATATATACGATTTTATGATTATTTTTCGATAGCTCATATGGAAGGCGATTGACAGTGACATGATAGATCGCAAATGCGACTGTTATTTCTATCGAATTATACTATCTCTGCTCAATGCAAACGATTTTTTGTCAATGTTCATATTTTTTGCCTCTAAGCTGGAAATAAATGAACATTTATGAATGAATTTTTTAACGAGTTAAGCGCGACGTCGGTCTATGGGGATTAACGGGTCGCCTGAATTGAAAGCAGAGCAAAATTGGCTCCGCGCTCAATGTGTTAATAAAAAATATCGAACAAATCAGCAGAAAAATTTTCTCGCACGTTTTCGGGTAGGGTATCTTGAAGGGATTTTTCTACACCTCACATGATACGAGAGTACTAACACCAAACTGCTAACTTGACAGTCAAACAACTCCAGGAGTAGGATCGCCAACTAACTTTAAACTGAGCTAAATTACGCTATGATATATTTTTGTGGTTGCAACGCTCGAAATTTTACGTAGCAGAACTCAATCATAACATTGCATTGGATGGGGATTCGACTTCTGCTTTTTAGTTGGAAGTAAAAAATTCGTAGGATCGCCAACTAACTTTAAACTGAGCTAAATTACGGTATGATATATTTTTGTGCTTGCAACGCTCGAAATTTTACGTAGCAGAACTGAGTCATAATATTGCACCGGATGGGGATTCGACTTCTGCTTTTCAGTCGGAGGTAAAAAATTCGTAGGATCGCCAACTAACTTTAAACTGAGCTAAATTACGCTATGATATATTTTTGTGGTTGCAACGCTCGAAATTTTACGTAGCAGAACTGAGTCATAACATTGCATCGGATGGGGATTCGACTTCTGCTTTTCAGTCGGGGGTTAAAAATTCGTAGGATCGCCAACTAACTTTAAACTGAGCTAAATTACGCTATGATATATTTTTATTGTTGCAACGCTCGAAATTTTACGTAGCAGAACTGAGTCATAACATTGCACCGGATGGGGATCCGATTTCTGCTTTTCAGTCGGGGGTTAAAAATTCGTAGGATCGCCAACTAACTTTAAACTGAGCTAAATTACGCTATGATATATTTTTGTGCTTGCAACGGTCGAAATTTTACGTAGCAGAACTGAGTCATAACATTGCATTGGATGGGGATTCGACTCCTGCTTTTCAGTCGGAGGTAAAAAATTCGTAGGATCGCCAACTAACTTTAAACTGAGCTAAATTACGCTCTGATATATTTTTGTGCTTGCAACGCTCGAAATTTTACGTAGCAGAACTGAGTCATAACATTGCATTGGATGGGGATTCGACTCCTGCTTTTCAGTCGGAGGTAAAAAATTCGTAGGATCGCCAACTAACTTTAAACTGAGCTAAATTACGCTCTGATATATTTTTGTGCTTGCAACGCTCGAAATTTTACGTAGCAGAACTCAGCCATCACATTGCATCGAATGGGGATTCGACTCCTGCTTTTCAGTCGGGGGTTAAAAATTCGTAGGATCGCCAACTAACTTTAAACTCAGCTAAATTACGCTATGATATATTTTTGTGCTTGCAACGCTCGAAATTTTACGTAGCAGAACTCAGTCATAACATTGCATCGGATGGGGATTCGACTTCTGCTTTTCAGTCGGAGGTAAAAAATTCGTAGGATCGCCAACTAACTTTAAACTGAGCTAAATTACGCTCTGATATATTTTTGTGCTTGCAACCCTCTAAATTTAACGTAGCAGAACTTAGTCATAACATTGCACCGGATAGGGATTCGACTCCTGCTTTTCAGTCGGGGGTTAAAAATTCGTAGGATCGCCAACTAACTTTAAACTGAGCTAAATTACGCTATGATATATTTTTGTGCTTGCAACGCTCGAAATTTTACGTAGCAGAACTGAGTCATAACATTGCATTGGATGGGGATTCGACTTCTGCTTTTTAGTCGGAGGTAAAAAATTCGTAGGATCGCCAACTAACTTTAAACTGAGCTAAATTACGCTATGATATATTTTTGTGCTTGCAACGGTCGAAATTTTACGTAGCAGAACTGAGTCATAACATTGCATTGGATGGGGATTCGACTCCTGCTTTTCAGTCGGAGGTAAAAAATTCGTAGGATCGCCAACTAACTTTAAACTGAGCTAAATTACGCTATGATATATTTTTGTGCTTGCAACGCTCGAAATTTTACGTAGCAGAACTGAGTCATAACATTGCATTGGATGGGGATTCGACTCCTGCTTTTCAGTCGGGGGTTAAAAATTCGTATCAAAGAAGCGATGACTAACACGCACAAGAGCATTTGTTACAATGCCATGGAATCTCTGTAACAAAATATTATAGATGGCGGTAAGTTCGTATGACGAGACAGAAACCATCTACCGTAATGTCGTCATCGTTTGTGGAGCAACTTGAAATAGAACTCGTCGAGTACATGGCAATGGACAGGTGGTTTTATACCGTCAAGAATGTGGGGCGTCGTTTCTAATAAATACGTACACAGGCCAGAGTATAACGACTCCTGATGTAACTGACGCTGCGGTGGGTGTCGCGGTGAACGAGCAGCGCACGAGACGAGGAACGATGCGGAGACCCTGGATCCGGACACGACGTATAAACGCAAACTCGTAACACTGCACGAGCCTATTTGCACCCGGAGCTTTCTCTCTCCTCTCCTCTCTCTCTTTCTCTCTCTCTCTCTCTCTCTCTCTCTCTCTCTCTCTCTCTCTCTCTCTCTTGCTCTTTCTCTCTGCTCTGCAACTTTTCCTTATTATACCTTCCTCTATTATAATATAATCCGGTGCTATATCGCCATAACGAGTTTTCTCATCGTCCTACTCTTATAAGCGTTATCTCCCTTTGGCCTCTCACTCTCGACGATATATTAATTTACAACGTTTACCATATCCGTGATTTCACCGCAATGTAGCCACTCTAGAATTTCCTGGCAAAAATATTATTTAAAATTTTTATTTTTTGCTTACTAATAGGCAAGGTTGGTTATGGTTATTTTTTTACCCTTAACATTTTTCATCAAACTTTATAAAGCTCGCGTAGCTCATTCTCATTGTCAGAGAAATATGTATCATTTATTATTTGGTTGATCGATCCTATTAAATATGCATAATACAAACCCCATAAGCAAAATCCACGTGAAGCAAAATTTCTCGCAAAACTCCATTAAGTTTCTCGGAAGTTAAACATCAGGAGCCAGAGTAGACTCCAAGAATGGTATATAAAGGGAAAACTTTAAACGTGAAATTTTCAACTCACGGAAAAATTAGATTGGCAGATTTAAAATGGAGGAAGACGAGAGAAACTGTTCCGATAACTTTTTCACTGAATTACTTAAATATTCTTGATGAAATAAATTATGTTTCGTAATAGCGATATATATATATATATATATATATATATATATATATATATATATATATATACTACATACCGAGTAACGTTTGTATCGACTATAATGACAGCTGGTTAATATAAAGTGTGTGTGTGTGTGTATATATTGAGTTTGGGCCACAAGATTTAATGGGGGTTGTGTGAAGGTGCAAAGGGGCTAAATCTACATACCTATAATAGGCTTATCGCATATGGGAGTCCGCCAATGGAAGTTGGCGCTCGGAATAATTGCTGGAGAGCTGTGAGCCCGAGGGAAGATGGAAGCTCGACGATAAGGTGCAGGTCGGATCGATGTGGAGGCAGTAAGAGAGAGAGAGAGAGAGAGAGAGAGAGGGGGGGGAAGAGTGAGTGAGAGAGACGAGAGTGCGACTACCTCTCCTGTGCACTATATACATCTCTACTCACACCCCCGCAATCAGCAAGCTGGAACAATATATCTATATACATACAGTTATAGCAAAATATACAGTTATATAGTTACATATACATATATATATATATATATAGTTATATAGCTCCATATAGGTAGATATAGCTTGCGAGCTATATATACGAGGTACACAACAGTCCCTGGAGCGTGTGCTCTATAACTAGTGAGAAAACGCTGTGATGGGGACCGTCAGGCAAACATATGCGCGTATTCACGAGTCAATGACGCTCACAATCTGACGAGAGCCGCGTGTGCTATTTCGCATGAGGCTTCAACGTGTGCTCATGTGCAAATACACGTATACATACATACAGACACATATACACACACACATATATATATATGTATACACTGTCCTTATTTATTATTATTTTTTTTTTTTCTTTTATATAGCAGAGAATCAGCCGTATATACTAGTTGAAAGAGGCAAAACTCCTCGCGTCTGATCTCACTCGCAAAAGTAAAGCGGAAGAGAAAGAGTGTGAAGAGATGGTGACGAGATGAGGGCAAAGAGGAAGCGAGAGAGAGAGAGAGAGAGAGAGAGTGAGAGAGAGGGCGGGAGAGAGAGAGAGAGAGAGAGCGAGAGAGAGAGAGAGAGAGAGAGAGAGAGAGAGAGAGAGAGAGAGAGAGAGAGAGAGAGAGAGAGAGAGAGAGAGAGAGAGAGAGAGAGAGAGAGAGAGAGAGAGAGAGAGAAAGAGAGAGAGGGCGGGAGAGAGAGAGAGAGAGAGAGAGAGAGAGAGAGAGGGCGGGAGAGAGAGAGAGAGAGAGAGAGAGAGAAGGAGAGAGAGAGAGAGAGAGAGAGAGAGAGGGAGGGAGGGGAGGTGAGAGCTCTCGAGTACACCGAAGAGAGCCGCGGGCAGAACACGCTCGACGAGAGATGCGAGTATGGTATGCGGGCCAGTAGGTTATACCTCGTCGTCCTCCACCTCCGGACGACATTGGTCGTTGCATGTGTATTGTATGTAACCTAATCTCACACCAAGTACCGAGGAGATGCACTTGTAATTCGTACAAATGCGTTACTTTTTTTTTGTCAGAGATTATTTCTATAATTATTTAATTTAAATTCATAACTCTGTTCTGGATTGTTCTTTTTGTCTCTTGGCATTTTTATATATACACGATGAGATACTAAAGCGGATGGAGAAAGTGGATTTTATTTAAATCGGGCAGTATATATGAGGGAAAATATAATACGAGAAACTCATTAGTAAATTGCAAATAATCAAACGAATTTTTTAAAAAAGTTCCTAATTTCTGGGCCAATGGGCACATTTTTTTTATTTTTATGTCGCGCTTGTGCAGAGGAAGATTTTTTTTTGAGCTAGGCAGTATTGAGAAAAATTGTAGAAAAAGTCAGTCAGTAAATAGCGAATAGTGGAACGATTTTTTTTTTTAAGTTTTTAGAAACTTAAAAAAAAAAATCGTTTTTAGAAACTTAAAAAAAAAAATTTCTGGGCCAATGGAAATAATTTTTACCAAAAGAAATTGGCACATTTAGACACATTTGATTTTCATATTTTGTATGTGCAGAGGAAGATTTTTTTTTGAGCTACGCAGTATTTATAAATATCGTAGAAAATGGCAGTCAGTAAATAGCGAATAGTCAAACGATTTTTTTTTTTAAGTTTCTAATTTCTGGGCCAATGGAAATAATTTTTAACAGAAGAGCACATTTTTTTTATTTTTATATCGCGCTTATGCAGAGGAAGATTTTTTTTTGAGCTAGGCAGTATTGAGAAAAATTGTAGAAAAAGTCAGTCAGTAAATAGCGAATAGTCAAACGATTTTTTTTTAAATTTTCTAATTTCTGGGCCAATAGAAATAATTTTTACCAAAAGAAATGGCACATTGAGTTTCATCATATTTTACGTTTATTGTTATTCGTGGGAATCGTAAATTTTCGAAAACTATATATAGGAAGTATCGGTAAAAAAATAGTTCTCAAGACTGAATAAAAAATCAAACGATGTTTTTTTTTTAAGTGCCAATTTTCTCTGGTGAATTTCTGGGCCAATGGAAATAATTTTTACCAAAAGAAATGGCACATTGAGTTTCATCATATTTTACGTTTATTGTTATTCGTGGGAATCGTAAATTTTCGAAAACTATATATAGGAAGTATCGGTAAAAAAATAGTTCTCAAGACTGAATAAAAAATCAAACGATGTTTTTTTTTTAAGTGCCAATTTTCTCTGGTGAATTTCTGGGCCAATGGAAATAATTTTTACCAAAAGAAATGGCACATTGAGTTTCATCATATTTTACGTTTATTGTTATTCGTGGGAATCGTAAATTTTCGAAAACTATATATAGGCAGTATCGGTAAAAAAATAGTTCTCAAGACTGAATAAAAAATCAAACGGTGTTTTTTTTTTTAAATGCCAATTTTCTCTGGTGAATTTCTGGGCCAATGGAAATAATTTTTACCAAAAGAAATGGCACATTGAGTTTTATCATATTTTACGTTTATTGTTATTCGTGGGAATCGTAAATTTTCGAAAACTACATATAGGCAGTATCGGTAAAAAAATAGTTCTCAAGACTGAATAAAAAATCAAACGATGTTTTTTTTTAAGTGCCAATTTTCTCTGGTGAATTTCTGGGCCAATGGAAATAATTTTTACCAAAAGAAATGGCACATTGAGTTTCATCATATTTTACGTTTATTGTTAATCGTGGGAATCGTAAATTTTCGAAAACTATATATAGGCAGTATTGGTAAAAAAATAATTCTCAAGACTGAATAAAAAATCAAACGATCTTTTTTTTTTTAAATGCCAATTTTCTCTGGTGAATTTCTGGGCCAATGGAAATAATTTTTACCAAAAGAAATGGCACATTGAGTTTCATCATATTTTACGTTTATTGTTAATCGTGGGAATCGTAAATTTTCGAAAACTATATATAGGCAGTATTGGTAAAAAAATAATTCTCAAGACTGAATAAAAAATCAAACGATCTTTTTTTTTTTAAATGCCAATTTTCTCTGGTGAATTTCTGGGCCAATGGAAATAATTTTTACCAAAAGAAATGGCACATTCAGTTTCATCATATTTTACGTTTATTGTTATTCGTGGGAATCGTAAATTTTCGAAAACTATATATAGGCAGTATCGGTAAAAAAATAATTCTCAAGACTGAATAAAAAATCAAACGATCTTTTTTTTTTTAAATGCCAATTTTCTCTGGTGAATTTCTGGGCCAATGGAAATAATTTTTACCAAAAGAAATGGCACATTCAGTTTCATCATATTTTACGTTTATTGTTATTCGTGGGAATCGTAAATTTTCGAAAACTATATATAGGCAGTATCGGTAAAAAAATAATTCTCAAGACTGAATAAAAAATCAAACGATCTTTTTTTTTTTAAATGCCAATTATTTCAGGTGAATGAAAATAAAATAATTCTTATTAAAAGAAACTTTAATTTTTCGCAAGAGTAATATTTCCTTGGATTTAAATTAGTCAGACACAGGATTATTAAGTAGTTTTCTCTCAGCACTGTGAATTATTCTTTATAGAATATTCTTCATGCATTTTTTTTTTTTTTTCATTATAATAATTCATGCTCATGTCTCGTATTATAAATCAACTAATCACGTTCACAGGCAGTAAAATATATGTGAGATACAAAGTGAAAATGTGTGTTAGTACATCGATGTCTATCAACGAAGCAATTTTCATCTGTTCTCTCGTATACAAGCCACGTAGCTCGTTCTATAGATTCTATTTTCACTCTCTAATTAGCCTTTTAATTTTCTATTGACTTTGCTCTTTAAAATTCAGCAAGCGGTTCTTTATTTTTTCCTATGTTCCCCTTTCATATATTTCCGTGATGTCTTATTGGCTTCTTGGGAAGAACTTGTCCCAGAATCCGAAATAAATAATTACATCCATGAAACACACACACACACATTATATTATAATTTGCACACATATATGGTTTGTGTGTGTGTGTGTGTGTGTGTGTGAATGGTACAACGGAAGCTGCGGGGCAGCGCCGAACCTTGATTCGTGATACACGCTCATCTCTGGCAAACTAACACATAAACGCGACAAGTTTCAAATTTCAAGGCTACACGATGTACGAGAGAGCATATATATACCAATGTGTGTATATATATTTATAATATATATAATAATAATAATAATAATAATAATAATAATATATACATATATACTCTTGTACATCCGTTCTCGTACTCTCTCCGCTCGAGGAGTAATGACAGAGAAAAGGCAAAAGACGGTTTATAAAGCCAATATACGAGAGACAGCACACACCTGTATGCATCATTGTATAAATGCTCGTTCATGAGAGAGTCATCGACTCGCCTCTTCCTCATCTACCACACACTGGCCCTCTCTTACTTTTTGCCTCTCGGATGCTACGGGACCGACTTCCACCTCGGATAAACGGGGTCTTCGTACTTTCGAGTCACGAAAGTACCTTCAAACCTCTCTCATTCGTCTGGTGAAGCTCGTCACACGAGGAAATAACACATATAAAACTCATATCACTCGGGGAAAAATAAAATGCCAAACGTTTTCTGAATTTCACGTGTATCAAATTTTTAATTTCCCTTCAAAAAGTATATCTCTGATCGTTTCCCTCTTAATTTCCGTTCGTCCCTGCAGAAAATCCAATATCTCGTGACACTCGATGTGTTTCCTGGTTTCGTAAAAAAAAAAAAAAACAACAACAACAGAAAAAAAAACCAAAAAACAAATCACGATTTTATATCAGAGAAATGTTTTTTTCATAAATGTGATACGAGGTAAAAAAGTGCAAGAGACAACAACAACAACAAGAAAAAAACTAGAGAGTAGTTGGTGTTTTGTGCGAGAAAAAAAGCTTTCAAGTGATGGCTACAGTGAAGATTCAGAGTCGTTAAACCGTGTCAGCTTTTTTTCTACAAAAAATAAAGGGGATGGAGTGAGTGAGTGGCTCTGTGAATACTGCGAGAGAGCTAGAAGGAGAACTGGAGAGCTAGAGAAGAGCAGGTGACGAGAGATTTCTCACTGAGACAGGATATCCTCAAGAGGCCATTGGCCGGCTCCTCTCTCACTTTGTATTTTATCTGTTCGATGCGATATGCGTCGTTGATATTCTCTGACAGAGTTTTGTGTGTGTATATATAAGTAATGTGTGCGATGCCGGCAAGTAGGCCGTATAACGAGCGAGCCTTCGAGCTGTAGGTCATCGCGGACCATTGAGTTTTGATCACCGAGGCCTCTCTTTGGTAAATTTACATCGAGACCCAACACTGTAAGGAAACACTTTTTTTTTTTGTTGTTTTTAACGATACACGTTTTCTCGAGAAACTGACAGTACGTTATCTCGAGATACTGACTTTGTAACACACTCGTGAATAATCCTGACGAGTTCGAACGGTTGCAGGGAACAGAAAAAATAGTAAGAAAAGAAAATAAAATAGTAACGTCTTGATGCCAACATCAAACAATCTCCTTGGGGAGGATACGTGAGAGTGCTTGTTTTAGTCACGTGAAATACGAAATATTATACTCGAAAGAGTGTAAAAGGAGAAGAAGAGGAAGAGGAAGAAAAATAGGGATAAGAGGATAGAACAAGAACAATATGTGGAAAAGCACCACTGGTACCGCGTCAATGTGCAGTCTCAACTCCTGCGAAAGGATAAGACCCGAGAGAGCACGAAATCCTATTCAGAGACTCCTCTGGGGACCTGGTGCGCAGTTTCAGGTTGGATATGCTGGTCTCATAGAGGAAGAACTATCTTGCAATCCTCGTGTTGCTCTCAGAAGGTACGTCAGTCTCGGAAATATATTTGCACCATCGTAAAATACATATACGTGGAATATTTTTAACTGCATGAAAAAAATTTCTCCCTCCTCTATTGGACTATATTATTTTTTTTTAAATTAATGATCGGTTTGTGAAAAATTAATTTTCATCATCATTTAATTTATACGCGTGATTCGAAATTTATCGATCTGGGATTCAATTTAAATATTCTGCACACTTTTCAGTCGTTATTATATTTAATTAATTTGTGATCCGATAACTCACTTTGTCAGCGCATATACTTATCAAATTGATTTTTTATTACGGACACTTTTGGAATAATATTTTTGGTTAAAATTAGGCAAATTGGAAATTTGTTCATTCGTGCCTCATTTCTTTATTTGTTTCTTTTTGGGATTCGTGTAGAAATAAGAAATAAAAAAAAATCCTGCAAATTTCTCATTTGCAGAGTTTTTTTTTTAATTTTATTTGAGCACGTTAACTCAAAGATATTAAATAATAATTATCTGAGACAGCAAAATAAATAATATCTAATAAATTTTAATTACTTTGGTAAAAAAAAAAATGTCAGAAACATTTTTTTTTTTCGTTGTCTCAAAGCATCTGCAGGGAGTAGGGAAGCAAAAAGTATTCGTAACAAAAGAAAACTCTCTGTACGTACTCGTTCCCTTATTTTTTATTCCTTTCCTTTAGTGCCATTGAAAGATTTGGATCTCATTGTTCGAGTACCTATTTCTTTAGCTTCAATTTATCAGACGTTATCTCGCAACACCTCTCTTTCTCTTTAACCCTATTTGACCGGAGCTTATCACTCATTTGGAGTATTTTCTTCCTTTAGCAATCACGATCCCATAATCTTCTCTTCCATTTTCGCATTATATCAAATTATATACTGGCCCGCCTTTGAACCGTCTTTCATGCGCTATTTTATAGCCTCTCTCTCACTCCCTCCCTCTCCTCTTTCATATTGACTCTGGCATCCCCTGTCTTGTAATTCCGTCGTTTGAGCTTTCCACCTTTTTGATCCGCATAACACTCTTCCGTTTATCTTTTTCATTTCCACGCTGAGTGAGTCCACGGCCACTATTCGAATCGTTTCAACATAAATTATTCTTTCCATCTATCATATCTTTGCATCAACATTTCCATTCAATTTTTTTTCTACCTTCAATATCAATTTTTCCTCAAGATTTTACCATCCTCGATCTCATTTTCTCCGCTTGTTTTGCACAATGACATTACGACTGTACAAACATTGAGCCCTGAAATTCATTTCCGGTATTTCATTTGACTCTCTGCATCCGATTCAATTATATTCTCCACTATACGTTATTCTCCCATTTCGTTGTGCTCTCACGAATGAATGGCACATTAATTACTCATTATTTTCATACAAACGAACCTGGAGACATATCACAACTACAAGTGTCCTCATATCGAACAAATTTATATTTTATATGCAATGTATATTTGTGCAAAAAATTGTATAAATAAAATTTGCCGAATGGAAATATTGATGAGGCGTATATACATATATATATCTACAAGTATCCCCGAATTATGGAATAAATTTATATACGAAAATATTTTTATGCAATGTAAAATCGTCCATCGTAAATTCTATGCATGAATTTTTTTCATTTTTCAAATATATTTAAATTACCTGTAATAAAAATATATTTCAGATGGATATTTTCGTGTAAAGATTTTTTTTGCATACCGGTCGTCTAGACGCACTAGCTAGTAAAAACTAACAAATGTATAGGAAAACAAGTGTATAGTGTGTGTGGGAGGAGATT
The DNA here is from genome assembly GCA_963669185.1 of Dyspetes luteomarginatus. NCBI lineage: Eukaryota > Metazoa > Arthropoda > Insecta > Hymenoptera > Ichneumonidae > Dyspetes > Dyspetes luteomarginatus. The sequence continues at coordinate 14,198,390 of OY769909.1, read as the reverse complement.
TGTAAATTTGTCTCGAATTATGCGTAGATTGCTGAGACTTTACGAGGGACGTCAGTATCGGGAAGCAGCGAGCTTTCTCCTGAGACTTCCATGTTACACATTCAAAGCTGCATTACCAGACATACCAGTGGATTTGATAGTCGAGAGTTTGCCTCATAGTCTGTCATTGCTCGAGGCAGTTTATGCACGTTTACTCGAGCTTGTGCAATCCAACGATTCGAGCATAGACGCTTCAGTATTAGTTAGAATTGAGCAGCAAGTACTGTGGAGAGTTGTCCATCACATCTCAACAACGGAGAATCTACGAGACGCACAGATATGGAGCAAACTACTCGTGACCCTCTCGAGATTGTCACCAGGCTCAAAGAAGCTACTGGCATCGAGGCGAAGATCACTAGAGAGGGCTGTCGAGGGTCTTGGAAAGCATGGTCTTGTACCATCGAATACCAATGTTGAGGATCGTCGTGCTTGTTCATCCAGCATGTCATTGTCACGTGGAACATTTGGCTTTCCCTTTGGCAATTGTAACACTGCTGCTCGTATTATGAACAATAACAACAACAACAACAACAATAGCAAGAACAGCAGCAATAACTGCAACATAAATAATAACTCAATTACGAAAATGACAACAATGATAATTGTACCAACAAACATACAAAATCTCTCACCGGGTGAACCCCCAACGAGTCTGTTACCATTAACTGCCAAACTTAGGGATGAACTTGAGACACGCTTGGAAGCTTACAAGCTGGCATTGCACAAAATTGAAAGCTGGGGCAAACAGAGTGGTGGTGGAGTTGGAGTTGGTGGAGGTGTAGGAGTCGGTGGGACAAGATCCAAAGGTTTGTATCTATATTTTAATACCTCATTGTTCTGATTCTCATGAGAAATATTTTCTCTCGCCACTTCTTCCTCCTTCATCCATCCCAACCCCTGGTTTTTTTTTGTTTGTTTAATACCATCGGGCCATCAATATACATATACAGTGTCCTCCAAAAATTATTTGAAATAAGTTGCGATATATTTTAAGTATAATACTCCTTTCAATAATATACTTATTTATTCGATATCATCAACTGGGATTTTATTTCAACAAATCGCCCTCTATTATATGTTGATGTTGAATTAAATAAATATAATAATATTAATAATATTAATAATATTAATAATATTAATATTAATATATTTCAAGTAATATTACTTGAAATATATAACAACTTATTTCAACTAACTTTTGGATGGCACTGTACATAGAGCTTATTTTCTCCGGTTCGTTATACAAATCAACGAAAATTTCGACAATGACTAAATCTTCAACAGCTGGAGATCGACAGGTACGAGCTGCATCGCATCAACGACAGTTATCACTCAAATACAGCGAGGTGCAGCAGCGTTTAATCGATAATCAAAGCTTACTTAATATATTGGGAAAGCCGAGCGATCGTAATTTGGAGGATTTGATTGGTGAACTTAGACGTCGTGTCGAACGCGACAAGGAAGCATTGCGACAATGGAATGCTGTGAGAAGATCATCAGGATTGAGCAGTGGAAGTGGCAGTAATACAGCAACGAAAAATCCTGCCCTAGCTGCGAGTCTTTTACAATTCTCGAGAGCTTGTAGTCTCGCACTCCGATTGATGAACGATTCGTTAAATATTTCAACGAGTTATCAGGTGAGCATGTACGCCATTTGGGCCATTTTGGGTCATTTGGCCATTGATTATGTCATAAGAGAGTAAAGTGTACACTTCAGCCAAGATTCATACACGATCGATTAATTATTATATAATTAATTACTCCTCAATTAATCGCTAATTAACCATTAATTATTGGTTAATAATTAGGGTATGATTGAACGATAATAATTAATCAATTGATAATTATTGATAATTCGTAATTGATCTGATCAATTAATGAGATAATTGCTTGAAGGATAATGGCCATTCGATTAAGGACCTCGAGAGTCTTCGTGACGACAGATTTGAAGCTGCAGAATCGAGCAGCAGTGCTGGATATCATACTGATGACAGTTGCAGTCCAACTCCAGAGCCCGTTACGATTGTCACAACAACGAAAGCAATGTCGGCGAACAAAACGACGAGTAATGTCGGTGGTATTGTACTCGAGCATGCTGCTCCGAGTAGTTACACCTGGACGACCGAGCAACTTACCGATAGATATGTCGCTCTGTACGCCCACGCTCACTTGCATACACTCGATGCTCTCGATGCCCTCGAACCACTCAAGGATGCCATCGATCTCAAAGCCAAAATTTTATTTTCCGTTGTCGTTGTGAGTAACAAATTTTGGTCTTATAATTTCTTCTCGTAATTCTCTGATCTCTCGATGAAGATTCGAGAGCTTTTGTTGCAAATTTTGTGGGCCCAGTTACTGATACTGTACCAGTTGCTGACACTCTGTAAGAAATCCTATCCTAGTCTCTCTCGCACTTATTCTTTGTCCATAAGACAATCAGCAACTGTTACAGTCTCAGCAATTCGGCCCATTACGTTACTTTGGCTATTAATTGAGAATTCGTTTAGTTTGGCTAGTTGAGTTTTATAATCTCTGGGAGATTTTGTAAGCAACATTCTCTCTCGATTTAATACAGAGCAAAGTCAAGTGGGTGAAATTTAACTCATCGATATTGAACGAATATCAAGAATTTCTTAAACGAGTTATGACAATTTCGTGATCAAATGATGAATATTCTACAAGGACGGTCAAATTCGTAATTCTGCTCTAGATCTCTCGTTCTCTTTTCCAAATTTAAATAAACAAAAAAAACTCACCCTCCACTTTTACACATCGATTGTGCTCATTTATCGATCCTCAAGCACCGTTTTTCGTTTTCAGCTTTCTTGGCGCGTAGCCGAGATTGTTCAGTCTTCGAGACGTCTCGAGGCTTCGAAAATCTTGAATGGCGGTGGTGGAGGCGGCTTCGAGACTGTTACGACGGGCCTGTCGATGATGAGCCTGTCTGACGCGTTGAGCTCTGAACCGACGAGCCGTAAGAACAATTCACGTAGCAGCAGCAGCAGCAACAGCAATATGGTCGTCGCTGATGGGAATGGAATGAAAAAAAATTTAAACCAACTTGACGAATGCATGAACCGTCAACTTGCAAGATTTGGCTATGAGAGTGGCACTCGACAAGTAGCAGAGCGTGTACTTACGCAACTTGAACGTACGCTGTATGATTTTCCATGCTTGAGGGAATGCCCGGAGCTCAAACGATATGCTCTGGCATGCTCGTCACTCGCTTGGATTTGCCTCGCACGCGATAGTCCGTTGATCCTTGACGTTGCACAGGGTTTCGCTGATTTTGACAATGAGATACATGCACGACATCATGCCTCACCGGATTCTCAAGGAACGAGAATCATAGCTGTTTTGTGGCCTGGATTATTGCTGCGTGAAACAACGAGAACTTCTTGCTTGTACAGAGCTGTTGTACTTACTGCCGCCTCGTCAATCTCTCACTATGTAAATTAACACCTTTCATACTCTGTGTTAATTTACATATGTACACATTACCCTTCTCTCGATGTGTCTCGATGTGTCTCAATTAACTCCATTTTCTCCACGCCAGAGATGCAAATGTTCGATTTTTTTACATGTGGCGAGAGTCGTAAATATACCTGAAAAATTGAAAAAAAATTGTTGTAAATGACTTGTAACTTATATATACATTTTTTTAAATAAAGCAACTAAAAATCATTGAAACTTTAGTCATTTTTGCAGAGTGATAATTCGTTCATGAAAAAATTGCGTGTGCGTGAATAAAGCTGGGATATGATAACTTTTTGGAGCTGAGAATCAATGAGAACCAAATGGCCGCTATATAAAACGGATAGTCGGTCAAAAGTTTTTCATTTTCCAAAAAGTGCCATTTTATTATATTGGATAATATGTGGAGACTAGAAGAGTGTCTCAATATTTATTAATATTAGTATATTTATTTACTTATTACATTATGTTTCATTCTTATGGATTCAAGGAAAATCCACATTATGGTTTCTACTATAGTCATAATTTCGAATATTCATCAATCTTTTTGGAGAAAAATCTTTTCCACATTTTCGTTCAAATGCTCAATGTTCATTATAGATAGATAGATTTAATTTCCTTTAGTACAGTATCTTCTGCCTTTTACCTCTCCCATTTCCCTACCGTTATATTTTATCACATTCATGCATATTCATTATATTTGTAAATTATTGATCCTGTACAATCCAGGCCAGCTATAGTTCTTATACTATTCATGTTTACCTATTTTTCTATTTTATTTCCTCTTTTGTTTTTGGCCCTTATTCCTATTACATTGCATCTACTTTTCCACCTTTATCGATTCTTGTTTATCTTTTGGTTCCATTTATCGCGATCCCAATTAATCCTCTCCTGTTTTTCTTTTCTTCCTAGCATCACGGATTTCTTTTATCGAGTCGTCAAACGCCCTCACGTGCTCGTATTATACGAGCACCGCCGGAGTCCCCTCAAATTCCTTTATTAATCTCGAGAACAATTCATTTACGCGTTTCTCTGCCCTTCACTCATCCACTCCTTTTACCCATTTCTCTCTAATTAACTCCCTCGCATTTTCCGCATATCCAGTTATGATCGAGGCATTCATCCTCTTTTCCACATATGCTACAACTCCAATTCCCCAGACATTTCTTCCCTACTATATATCTATATTTCCACATTTTCATCTGTCCCATTTCCCTCTCTGTGCCCCACCGATCTCTTCCTTCTATGCTCCTGTCCGTCCACTCGTTTCTTTATTTCTCCATGAAACGTGCAGAATGATGATTTGCCCACTTTCATCCAATCTCCCTATATGTCCTGTTCGTTTCTCCTTTTTACTCCTTCGTTTTAAAGCTTCCAATTTCCACCTCACCCTCCGCCCCAGTCTACAATCCATCGACCATTCTTCCATCTTCTACTTCTCCCGCTGTTTGATCAAATTCCAATCCCCACTGTGACGGATTCCTGTTAATTATTCCCGATTTCATCTCTTAACTCTGGACCGATAATCTGGGGCATAAATATACCCCATCAGAATAGATGGCCTTTTTGTATTTTTTTTTTCCACTACCTTCTTTCGAAATTGGTTAGAAAATCAACAATTTTCTAACCAATTTCTGTTCAATGAAATCGACTTTTATACACATCGTTCTCTTCCTTATAAACAAGCAAAGAGATTCAACTATAATTGAGCCGATCAATCAAATATAATAAGCATTTTACGCTTCGAAAAAAGTCGTGAACGTTTGCACCCCAGAGTATCGTATGATGGCAAAAAATTACCATTTCATTCTGGGCTAAGCAAAATTTCGGCCATCTTTTTTTTTTTATTTTTAATATTTTCACTATGTATTTCCTTGTTTTTCTCGTGGACTTTACCGTGCTCAATTTCTTTCCCGCTTTTAATTTTCAAATGAAATCAGGTGCATTTCTTGCCAACTCCATATTAATTTTAACAAATTTCCCCCGCAACTTCAAGATTTTCTCTTTCTCTCTGCTGCCTCATATATCGTCACTCCATAAAGGGCCTTGAGCAAGGTTCATTATAAATGAGACGTGAGAATAACGTCTTGCCGGGAGAGTGGCCGATCCTGTGACCGAAACTTTTGCGTTATGGACACTCAACATGCATTTTCGTTCCGTGCCAATATTGCGGATAGTTTTCCCATGGAGAGTCTCTATGATGGCTCCATTCACCCCTGACGACGTTTACCGGTCATTCCTCCCTTTTAAACTACAACGGCCCCATACTTATTATGCACGAAATTCTGACGTATAAACTGACCATAAAGTTTCCTTTCACGGAGATACCATAAATACTATATCGCACTTTGCCTATGTTAAAAGCTCGCTTGCCTCCTCCCATCACCTGCTAAAAAACTATCAACTTCAACTAACTCTTCTGCTTAGTACTTACATTTACCTCGGATTACGCAATAGAGCTTATATTCGAACGATGACACTCCGTATGAAGCTTGAAATCTTTTACGCAGAAAATGTAAAAAAGAATAAACGGGATCATTCGATCGTTAAAAAAAATGATACGCGGGAAGAAAACAAACAGTAACATTGCACTACAAACGGATGCATGTCTGACCACTGGAGTCGAATGGCCATCTCGCAAAAAAAACGACGAGGGCGCCCTCTGTGTCGCATTTTTAAGAACTTCGAACCTGCAGTCGGTAAAGGAGGAGTGCGTTCTTGCCAACAGACCAAAAGACGCGGAGCATCGCGCCAAGAAAAGTCTCATTTCGTCACACGGCGTCGATGCTCCGAAATATAACTTGTGTATTCACTATACATGACAACAAGCTTACACATATAATACAAAGTGTGTACGTACAGAAGCGACAGTAATAACTTCCATGTGTTGTCTGTACTATACATCAGTCGATCTTGTTCCACATGTGAGTAACGAGGACAGAGAGAAAGAGTGAGAGTGAGAGAGGGACATACACGGGGACATACGACGACAGTTGTTTTTGTCATTTCCTGAGAGTATTTGAAAGGCATGGCCGGCGTCGTGCCACTGTCCGGTAGAACAGCAAGAAAACAATGGATACTTCACGGTAATTATCCTTCATTATATCATGATTATATAAATAAAAAACAGACGGTTTTAACATTCTTGTCATATATAGTTAACTCATCTCGAGCCTGCTACGAAAAGTCGTGTTACTGGTAGCTTATTCATTCAATGACTTATTGACAGCTGTCAATGGACAATGTTTTTGCTGTCAGTTGGGAAACTTAAAGGGCGTCGATATATTTTTGAGAATTCTAATAGATAGCAAACGAGAGAGCGAGAGGGGGAAAAAGAGAAAGAGAAAGAGAGAGAGAGAGAGATCAATGATAACACTGTTGCATGCAGATGGTCCAAGAGGATCTCTACGAAGACTTCGCTCGCAGTTGGCAGAGGATGGGTGCCCAGAATCTCAGGTTGTCCTTGCCAAACAATTGTTGGAAGAGCGATGCGGTAAGCAAATAATTATTATATATTACCGAACAATATACGAGTTTTTTTTTTTTACTACACTACAGCCGAAAAATTTTGATATCAAATATGTGCAAATAATTTCTAGATTTTTTACATTCGAATTCCCAACCAAACGTAGAGATTAATGAAAATTGTCCATCTCATTGGGATGAAAATTTCAAGAAAAGAAATTAGAATATATACAATAAATATTCGGTTTTAACAATAATGAACTAATAAGTTATTAACAAAACAGTTTAAAAAAATGTTTGGTGGCCAAATATGTTAAAATTGTTTGTTTGTTCATGAATTGTTATTATTGACAATGACATTACTTAATAACACAATTTTTTTAAAATAAAATTTGTTCATTTATTTGTTAATTCGAAAAATGAAGTTTTTTAATTACAGTATAAATTTGTTTTATTTTGAAGAATTTTCAACACATTTTCGGACTATTATGGCTTAAAAAACGGCTAAATGGCTGATAAGTCGGAGAAAAATATACATTGAAAAATCATTTAAATATTTTTGCTGCATCGATTTCCAAAGATTTAACGATTCAACCTATTCTCTGAATTATTTCCAAGCAGAATTGGACGTGGACAAGGAAGAAAACGCAAAGTTAGGAGTTTACTGGCTGACAAAAGCTTCGGAGCAGGGAAATCTCGAAGCAACCGACATTCTTAAAAAATGTTTAGCAACAGGACGCGGAATAACTGAGCACAATTATTATGACGTCAAGAATTGTCTGGACATGTCGCAGGATGAGAAATTAGCTAGACGAGCAGCAAGAGAAATGTTCACCAGGTAAAATTTCACTCTTATTTCCCCAATTTTAATCGAACCATGAGTGGAGAAATTAATTTTCAATTTGTTGATAAATTCTAGTCTATCGAACGGTGAAGATTTCGTGACGACTGAACAGCTCGGAAGGCGAATGAGAAGAATAGCCGCTTATCGTGCCGCTGGTGGAAGCATCATTGAGCGAGCATCAGCATCAACAGACGATTACGAGAGAGCAAATCGTAGCGAGACGCAAAAATGTCTCGATCGTAGTAACGGAGAGAGCCTGACTGAGAATAGAAATGGTCGTCAGATCGAGACAGACGATTATGGAAGCGATCGAGTTGCTACTCGTGGAATTATCGAGTACGGTGATGTACTCGAGCATCAGGGTGAAAAAATAACGGAAGCCGCCCTCGTCTCGGCAGCGACGAGTTACGCTCGTGGCCTTTTGCCAATTGTCTCACACGCGATATGTACCCTGGAACAGCCGGAAATGCGTCTTGACGCTATACCATTGCTTCAAAGACCATTCGTACATCCGTTCGAATCGCTAAAACGTCTTTACTCGTGGATAATCGAGCGTTTTGGAAAACACGGTTATCCAATTTGCAAACTCGTTTTTGCCTCAAATATTCCAACGTTGTTTCTTCTGCTGGTGTACTCGATGCTCGGCACCGAGAGTCTCGTTCTCTTTGTTCCGATAGCTCTCTATTATCTCTCATTCCTCGTAATGGTCATAGCGACCTTTCAAATGCTTCAGAGCAAACGCGAATTGTCTGAATTTCGCGCTTGGTCCGGTTTATTTCTCAGCTACTCCGGTGGCAATTTAAACGCCGAGGAGGCAGAGTATCAATTTTGTCGCAACAATCTCAAGCCTTATGGTCACTTTTTTCTCTCATTACTTGCCAATCTTATGATTTATCCGATCATAGCTCATCAATGGACACCACAGTCGGAATTGGCCATTGTAGCTTTTGCTCTGACACTCGCGACTCTTGCGCACTTTGCCTGGAAAGATTCATCGAGATATCCCGATTTTTTAGCACTTTTCAGTTTTGGAGTTCACGTACTAGCTAAATATCCTTACGAGACGGATATCGTTGTTGCGCAAACCTGGAGATTTCTCGATATTCGCGTACCAACTTTTGCTTCCTATGTCGTTGGCAATGGAATTGAATTTTGTTTAAATTTTCGTGCAGTTTTTTATTTACTGATACCCGCCGTTTTCGCAAAAATGGCTGCACGAGATAATTGGAAAGGTACTTACAAAACTCTCATTCCTCATTGCGTTACACTGAGTTGGTGGCAAATTGCCATTTTGAGTTCTCAAGGAGCTACTTGGTACGGTCTCATAAGAGGTGCTTTGGCACTCGTAGGAATGGTACTTTTTTTTCCAATAGCCAGTTTGGCTTCGATAATTTTACCCATTGTCGCTGCTGCAAAATATCTCTCGGAGAGCGAGCTCATAATTAGAATCGCCATAACAGCTGTACTCGGTGGAATGCCATTTTTTGCATCCTGGTATCTAAGAAAAGCTAGAACTTTGAGATTCAATTGGATCATCACGTCTCTTCAGGTGAGTTCATAAAATTTTTTCCTCCAGCTTTAATTGCTCTTTTGAGGGGTAGCTGTAGTGAAATTTTCGACTTTTTGAATTTTTACTATCAACATTAAAATTTCAACTCAATGGTACATTGATTTCATAAAAAATTAAAATAAATAAAAAACGTCTAGTGAAATTCAACAAGACAAAAAAAGTTATTTGGCAATTATTATGCCATTGTAAATTTTTCATGGGCCAAAATTCACTATACCTCAACGATAGATCGACTAAAATACCAAATTTTCCATTTTCAGCTGAGCCTCGGTCTAGTAGCAGGAACTTTTCTATCATGGCCGATGATTCACGAGTACAAGCATGGAGATTCGCCCGATCCTAATTACGGAATTTTGCCAACTCTCTCGTGGGAGCAATATCAAAATTATTGTCATCAGCCAGCATGGGAGGAAACCTCGTCAAAAGCTCAAGTTCAGATTCAGTGCGCTCAATTGGAGGGTGCGAAGGTTTCATGGGAGGGTTACGTGACAAACGTACGTTTAAAATCAATTGGCAACAAGCTTGGGAAAATTTTAAATAATTTGCCAGAAATGGTCAGTCAACCGTTGATTTGTCTGTGGGGCGAGCCTATCCAACAAAATTGTCACATGTTCGATCAGATGAGACGGAAATCTTGCGAGTCAATACCCAAAACTAATTTACGCGGTAAAAAAGAGAAGTGCCATTTGTTTGAATGGAATCGTTACGAATTTGAGATATTTGTCAAGATGAAGAATGGAATATGGGGCAGCAATGCTGAGATTGTACTCATTGGCGATCATTCGTTCACCAATTTCAGTCTCAACATTTATCCCGGTGATAAAATACGCTTTTCGGGAATTCTCACGAACGACGGTTTACAGAGCGAATCTCTATTGGGAGGTTCCCGACCTCACGTGGACCTCGAGAATGTCGGCTGCATCGCATGTCACGCGACTGATCTTGAACCCTCAAAACGACAGAGATATCAATTCGATATTGGCTCTGTTACACGAGCTCTCTATCTTGGAACAAAACTTGTACTCAATTTCTTGTTCAATCCCCTCGTTATTTTCAAATGAAAAGCTGACTACGACTTTTCGCCACAGGACCTAATACTTTAGTACCTCAAATCCTACCCTCGTCAACAGGAAAGCAAAAAAAAGAAAAGAAAAGAAAGAATAACCCCTTAATAGAGTCGTACTTCTGTGTCGTGAATTATTCTTCGGATAAGTCTACTCGAGTTACCATAACAAACACACACAAACAATTTACCAAATATCGATGGAAGAGAAACAAATAAAAAATCACATTCAATACCAGTCATAGTAGAACATTTTTTGTAAAATTCTGTGAAAATTAACAAATATTAATCGTTCCAAGTGATACACAATTTATTTTTTTCAAGACAAAAATCTGTTTTTTTTTTGCTCTGACAAAGAAATATTGTTTTCCTGGATCACAGGACTTCACATTTTTTTTTGTATGCCGTCTAGGGTTGAAGCCCGCGCTCACAGCTTCGATATGCAGCTCGCTCGCACTTCCGGCATATATCGTAGATTTACCAATTTTGGCCACTTTAAGTTTACTCCATCATATTGCAATGAACGAATCCCAAAATCCAATGAAATGCAACAAAAAATTGTATGGATTATGCAGTAGATTGATATTAACACTATCAAGGCATAATAATGAGAATGCGAGAAAAGAACGATTGAAAAGAAATTTAAAAAATATCTAAATTCGGTAATGGTCAAAATGGGTACTTCTACTTTATACATGTTCCTGCAGTACAATATCCAGGTACACTTATTATACTTAGAATCAAAAAAAGCCACGTAGGGTACCAAATGTGTTATCAAACTGTGTATTTTACTAAAGTATATCTATATATGTTGTGTAATTTACTTATCTCCCAGTCGGAGGACATTATAAAATCGCATATTTTTCTATTCTGATTATTTTCCATTGTCACAATACCTGGTCGCATGAGTATTTATATGGTAGTCACGTAGTAAATGTACTACCCCTAATATATATCACTGTATGGATCTGTACAGAACGAGGATCCTACAAAAGAGTTGGCTTGAAATTATCAAAATTGAAGATGCAGCGCGTTTTCAAAAAAAAAAATATTAAGAAAATGAGAATGTTGTATGTTGAGGATCTCGTGAGAGAAGCTGCTGCAGAGAGATATATATAGAGGATGTATAGATGTGCCTTGATGTATTTTGTTCAAACAATATATGAAGACACTGATTGTTTACCCAACAAAATATTGTTCAGTCGTAAATTTGAAATATTAATCTCGTTGCCTTCCTAGTTTATTTCACGATCACGATAGATTAGCTGTATGAAGAAAAATCGCTGTAAAAAAATGTGCCAATAATGTGTAAATCATGTGTGTATATTTTCATTCCATTCCCCACCAATAAAGTCATAAGAATGGAAACAAAAAAAAATGTGTGATATTGTTTTGCTTGTATTGGAATTTTAGGGATTTAATTTGTGGATAAGGATCGTTGAAAAATTAAGATTCATGCGAATTCTTCTTTCAACAAGTCTTTATTCGCATTTTGGCAACGGTTTCGATGATATACTGTGCATATATGCAAATGTGCAATTTTCTTTTCCATTCTGATAGATATAATTATATCACACGTGATGCTCGCTCTTTACTATTTTCTCTTATTGTACCTTTCACCATGCTTTTTCTTTTTTTTTTTTTTCATTTTTTTTTTCATATAAAACAGTCCAGAAATCCCATATAATAGTTCACAAATGGGTCAATCGATTCGCAAGGGTGGGAAGGGCAGTCGATTTATGTACAAATATAAAAACTATATTATGTTACGTCGATGAGGCCCCCTGACGCTACAAATTAGGAAACGTTCAACGACTTGACAAGGAACACCAATATCTAATCAACACTTTAACATATATCTATGTACGTGTTTTTGTTTCTTTTGTTAATATGTACACAGAATCATTATTATATTTATGGATTAGTTGTGATGAGTTTTGCATTTTTTTTTTCTGTTATCAATTCGATCTCAGAGTATTCTTGATAGTTAATAAAATCGTGCACACAATTCCGACTAGTCATATCCTCATCGTAAACTATATTAGCAAATAATCATCGTGGGTTTCATGGGTTTAAAGGGTGAGTAGTGTTAATAAGACTAGCGAAAATATTAAAGCCTCGATTATCCAGGTCAGAAAGAACCGCAGACCCCCCGGATAATTGAAAAGTATGAATAAAATCGGATTCTGCATAATTAACGACGAATAATTACCAAATTTATCGCGGTTATCTTGCTTTGTATAAAGCAAAGCATTCTGACGTTTTTTCTAAAATAAATAAAAACAAAATTGTTTGGGCATTTTCTTTCAATTGCTACCAAAAGCCAAAGCCAACGTGGTAGAATCGTGTAAAAAACTGCGGCACGGATAATTTGAGCCTGGTTAATCGAAGTTTTAAAATCTAATACGTCGGTCGATTTGTGTGTTAACAGTCGAATCGTTAAACTTTCGAATCCCAAACTGAATACACGCCCCAATCAATATTATCAACATTTTCATTGTTTCCCCAATAGATCAAGTTGCAATAAACGCTGCAACATTTTACAATACTTGGGACTGCTGAACTACAATCGTATTTCGAACGAACATACACACACACACAGACACTCACAAGAAACATCTTCGTGTATAATAAAAGTAAAAAAAAAATGTACTCTTCTTCCTTGAGAATAAAAATTGTGAAATATTTTGTTCAGATATTTTAATCAATTTGATACTTGCCAGAGTTCTTTCGTCGAGGCAATTAAGGAAGAAAAGTTTCGAGTGATTTGGATCTTTTTTTTTTCAGTAAAAACGTTTTCTACTCTTTTCTTGATGTTTCTGATAAAACATTATACCGATGACGACACAAGCTATGAGAGCCAGTGCCACGACAAGCATTATGAGGAATATTTTAATACCACTTGCTGAAGTTGTTTTTGGATCATCGATGTGATCTGAAATTCAAAGTGAAAGAATAAATTATGATTCTAGACGATTAGCAAGTACGTAGCAAATACCAAGGACGCTTTTGATACGTAATTTGGCTTTTTGTCAGACTTTATTTTCTATTACCTCTTGGCGATTCGAAGAATTCGGCCGACGGTAAAATATTGGAACGATCTTCGTCTGCTTTTGGCTGCAATGTAGAAAATTATATGCGCGTTAAGAATGAGACAAAAATAGTTTCAATTTGAATTGACACTGCGGGTATAGAAAAAAAAAAGGGCTTACATCATCGGGTGAATCTAGCTCAAAAAGACGAATGGATAGAACGTCGTGATTATCGGAGAGATCGCCGGTAGTTGCTGAAATTCCAAAATAATAACCAGTCGGTAGTTTTATTCCCTTTACCGACAGGCATTCTTTCCATGCTGCTTTATTAGCAATGTCCGTTGAGACTGCAAAAAAAAGTTTTACGAATTAATGGAAAATTGATAAAATAATTTTAAAAAAGGGGACAAAAAGATGATTTGGTAACTTTACCAGTCAGGGTATCGGCCTCGTATCTTATGGCAATGTGAGTATCATGATCGAGATTTCGGAATTTTGCCTCACACCCTGCCAATTGAGTGTGAGTACCATCACGATCGTGATCATAATGCAACGTTCCGTTGTTCACCATAGCGGATATGAACGGATGTTGATGCTGTTTAAATGAAAAATTGAGAGATGATTTGCAAACTCTAAAAAATTATTGACTAAAAAGATAATTTGAGTTATACTCACGTTATGAGGACCATTGTGATTACTGTAAGTATCCAATATGACGGCAAGACCATGGTAATAATCCTTGTTGCCAAATACTGGACCAGGTTGCATTCTATCTTTTGCATACCAGATTACAAATCCATCGCCAAATAATTCTCTCCCTTTGCCATGAACTTTAAAGTGAACTTGTAGTTCCCAATTTCTTACTTTGCAAGGCTAAAAGATATGCAAATAAAGTTTTCATGTCTCTTGTTATGTTAGGATAATTGTTTTATTTATTCGGATTATTTATTGTAAACAAAAAATCGATCTGTTAAAAGTTGGTCAATAGCGAAATTTTAGAATCATTATTTTATATATAAAAATTTTTAATCTATCAATATTTCCATAATTGAATAAATAAATGTAAAAATTTGAATATTTTTCAGTTCTATTTTAAAAAGATTATTTATTTATGGCAAATGAGATTTTTAGTTAGATCTTTTTGTCACAATCTATATCTATTCGTTGATATTCAGTCTATTATCTATTCTCATAAACGAACAACTTAAAAAGCAAAAAAACGTTTTTCTGTCATCATTTATTCTAGTACAATGAAAATTTCTGTTTATTAATTTTTTGAATTCATCCTTGGGACATTCTTAATTCAATATTAAACAAAAATAGGATCAACGATGAGTGGATCAATATTAAATGTGGACTACTTGTACTTACCACAGAATTCCATAGAGCACCTTGTTTACTTTGTAGGTCAGGGGTCAATCTGACATAATTGTTGGTCACTATTGTATTACCCAAAAAATCCCAATAGGGTATCGTCATGCCTAATCCTGGAATGAATAAAATAAGGGATTAGTCATTCATAACGATGAAAAAAAATATAAAAAATGTAGAAAAAAGCCGACTGTCCATAACCTCTTTTTGAGATGAATGCACAACAGAATTCGATCAAGGTCGAATTAAAAAAAAAAACGAAAAAATGTAATTTCACTCACCCTGATAAGGTCTTATGAGGCTATGCTCTCTCTTCATATAATCTTTGGTATTCCATTCTGCACCATCGACGATGCCGAGAATGCCAATTGTCAGAATGTAAGAATAGCACAAGAAGAGCATTGTCTTTTCATCAAACTAAATCACGAAAATTGAGAAAAAAAAATTCTAAACATTCACCAAAAGTATGACTCTTCAATAATTATCAACGCAATGACACGCACAGCTCAGCCACGTCTTATCTGCGTGTTTTTATCAAACTCTTCGAATATTACTATGCACAAAAAAAATGTGATTGACTGAGGTATTTGAGTGAAGAAAATGCTATGATGCCTACTGAATTTCTCACCTACGACGTGCCTGCCTTAGCATTTTAGCGCAGTGTATAGTTTTTATTACCGTCTGTAGCACATGTCGCACGAACCGGTGGGGTAGGTGTCATTATTTAATCGTGGCAGCGCGGCGGAGGTGGACAGAAGGCGCGTGATATTTGTTGGACAAGAAACAAAGTTCTCGGATGACTCGGTCGGTAATGCAGGTCGCATTGAGTATTGAATGTTGGCAGTAGTCACTGGCAGTGGCCAGTCACGCACGGACAGCGCGAGAGAGTTGATTGTCGTACGGATCATCGCATGTTTTCGTCTCTCGTTTTCTCCACAAGATTTTGTGTCTTTTTTCAAATAAATAAATATCTATAAAATTTGTAAATATGTGGGCAGACACGATATTGATAGTATTCATAAGTATTTGTACAGCATTGCTAGGCGAAGGTGAGTCTCGTTCCATTCTGATTTAATTGAATTTCATTAATGAGAAAAATTTTGAATGGACACGTACATAGATAATCGGTGAATCCGTGTGCGCTCTGATAAAAATATCTCGTTTCATTTTCACTTGTAAAGGTTTAACGTGGCTCATGGTCTACAGAACAGAGAAATATCAAAAACTCAAAGCTGAAGTTGAGCGTCAGAGTAAAAAGTGTGAGTTAACATTTTTTTTTTTCGACTTTTTAACGTCACTATTGAGCCCTGACTTAACCTCTTTTCATGCTCGTCATCGTAAAACGAATAATTAATTGATTAATCTTATTTCCATATCGTGAACGAAAAAAAAGTGGAAAAACGCAAAGAGGCTCATGGCGATTCGCTTGACAAACAACAGAAGAAAAAAATCGAGAGGGAGGAAGAGAGATTGAAAAACAACAATCGTGATTTGTCTCTTGTTAAAATGAAATCAATGTTTGCAATTGGTTTTGCTTTCACTGCTCTTCTTAGCATGTTCAACAGCATTTTTGATGGTAGGATCGTCGCGAGGTTACCATTTGTTCCAATCAGCTGGATTCAAGGACTTTCGCACAGAAATCTTCCTGGAGATGATTACACGGAATGCTCCTTCATATTTCTCTACATACTTTGCACTATGAGTATTAGACAGGTAAACAAAAAAAAAAAAATTACAAAATAAATATCTGTTAAAAAAAAATATTTAAGAAAAAAGTGTTTGTTATTTTTTTCTCCTAGATAATATAAAGTTTGATTGAATTCAAAATTTAATATTTTTGTTTAAATAATTACTTGCATAAAATAAAAATTGAAAAACATTTGCCAATTTTTCACAAATTTCGAATCAAATAATCACAAATATTATTGTATTTATCAAGTTATATATTTTTTTTAATACTTCATAGTTAAATCAAAGTTGAAATATATTTTTTGATTAACTCAAAATTACATACTTATCGATAAATTCAAAATTTTATAAAGGAATTTAAACTTTTCTGTTCACCTTGAACAAATTCAATATCAAACTTCCTTGTTTTCTACTCTATTCGCGTGACAATTTTTCGCTCCATATCTGATCAAAAATTATCTAATTAAAAAAAAATAATGCAACAAAAATTTGGAAAAATATCAAGTATAAAAAACATGAATATTTTGTTTTTCTATTAATTTGCAGAATATCCAAAAGATGCTTGGCTTTGCACCATCGAGAACGGCGAGTAAACAGAGCGGTAGTATATTCGGCCCACCACCTCAGCAGTTCAAGTAACGATAAAAATAGCGACAATAGTCCAAGAATTTCATTCTCTACTTATCTCTCTTTGCTCAGTGACGTATTTTTTTTTTGTGAGCGCCCGGAGGATCAATATGCCAAATATCCTGGCGGGTCGAACAAATTGGACTTTATTCGTTCAAAACGTAAAAGATCGAATAACAAAGTACATTTTCACTAATAATACATATTTATAGGGTGTATATATATATATATATATATATATATATACACAGCAGGGCAGCGCAATTTTGTACAAAGACAGTCTGACGGTGGTGTATTATTCACGGCTCTACACCATGAATTACGCTCATTCAATTATACTTAACGATTGCCTTAATTGTTCGTCGATCGAAAAAAAAAAAAAAAAAAAAAGATTCCGAAATATTAAAACATATTTCTACTATACGATATTGACCTCTCTTATTGGTTCGAGGGTGATGAATCTATCAAAGCCCAGTCTCGTTAGATCGATAGTTATAAAATTTGAATCTATGACCAATTCTGTTATCGCTCGACCTACTGCGGGTGCTTGTTGAATTCCATGACCGCTAAAACCCGTTGCAAAGATAAGATTTTTGTAGAGCGGATGTTGACCGATTATTCCATTTTCATCGAATTTGTTGTACTCGTAAAATCCGGCCCATGATGATTTTACCTGAAACGAAACGTTCACGTATTATTATTGTTATTTCTTGGATTGTAAGACAGAATGCATTTGAGGTAAATGCACTAAATGCTCGTGAATGAACCTTGAGGTTTTCGAAAGATTTGACTCGATGAGCGATTTTGGGCCAAACGTGTTGATCGAAAAATTCCTCATTAACATCGAGATTGTCGATGCTGGGTTCGTTCTCGGCGTCCGGCGATCGTCCAGCTATGTAATGACCAGCCAAACCTTCCCGTCTTTATGACAAACGTAATGAAGAAACATATTTGAATGATAAATCGAATGTTGATGAAATTTTGTGAATTTTCGGTTATTTGTACCTAAAATATGCGCCAGATGGATCGATCGTGAGTGGAGTATTTAGGCCAGGACCGCCGGGCGAATGAAAACAATAGACAAATCTTTTTCTCGGTTCAACCGGCAATGGTACGGACAGTACACCTTCTCCCGTTCCTATATTTGCCATTTCAGCGACTTCGGCGCTATGAGCACCAGCCGCGACAATGACTATGGCAAATTGTATAAATTTCTTCTCACCTGCAGCAGTTTTGACCTTAAAAAAATAATATAAAAATATCATACGGCGAATATAATATATAATTAATCCTAGCTTTGCCTTTATCGAATTTCTTAAAAAATACTTCAATAACCGTTTTTTAAATCAATTTTAAAGTAAAATTTTATTTCATATAATTTTTTTTTTTTTTTTTTTTCTACTTTACGTTAATTTTGATTTTATTCGGTTTTTTTTGTTGGTATTTCAAGTTTTTTTAAAATGATTTTCTAGCAATCGTATATTTTAAATTGACTCACAACTGCACTGGTAAGTCCTTGGTGAACGGATTGTTGCGAGTCACCGATAATAATATCGGACACGTTTCTGTAAGTGAAACCCATGACTTCGCCATGAATATAATCGACTCCCATTGATATGGATTTTCGTTTGAGTCCATAAAGAAGAGCCCAAGGATCGAACCATCCCTCTTTCTCTAATCCTAGACAACCAGCGGCTATGCCATCCGTGTTGATCCACGGGAATCTTCGTTTCAGCTGTTCAGCCGTTAAAATAATATTTTTCGCTCCGAGTGAATTTTGCAACTTTGAATTCTTGCACAGATTCTCAGCTCCTGCCTCAGAGGCCAGAAACAAATAACCGTGAGGATGAAATTGCACGTCGACCGGACAATTGTTGGGAATTTCCAAATGCTCCTCGGCATTTCGTATAAAATCATAACCAAACAGCGACATCTCAATGTTTTCCTCGAGTGAGAACTGTTGCCGCAAACCACCGGCCGATAGTACGGACGAAGCTGTTTTGTACTGAAGAGAAAAAAAAATCCGCATGCAAAAAAGGTTAATTTTCACGAAAACTTTTTTCACTCTTATATTTATACTCTTTACGATAATTTATCTCGTATTAATTACGTTGGATAATCGCAAGTTATTTCATAAAATAATGAATATTACATAAAGTTAATATTATTTTATATCAAATATTTCAAATTACGAAAAATTGTAATTTTT
>OY769909.1:13796124-14178807 GCA_963669185.1 Dyspetes luteomarginatus | reverse complement strand
TAAGCTATAGAACTGCCTATGGCACCACCTCCAATTATCAGTACATCCACGTGCTCTGGAAAAATGTTCTGATCAGGCGACCATTCGTCAGTAGAGACGGTTTTTTGATCCTTCCAAAAGGTAAGAGCCTTTTTCATTCTGGCAAAGTCATTTGAGAGAACTCTCCATGTTCTCGATGCCGGATGCTCCTGTACATATTCTCTCTCCAACCACTCTTTATCCTTTGTCTTCTGTTCGTCGCTCTGCAAAATCAAAAGAAAAATGTAATCTCAAAATAGTTTGAAAAAATTCAATTTTTTTTTTTTCATTTTTACTTCATAGAGAAATGTTTCGTGATTTTTTTTTTTTTTGACATTTTGATCCAGGTGTTCTGATTTTTGAAATTTTATAACACACACAAAGCTTTCTCTATGAGGCAGCCAATATTAAAAAAGCCACTTGCTCATAGAGGGCGTTCCGTGAATAAGCGAACATTACGAGAATCCATTGTGCTGATTCCAATTTGCAGCTTTTCGTGTATATTTTTTTTTACATTAATAAAGAATGATTCTTACCTTTGTTCCATATGAACTGGTGGATTGTAAGGTCGTAGAACTAACAGGGCAATGAGTTTTAGCCCGACACCTTATCAAGTGACGAATCATTGTCAGAGTTGCCATTATTGGGATGAAAGCAGCTGAACGACTAGTGTATTTCTCGGCAAGCTGATTATTTTTAAAAAAGTCAAGATAGTGATAAGAAAAGTTCTACCTGTCGTTATAGATTAATTTATTTCTTATCGTGGTTATCAAGAGTGTCGCGTGACTATATATAACAATCATAATCACGTACGTTTTGTATTGTTACTCGACTGCCGTAAAAAAAAGTAAGATTGTTGTCCCAATAATAATGCACGAATTTCCGTAGATAATTCACAAGGTTATAATCGGCGAAAGTTCAAATTTTAATGATTGATTACTTACCAAATGGTAGACCCTTAAATTGATGCCTTTCAAACCAGAAATATCTCATTGAGATACAGATTTTTTATAACCCGATAATTCCTATTATGTGTAATGTAAAAGTAAATAAAAAAGGTCTGATTTTTCGCCGGATAGGTTATGCGATAACCTACACGCCACACGCGCCTGCAGCGCTTCACTCGACACAACGTGAATTCCTAGTAATAGCTTGTATCGCTATGAATGATAGTGAATAAACACAATTTCAATGCATTAGATTTTTTGCATGCTGATATTATCAACGAAGATAGAGGTCTGCTATCTACGTTGATATGATTTATTGCATTGAAGGCAGATTTAGTGGGTAAATATATATATACATATAGTCCTGCGGTTATTTTCACAGATTTGTTCATCCCAACAAAACGTCGCCTTATATGTATATTATAATGCTGTATAAATATTTTAACTCATTTTCGGTGGTGATGCCATGCATACATAGAACATTTAATTGCTTCTATTATTTACTAATAGCAATTGTCAATCACTATGTAACAAATATTGCCATTCATAAGTTACTATTTGAAAAAATAAATATATATATAGTCATGGCATCCTCAGTTCACTTTTCAACCGCTAGGTGGTTTTCGCGCATTCATTTCTCGGTCTCGAATTAGCAAAGTAGAAAGGATAAATTCCTGACGAAATGATCGAAATGTTACTCTGGTTTCCCTTCAATAAACGTATAAATCTTTCGCCTTTTACTAAAGATTTCCGTGGAGGGGAACAACTGATGAGTCTATAAAACAATTTTTTGTGTACCCGGCGCAAGCTGGGTCGTATACTAATCCAAAAATAAACATTTTTTACTTCTTCTTCAGTGTTATTTCTTTCATTTGGAGTTATATCTGAATTATATGAGTATTCAATTAATTTAATCGTAATTTTAATGTTCTTTAATTTTCTTCGACCTATTAAACTTAAGAGGGACAAAAGTTGGGTGTTAAAACGTGTATGAATAATAAAGGATTCTATGTGATAGCTTTCTCAAGTCGGGTTCGAATCATAGAATCTCAATTGTCAAGTTTTTATCGATAAACGTGCAAAAGGTGCTTTCTTGCAGCGCTCTTTAAACGATTGCATGCGTTTCAAAAGCTCTGCGACTTAATTTCTTGACGCAAGTAAAATAGTATTCTAGCGTTTTGAGTCCTAAATTCTAGCTAGAGTTACAATAGTTCCAAGGATTCTGTATAAGCATGGGGTTGGTAGTTTTATTCTAAATTTGGAACGACCAACGCACACACAATCGAATGCTGGGGCAAGAGTGAGAGAGATCGAGAGCGCGCGCAAGGGCGACATAGAGAGAGGGGGTGGATGAAATATTTGGGAGGTCTGTAGATCGTGCAAGGCAAGGACGCACGCAGAAAAGCATCTGACAAGAGAACAGAAACATGCTCGTGTTCGCTGCTGCACTTAAATCGGTCTGTAAAAGTAATCCCTTTGAAATTATGGTGCGCGATTATAATTGTTTTAATGAGTGAACGGTGGCGTTAACTTATCAAAAATAAAAACTAAAAATCGAACGAAATACGAGTATAGTAAAATGAAAAATAAAATATACTCCGTTCGGTGTCTAAAAGTATAAAACATGAAAAGTTTGAGTATTCATCATGTCCGTCTGGTGGTCAACAATGGAATTAATATAATTGTCTTTAACATTTTTTCGAAAACGTCTTCCGGTTTATAATTCTTGTTGATATAGAATTTTTGGGTCGTGGGAGACACGAAGTGCGCACATATATACATATATATATATATGTATCCAAAAAGGCGGACAAACGAACTGATCGACCTTCTGAAAATAAATTCAGTCAGAATTGAGTCATTAGCAAAGTGTTGCGGCGGCAGAGTAACGCATCAGCTATCTATGGAGACTGAACAATTTGAAATGGACAATAGAACGTACAATAATGACAAGGAAACATTTATATTCGGCAGTTGGAAGAGAAAGAGTCGACGAAGAGTTCCAGTTGTGACGGGAGGAACGACGAATGTCATTTCGGTCAACAGCAGCGACAGCGAGAGGTATAATTATACCGCAATAATAATCATAATATTTGCGATTAATTCCCCAATAAATTTGAAATTAGTTTCGCGATGCCAATTATAACGATAAATCATAATGTTAATGTATAAAAAAATCGTAAAAACAAATTCATCAAACACTATGCTGGGAAAATTATAATTCAATGGAGATTCGAATTACGATTAATCCCTGAAATGCAAACATCTAAATAATATTTCTCTAATAAAAAGTACCCAGTTGCAATTAATTAAAAATATCTCGTCTCTTAATAAAGCTAACGAGATCTTTTTTTTTTTTTAATTAAAGTTCAAACGATTCTGCATAAAATGGTTGAATTACTCCCCAAGGTTTCAGAAAAATACCAGTAGAGGGGAGAACGATCTGCCTGATATTTACTACTTGCTCCAAGAGCGAGAAATTTTAGTACGGTGAAATTTTACACTCATTGCATGTCAGAGGTTAAATAATACTGTATTCCAACTACGAAATAGAAATTAAGAATGTTAAAGCCGTTTAGTATTTTTATTTATTTTTCGGGCGCGGCGTGTCCCTTGAATTGTAAAGGGCTCGGGCATGTGTGCGTTCGAGCGAGGTAGATGTCCGCTCTTTCGTTGAGCATACGTATAGCAAAGAGAGATTCTATTCCTGAAGCTTGTATGTACGCTTGCCGAGAGAGATGTTGGGCGATTTTGGATGTTTCGACCGCGAGAACGCCCGTGGATTCCTCGAGTCTCACAGCCTCGCAAAATAACCGGACAGGGGCCTTTTACGAAAATTCCTTGTATAATGTACTATATATATATATATATACACGCGTATATGGATTGTCTGATGCCATAAAGTCATAGAAGCTACGATTATGCACACTCGATACGCCCTTTTAACTTTGGGCCATCGATATATATATATATATATATATATATACAAAGTACAATATGCGTTTCTATCACTTTGCGCGGAGTGACCGAGTCGCGCGCGTTTACTTACGCAAAGTTACATGTCTCGTTATAATCTCAGGGAGAGAAAGAGAGAATTTCTATATTTAGACGTACATTCGTGAGCTCTGCTTCACTATAATTCTCGGCGTGGCTCAGTTTCATTTTCTTTCTTTTTTTCTCTCTTTTTTTTTTTCTATTTCATCTCGTTATGTTTTTTGTTTTGTTTGGTGAATGAAAAATATTTCTTGACAGCAGCATGAACAAGGGAAAGGAGAAAAAGAAGAATAAACCCGAGCAAAATATGATACCAGAAAGTCAGAGAAGCTCGACATATCGTCCAGCGTCGTACGAATCCTCGTTCTGCGATACAATAAATACCGAGAGCAGAAGTGTCATGGATCCAATGAGGGATTCTGTCATTAATCCACAATTGGATAATGAAATTCTCGACGAGGATGATCTTTGGTGCCCTAGATGCGGCGGACGTATGACTGAGCCCAGAGTACTCGATTGTTTGCATCCCATATGCACGCCTTGCGTTGATGAGCTTCTTGATCGAGGTAAAAAGATTTTTTTAAATCGTTGTTGGATTTACTGAAATTTAATAAAATTCAAATTTATTCAAACTCTGACAATTTTTTTTTGTTTTTTTTTTTCAATTTCATTGAAATTTAAATTTATACTTAAATTTTAATTCATTAAAAATTATTTAAATTCTTATTGTGTCAAATTTTAATTTCTTTATATCCATTTGTGTGTTTCAAATTTATTCCAGAGCTTTGGCTAAAAATAAAATGAAAAAAATACCTGACACATTTTCTGCGAACAATTTTTTTTAAATAGAAAAACTTAATAAATCTTTTGAATTAATTCGGCTATTGTTATATATTCATAGAAGCATATAATGAAATGTAAAAATTGTGTCGTAAATTTGCGTTAATGGAAAATTATTGCCGTACCTTCTAAAAAAATGAGCTAATTGATAATCTTAAAATATATATATATAAAAATAGCCAATAAAAATCGTATATATGTAAGAAATAGGAAATAAAGACGAAAAAATCAAACTATTAATTATTAACACGTTAAGCGCGGCGTCAATCCTCATGGGGATTGACGGGTTGCCTGAACGGAAAGCAGAGCAAAATTGGCTTCGCGCTCAACGTGTTAATTATTCCAACAACTTGAGGTGATGGATAGAGGAGATATTTTAGGAATGAAATTACGAATGGCACAAATCTTATGGATTTCAAGATAGCTTTTTCGCGACTGCCATAGTTACGAAAAAATTGCTCATCACTCTCACGTAATTTTTTCCCCATTCACAAAATCTGTCTATGAGCTCATTCATTTTTTCGAAAACTTTGCATACTCCTACTAAATATCATGAAAATTTCATTTCAATTTTCACGCTTTCTCTATGAGGAAGTAATTAAAATTTACTAAGATCGAATCGGTCCTGACATTTTTCATATTTTCTCAAATAAGAAAATATTTTACTACACGAGAAGCTAAAGATCAACAATATGAAACGTATTTTCGTATCATTGAAAATTCCTCGACATAAATCATACTACGATGTATATTTGACTTGTAACTATATTTCCGGCGATTAGTGATGAGGGTGTGTCTGCAAGATGCCAGCTGCTCTGATGCTGCTATTGGTAGTGTGACAGGATGTTTAGAGACGCAGCACACACACACACACACACCATACGAGCTGCAATGCATTGCATGCATTTCGTCGATGATTTTTTTGTTCTTTTCAAAGCTCTCGCACGTTTACAAAAGTAAACTATACAGTAGCATAAAAGCTCGCTCGTTCTCTCCCTCTCTCTCTTTCTCTCTCAGAGTTAAAACTCATTTGTGTATTTATCTCTTCCACGAAATTGCCGTATTATGACCGGATCTCCGCTGCAACATGTGCCATATGGAAGAAAATTATAAATGTTTTTTGACCTTTTAAAAAAGAAAAAAAAAATCTTTGCTGACTTTTTTTAAATCTTCTCGTTCACAGCTTCTTCCGGCAAATATTGCGAAAGAGTTGCGGATCAAAGATGGGATTCCTCCCAGCGCGAAGGATCTTCTTATGGCCATGACGAGGGATGTCCCGTTTGTGATTATCCGCTTCCTCAATCTGGATCTTCGATACCACCACCGCATTTTCCACTTCAGCATCGTCTTGTAATGGATGCGGTTCGTCGACGATTGTCCCATCGAGTTTTGTGCTGCGATGTCTGTCCCGAGGAAGTACAGGTGACTTTTTTCGTCTTAAAGTTCATAAAAGAGAAATTAAGATTTTACACTATAAAATACAATTGAAATTCTAGTTATATTTATATCGGCAAATTAAAAACTTTAAATTACACTATTTACAATATTGAGATTTGTCGTATTGAACAAATCGAAAGTTAAATTAAAACTCTTGAATTTAATATGAAAAGTCAGTTTAAAAATTCGTGCATATCTACGAAAAATCGTAAAAAATTTCGAGTTGCCCCCTTATTGCATATGAATAATTTCTAGTTATTGAAGAAACTTTTCTTTTTTTTTTATATGATAATTAGCAAAAAATATTAACAATAAATTAACAGGCCACGGTTCATTGTCCAACTTGCCTGGGAAATTTTTGCACCTCATGTGGCAGCAAACACGAGATAAATCAGAGTGAGAGGGGAATTGGTACGATATCGCATCACGAGGTTCGTCCACTGTGGGAAGCGAAAAGATTTCGAAGAACGACCCTGTGCCTCGAGCATCCAGCTCACGCTCTACGTTTTCACTGCATAGCTTGTCGTCAAGTTACTTGCAGAGAGTGCATGTGGCGTGGTTCTCACAGAGGACATGCCAGCGAAGGAGCAACAGGCGCTGGACGAAGAGCAACGACAGCTTTAATTACAGCACTTCAACGTGGAAGAAATCTTTTAAATTCTTTGCTCATCGAGTACAACAATGGATCTTTTGCCAATGACGATTCATCAATTGGGAGACCAACGAGTACCTACTACACGAGGAACAATAGGTACGGAAAAGTAAGCATTCTTCGAAATTTGTCAGAAGATTTGAGAGTGTCCCGATTGATAAATTCCTTTTAATGGGAACTTTTATAGGTGACGCTTGAAAAATAAATAAAATTATGCAAGCCAATTTCTGACACTTCACAAATAATATTTTCATTTATATTTTGTGGGCTTTATCCAACAAAATTTCAGAAGATTTAAGAGTGTCCCGATTAATAAATTCATTTTTATGGTCACTTTTATATGTGGCGCTTGAAAAATAAATGAAATTATACAAGCCATTTTCTGGCAAATGACAAACAATATTTTCATTTACATTTTGTGGGCTTTCTCCAAAAATTTGGCAAAAGATTTGTTTCGCAATATCCAAACAAAATGTTATTTTGTATTTCGTAATATTGATAATTGTCCCGCAGAAATGGCGGAAATCAGAAATAAAAAAGTGCACATACTGTTTTGTTCAACTTTCCGAAAAAAAAAAAGTCTTCGTGTAGTATAATTGCATTGTGAGTGACAAGAACTTGATTGAGATTTATTTAAGTTGCAAGCTGCAAAAGTTTAGCAAAAAAAAAACAACAAAACAAAATAATTTCCAGCAATTCTTTCGCTCGAAATTACCTTAATAAATAATTCATGGTTACTCCACCAGAGACCTATGAATGGTTTAATTATTTTTCTTTTACGTGTGCATATGATAATTATTATAATTGATAATTAATTAACGCAATTCACCCTTGACGTTGTCTTTTTCTCCAGATATTCCGATGAGTATCAAATACTCACGTCTGCCGCGCACTTTCGCAGCAGAACAAACTTGACCTCGTACGCTCGGGAAGCTCAGGAAAGAATTCACGAATTCGCGAGACTCCAAAAAGCTCGATACTTGCTCGACGCTATTTCTCTCGGTGAGGAACTTCTCGCCGAAGGTTCAGAAGTCGAAATTTTGAGCCTTAGTCGAATTATTCTAAAACGATTACAAATGTTGGGATCGAGTTGTGCAAATGGTGAGTAATTGAGTAATTTATTGAATCTTACAAGTACCTATAAAAATATTTTTTTTTGCTACCAGAGTACAATACTCGCTCGCTCAGACTTGGCTTCTATCGATGCCTGCAAATATGGACAAAATTCATAATTTCTTGCTTTTTTAAGTTGTAGAAAAATGGTCTATTTCCATCCTCTATAAAACGAAACATGAATATAAACAAACAGTTAAAAAATTAAAAAAGTAATTTTTCAATTTATCAAAAATGTCGGACTTGTTTGGGTTTGCCGATTTTTTTTTCTACCTCTAGGAATACCTGCCGAATATATTGTACTTTTGGTATGCGATATCCGGCAGATAACTTTACCTAAGAGTTGGAATAACCGGCCATTAAGGAGCTATACATTCCTAACCAAAAGTTTTATTCGCCCAGAATTTGAGTACTTTGCAATACGATAGAAATCTGAAAATTAACAGCATTGAAGATGAGAATATTAATTTTTAATAATAATAATATCGACAAGTTATTAATAAATTGTTCAAAAAAATTGTTTATCGAATTTGCCGGTAACTATTATTATTTTTTTTACTTATGAAATGTATTCCCCCATTTTTCCATATACACATGAATTTTTCGAGAATTTTCTCTCAATTTTGAAATTTTCTTTTTGACAATTTGTAAAAAAGACTGTAATTATGAAACTGATTGTTTGGGTTTGACACCTCATGGTGTCAAACCCAATCATTATCAAAATCAAAAGCATCATTAATTGTTACAACTATTTTAATGATATAATTTATTTTTTTCCTATCAAGAATCTGCGATCCACGACGATTGCGATAAATTGCAATCGAGATCAAAGCACATGGGTGTTTTTCACTGTTGTACATTTTGCTCGAGTGGTGGCAAAAAAGAAGCTACTTGTGCCTGTCGTGGAAGCATGCCAGGTGGTTACAGAGGCTGTGGTCATGGTCACCTGGGACATCCTGGCGTCAGTCATTGGTCATGTTGCGGTTCTACCGATCGTTACGGCTGCTGCTTGGTATTGCCAAAATTACGCTATCAAGTGATACTCTGACAGCATTTTTTTTCTCCTTAAAATTTAATTGATTCTCCCATCTCGCTTCTCACTTGTGATATCACACATTGTTTTTTGTCGTCGAACTGACGAGACCGGTAAACTTTGTACTTAACTCTCAGTCAATTGTAAATAAACATAAAAATATCGTATATATATATATATATATATGTTCTACATACATATTTTTTCCAACAAAAGAACATTTTTGGACTCGAAGAGACAAATTAATGTCGAACGAAATTTGTTTTCGTCCTTTTTTTTTGTTGTTTAATTTCTAGCTCATTGCCTAGTCAATCTCGTTTTCGCTAGTATCCGAAGTTACCGGCTCGATTAATTTACCCTCGGAATCTCTCAAAATGCCAATACGGCATAGCTCGAACAATTGTGGAAGATGCTTTTCGTTCGGTGTGCCATGATTGAGTTTGATCATTCGACGCTTCAGCGAGCCACTTATCAAATCGGGATGACCGATTATTGGAGTACAAATTTCTAATGGATCAACCCAGAGAGTATCGGCGATATGGAGGCGAACCTTTGACAACCCAAATTATGATGATTATTCAGAGGTCATAGAGATCGTCGAGGTAAGAAATTCTGTCGAAAAAATCATGAGTGACTCGTCATCGCGAGCTGGTGACTCTAAGCTTGTTACTCACGGATGAGTTTACCTCAATTTATATAATTCCTGTAAAAACTATTATTTTTGCAAATTTTTCCTGATAGATTTTTAAAAAATTCAGTTACAATTTTTCGTTAAAAAAGAAAAAAACATAAAGAAGCGTTGAAAAAAAAATTATGAAAGAGAAATCATTTGGTATTTCAAGGTCTCAATAATAATTAATTCCTGCACTAACATATATTTTCAGTACTGGCTAAAAGATGTTTCTGTATATTTTAATTAGTACTTAAAATATATATTAGTGCAGCAATTAAATCACCAAACTGACAAATACATTTACTCAATTGTAATAAAATAAAGAGGGTGAGAAAAATGTTCACCAAGCAATCGACGACGAGATATTCATGATATTCTCTACTATCGGTGATAGCACGTTGGTTTGCCAACCGTAATTAACGCACCTTGCCAAGTACAAAAGAGTTAGGCGATGATTTGTTTGGGAACCAATTGTGTGCTGTATCGATAGCACGAAAATTCCACTGGTACTCGTCGTCATATGGGGCAAGGCCTGCCAAAAATACTTCGAGTATGTGGGTGTCGCGATTCGCGAGATCTTCAGGTATTTCCATCAGTTGCGTCACCTACAAATAATTAAAAAAATAAAATACATATTTTCAATCATAAACCGAAGATTTATTGCTTAGATTTCGGTCCGTTGGGAAATTCACGCTTATTTTTGGTAAAATGGCTCCGGTGTCGATACATTGTAGCTCGACCGCGATTGGAACATCTTCGTAATCCTTCTGGACTATATTTAGTACTTTAACCCGTTGGAAATTATCCAAAGATTCTTCAACGGCGCAAATATCGCCGACTTTTAATCTTCTGTGGCATCGTCTGGAATAACAATTATCGTGATAAACAATATAAAATAAAACATTTATCGAGACAAATAAAAATTTCATATTTCACGACACCTTTTGCTTTTATCAGCGTAATACGTTTGAATAGTCGATGACATTCTCATGTATTCCTTGGCCGAGTATTTCGTCACTTTTCTATCGGGGCTCATGTACTCCATGATTCTTGCGGTAAAATGCGTCGCGTTGTGCACATAAGTGACGGTTAATTTGACACTGTCACCTCTGTAAGATCACAAAAATAATTATGCGAATGGAATAGTAAAGAGAATTTTTTATTATTGTTTTTTTTTTAAATAAAAATAAAAGTTAATAAAAAATAACTCACATTTTTATCGGCGTCTTCGGTGTATCGACTTCTCCAATAACACAGTGTCTGTAAGGGCATGAATTTTTTTTCACGCAATAACCAAACGCCTTCACATTGTCGCAAATTGGATGCATCTTTTTTTTACTGTCCAAACGTGCGGCTGTTCGCTGATCAGAGAAAAAAAAATTTACAGTGATTTACGGATATTTTTTTAGAATACTGATTAATACTAAATTTCAATTACCATTACTACATCCATGAAAGCCGAGGATATATTCGTTCCGCAACGTTTGACGATGGAGACTAAACCGTAAAGTTGAAGGTCGTTCGTTTCGTCAAAGATTATCGTCGCTTTGCAATTTCCTTCGCCCTTTAACGAAAGGAATGATAACAAAAACATTTTCATATTTTATAAGTAACGAGGAGAAAAATAGGATATACTTACCAGTAAAGGAACATAGAAACACTTTGAATTTTTCATTTAGCTGAGTTTACAATTCTTGAAAGAATATTGAAATTTTGTTCCTTTTTTTAAAATACGATCTAGCATTACAACAAAAAGCTAATGAATGAAGACGATTAGAATAGTTTCTTGAAGGTCCAAAGAGTATTGAAATAAAGACTTAATTTCCATTTTGATTTAAAAAAAAAATCCTTTTCTTCTATATATCGATGGGTTTGGAGCAGAAGAGATTTTGTTCTGCTAATTTTACTTTTGTAGACTCAGAGACAACTCAGTTTATCAGTATTATTTTATGCCATCAATAAATTCGAGTTCTCTAAAAATGTTAATTAACTAGGGAGAAATATTTTATGTTGTTCTCATTCATCCCCTTTCCACTTTTTTTGTTGTTTCGGCAAATTATTTATAAAAGTTGCAAAGTTCAACTACCTTTCTCAAATTATCCATGATCGTCGAGAATCTGAAGTAAAATTGGGTTTTTGAGGGCAGTGCGACCGAGTAATGAATCAACCAATCGACGTCTGTGATATTGAGATCAACGAGTACTTCGTCGGTGCAGATGAGTACAGGATAAAGTCCTGACACGGCGGCTTTCCAGCATTCTCTTACGCCATGAATATCGGTGAAAATCATTTGTTCGCAAGCGATGAGACTTTTTTTGCTCCTTGTGATAAATTCATTCAATTCACGAGCCTCTTTGCTGTTTGCGCATATTATCATTGTCTTGACCATTGAGACCTCATTGCCCAAAAGTTCTATATGAAAAAAAACAACGTGAATTAAAGCTTTTATCTTTAATTTGGCATAATTTAATTCTGATTATCAGCTTGACTCACCTGCTACTTTCACCATTTTATTCCCGGTCTCAGAGTAATTCAATTTTAGTTTTATACGACCAAATATCGCTGCTTCCATGTAAGATCCGATACATACAAAAGGATCGATCATCAGTTGTTTGGCAAATTCAGCCACGAGCTCGGACCAATGACGAGCAACAGCGACAATTTGTATTGGTTGCTTGTCTAAATTTTCACGCTCTTTGTTGCCAATCGGTACGTGCTTGTTGAACAATTGTTTCAACTATTTTAAAAATCAGATTATCGATTAGCGATCAGACCAAAGTGACGATTAGCCATTAGACTTAGAGAACAATTGAAATATTTTAATCGAGAAATTTACGGGCTCGAAATATTTGTTCAGGACAACATCGACTCCATCAATAACGAGATGCTTGAGATTCTCAAAATTGATCAATCTTCTGTGATCAGCGTCTTGATTTATAAAACGTACGAGAAATGCCGGTGTTGCTATTAATATCTGACATCCATTGTATATATCAGCCTGTAAATATAGATAATAGGAAAGAAAATTAATTTCAAACTCGCTAAATTGAAGAAAAAAATAATAAAATATTCGATTATTTACGAAAAGAAATGCATTACCACGAGAGATCTGTTAGGACGTCCATTCCAACCGGCAACGCAATGTATATCAGTGTAGGATTCCAACAATTCGGCGCAAAGCGATCTGACACTCAAGACGTCCGTCGTCGATGAGCAAAGAATGAGTATAGATGGATTATTACCTTTTGGTACCTGACAAAAATTAGGACAATTAACATTAATGTATTTTTAAAATTTTGTAGTTCGATGCAAGTAATTTTTCAGAGGTAAAAAAAAAAAATTCATTACCGTTTTCCATGATGCTATGAAACTGACAATGGGCAAAACATATCCGATCGTTTTACCGCAACTTGCCGGTCCCACAGCGAGAACGTTCAATCCTTTGTTAATTGCTGGCCACACGTAAGATTGTATTCTTCGTAAAGCGATTATGTCCATTTTTTTGAGGGCTGAGTGAATCCTCGGTGGAAATCGTGCGTCCTCGATACAGACTAAACGATCACATTGAATATTCGAATGAACCAATATCTGATCACAATCCTCGCCAATGTAGCGTATCAATCGGCTTTTTCCCACCAGTGCAGAAATACGTCTAGTTTTTGTCTGTTTCTCGTCCTTGATCGTCTCGATCGTTACTCGATGCTGTTGTGGAGGATCGAGACTGGAAGCTTCGAGATCAAGGACGACACCACCGTCAACCGAGCATATCGTTTTTGTAAGATCACGATTTCGTCCTCTTATCAGTCGTAGCAAATCTGTAATGGATATTTCAAATTAGTCACTAGTCAATTTTACGTTTGAATAAATTTCTCCACACGAGAGTTAATTTTTATCAAATTTCCCCTTAAATAAATTTATTTTCACAGATTTTTTTCAGGATTCAATTTTCATAGATTTCGAATACGTCGTGCAAACCACCAAAAATAAATTTACTTTCGCAGATATTTTACAGGAGTTAATTTTTATGGAATTTTAATTTGTACAGGTGAGTACAACGTATCCGCTAAAAATAAATGTATTCTCGCAGAATTTTTATATCAATTAATTTTCATTGATTTCTACCTTTGCTTAGATAAATCGCGCATCCGAAGAAAACCAATATCTCGCTCAGCGACATGATCTCGTCTTCAATAACGAGATACATCTCTCCGCACTTTACATCTACTTCGCTGACAGCCACATAGTCAAAGTAGAGCTTGCTGGAGGCTGAGATCGCATCTCTAGTGATTTGAACAGCTTTATCGCTCCATTTTTTAGAAAAACTATAAATTTCATTAAAATATCGCTATAGATTATCAATTTTTTTAAAGTGTCCACAAAGATTATTAAAAAAAAAAGTTTCCTACTCCATATTTCCTCCAGTGATTTCGGATTGGTGCAGAGCGGGTATTACATTATAAAGGCTGACTCCAAAGGTCAAATATTCGTCGGGTATCAAGCTCTTCGAGATTAGTGTGAAATTTTCTCTGTACTCTTGTACAGTGTAACCGTGATCGACGAGAAAAATATTATATTGCGATGTTTTGTTGTTAAAAAATCCCACAACTCCTCGAACCCACCAAGCTGGCAATTCCAGTTCAGTTTCCAGTCTATTGTGCATTATTACTACCTATGAGAAAAAAAAAATACGTCAAGAAGCAAGGAATTTTTTTTTTCTACTCATGAAGCTCAACAGTCATTGGATCGTGCAGATTTATGTGACAAAAATTTTACATCTCCCAGCTGAGGCTGTGTCATACAGTATTTTTTTCGTCGCCTTTTATGCATCATTTGAACTCGTAAGTGATTGCCTATTTCATTCAGCCTTTCGGTGTAATCATCCTCGTTGCATATTATCATATAGCTCGGACTCGATACATTCGACACTTTTATCGGTACTGCTGTGGCTGGAATTTCTCTGCTCGACCCTGGTGAACCGAAAATACAATTATCTCCGTATATTCATTGAAGGAATTTTCATGTACCCTTGGAAATGGAAATTGTTTTCCCTTTTGAAATATGCAAATAGATTTTCTAATTCACTTAATAACAAACAATGAAATTTTGGCATAAACAAATTATCAAAATCGAAAATAAGATTTGAAAAGGCATTTATCTAACAATTCTAGATTTGACGGTTCTCATATTTTTCTCGAAACATCAATCGTTTAGGAAGAATTTGTTAAAAAAAAAAAAATAAGAATCTTTCTCGCATTCATAGCGAAAGGGAGATAAAACAATTAAAAAGCCTTCATTCAATTAGTCATTCAATTACAAAGCGCCAAGTATGAGCTCGACGTCACAATTTTCAAGTTAATGGCCTCGTGTCAATATCCGGTCATCCGGGTGCCCATCTATACGGGCACGTGGTGCCCGTTTGTGGACGTCCCGGATATTAACAAGAAGGTAATGTCGATCGTGTGAAAAAAAAACATTTTTCTTGCTTACCCATATTTTTCCAGAAGAACGTGATGAATACGCAACGTTACGATTTAACCAGAGATTTGGCACGAAGTGAGCTTTATTAAGTTTAATTCAGCTATTGTTCCATTGCAGTGTAAAAAACGATTTTTGTCTCGCGTCTGAATGGTTTGTTGTTGCCGGTTGCCGGCTGATCAGCGATCAGATGATCGCCAATGCTTACGCACATGGACGAAGCGTGCCTATAAATTGTATGTTAATGGAGATTGTTCATCGAATTCTGACACCTGAATTCGTTGATATGGTGCGACATAACTCTCTTCGAAAAACTAGTCGACTTCTGGAGCCAGCCCCAATCACATATAATAATAATAATAATAATAAACTCTCTTCCACGGCTCGAGTGGCAACAAGTTTCCCAACTCCGGCGTAGATCTCATGTAATCATAGCAGTAATTTTAGTTTTACGCGAATTTGCCCTATTTTAAAACTATGTTAACTGGCAGATATAATTCGACCTGAATTAAAGTTAAAGGCCGAAAAATATACTTGTCTGGAATCTCTACGGAGCGGCTGGATAAACCCAACTTATTCAGATTCAGACGATAAGCTCTAGATAAGCCTTTTGGGCCTTTTGTCACCGGCAATACATATAGCTGTGTTGCCGGAAATAAATGCACTGCGCAGTCTAGTTTTTAGTTTCACTTCTGCTCTGCAGTTCCGCGCCGGTCCGTCGCGTGCGCCACGCGCGTCGCCCCCCACCTCCTTCGTTGTGCCGCGCGTTCTCGTTCGGATAAAATTTGAAATCAGCTGTTGTGCGATAACTAGTTTTCTGATTCTCGCGAGTACCAAGTACGCACGCGGTTTCAATTTTTCTTCACGTTTTGTCCCCTTGTGTTACGATAATCGTGTTATTACCCAATTTCGATTCTGTTCGTCTTCGTCTCAATCTCTCCGATTATCTGCGTTGCTCGTATATTCGTTGTAAACAAATCGTCTTTTTTTTGGTGACAATGTTTCGCATCGATGCACAAAAATTGTTCGGTAGTTTATACTCCCGGTGCATCATAAGAATACCCTCGATAAATCTCTCGAGATCGCAAAAGGTAAGTTTTTGTTTATTCGTCAAAGATAATAGAAGAATTTTAGGTTAAGTTGTCGCTAGCACGATTTCTCGTGTGTTGTCTCGCTATAACCTTACGTAAGTTTTTTTTTTAAGAGAATATTTCAAAATGTTGTGATTCTGTATATTTTAAATTGCGTTCATATACCTTACTGACGATAAAGAAATTACGTTAAATTATCGTTGACTCTTTTTTCATAAGTCGTCTCGCTCTAATCTTATATAATTTATTTTGCAGTGGAAATGATTTTTTTTTTTACTTGCGGCTTTTTGAAAATTGTTTATCCACTAATGACAATTGAGGAATTTTAGTTTCCGTTATTGCTCACTCTTTTTATTCGTACGTTATCTCGCTTCAATCTTATGTAAACTTTTTTTCAAACCACATTTCAAAATTTTTTACTTTCCAGCTTTTTTGTACATTTTATTTCTCATTAACGATAAAGAATTTTAAGGTAAATGTCCCAATAGCTCGACATGTACCAGTAACCGAACGCCATTGATGGAAAATATACATAGGTATAGATTAACATTGCGAATCCGGATTCTGGTTCCTGTCCATCTACTGGGCCATTTATCTTAGGTTCAATTACATATCGTTAACTCCTTTATCATAAACTATTTCAAGTTTTGCTTTTTTTTTTAAACAAATTTCAATATGTTTACTTTCTAGCTTTTTCCTTAGTAATTGTTTATCATTCAACGATGGTAGAAGAATATTATATTAAGCTATCACTGATTTTTTCATAAGTTATATCTTGCTCTAACAAAATGTAATTTTTCTTCCTTTTAACAATTTTGATTTTTTGCCTTTTTTTTATATTCACAAAGTGAACATTTTAATTCTGCTCAATGTTTATTTTGCAGATTCTCATTATTTGTTTGACGAGTGGAACTTTGTTGCTGGGAGGACTAGCACAATTTTTAAAACGACGTCGACGTCCACCATATCCGTCAGTGCGAAGACAACTTCGCGATACTCGTCAGAGACTCTTAAATGCCAAATCCTCAAATTTTGGTAATACTTTACTTTTTTCTCGATTTTTTTCAAATTTCAGTACACCTCGAAAAATATTGTTAATCTTAAAAAACATTTCAGACAATGTTTCGCAAGTTTCCTGGGCAAGGAGAAGCGAAGCGAGTACTCGAAGTCACATGAGCGATCGTGCTTCACTCATTTCTTCTGTCCCAGGAGGTCCTGATGGTGATGTTCGATTAACTCCTCAGCAGTATGGCGTTTTAGGTAAGTACTGAAAATATTTTCATCATAAAATGGCCAAAGCTCGAAGTCAAGAGCTAGAGAGATAGAAAAAGAGGGAGAGAGAGAGAGAGAGAGAGACTTAATACAGACATATATTACATAATGGAAGATAAATCTAGGAATTCAGGATCGATTTAACGTATTTACATGGTATATTATCGCTATTTACATGATAATTTACAATTGAGCTGATTATTATTATTATTAGTATTATTATTTGGCGATGAAAATACGCGACATTACAACAAATAACATTTCTCAAAAATTACAAGCTCTCAAATACCGTTGTACTATTTATTTTTCATTTTAATGAGGTACAGCATCATAGAGAAGCACAGGGTACAGATTTCTGATACACACAGCACATAATTTTTTTTCTTCAGCATTTTATTTTATTTACTTTTGGAGAATATCCAAGTGACAATCTGTAATTTTATTTGTTTTCTTTCACAAGGGAGCAGGCAGGCGTATTTTTTTTCAATAAATTTATCATTATTACATCTCATTT
Organism: Dyspetes luteomarginatus; assembly: GCA_963669185.1. Taxonomy (NCBI): domain Eukaryota; kingdom Metazoa; phylum Arthropoda; class Insecta; order Hymenoptera; family Ichneumonidae; genus Dyspetes; species Dyspetes luteomarginatus. The sequence continues at coordinate 14,160,748 of OY769909.1, read as the reverse complement.
CTGAGTTATACGGTATAGATTTGTTTTCTTCTTCCGGAGAATATATCCTTTAGCTAACAATTTTATTGAAATTTTATTCAAATAGCTCGCTCACTCTCTCTCTCTCTCCTCTCTCTAGTATTGCCCACCAACTCTACATTTTATTACTATCGGTAAATCTCATGCAACACAATTTGAGCAATCAGCTCAAAGATAAACACAGAGAAACGATAATGTCAGTCGAGAAAAGAAAAAAAGAAATAGAAAACAAAATTGTACCAATTGCGTGTATGTTTTGCATTTACGTCGATTAGCATTAAAGACTTTCTTGATATGAAACCAAAGTTTGCAGGAATTTTATCCCCCCCCCCCCCCCCAATCTATCAGCTCTAAATCTAGTTTAATACGTAATACGATAAAAATAACGTAGAAATTGTACTGCGATGATTAACGTCGTAAAAAAAAATCATTAAATAATAATAATAATTAATAATAATAACAAGTAAATATCTATCACGATTCTTCAACAGCATCGCATATATACACATCAACCAAGACAAGAAAAAAGCATTTCTGCCTTTTTGTTATCGTTTTTTTTTTCATCGGTGTGCGGTTTTTTTTTTCTCCCTCACACCATCGCAAAATCGTCGAATCCCTCTCTCGTCGTCTCTATCGAGTACTTTCTTACACGCTATTCTTACAAACCTTATCAAACTTTAAAAATTATAATGCATTCTCAAAAATATAGCTGCATAGTTGCCGCTTCAGTTCGCTTCATAACTACATTTCTCTCTCTCTCTCTCTCTCCCTCTGTCTCCTCTCTTTCATTGCTCAAAGTAATACCTATTATTATTATTATTATATTTCTTTTCATTTTACGGAGGTAACGTTTCGAGATTATGGGGAACAAATTTTCATTTTTCTTTTGTTCTTCACATTTCTCAATATTGTGCCAATGACAAACGTGCTAATCTAAAGCCTTAAAAGCTTGAAGGTTTAATAGGAGAATTTAGCGATGAATCCTCGACAGACGGAATGTTAATATTGTTTTTTTTTTTTCACGTTCATTACAGGATGAACATCTATGTGAAATTTCTTTTTTTTTTTGTTTTTTTTTTGGACATTTATGCCTCGGCTCTGCTTGTACTTAACATTGAGTAAGACTAGCTCGTAAATTTATAGAATCCCTCTTATAGTACCTAAATATAGTATATATATATATATATATATATATATATATATACATATATATATTAAATATCAAGGTTTGTTTCTGAAAGGCAAGCAATATGTCCAGGACGACGATTGGAATTATTTTTTTTACCGCGAATATCCGTAAAACAGCAGCATATAGCCAGAAAGAGATAATTCTTCTTTGTTTGGGATATATTACTATATATAATAATAGGCTATACACCTATCCGCGAGCGATAATAATCAATTTGTTCAGTTGTTTTTCTTTTGTTCCACTCTAATTTTTTTGTTTCATCGCTCTGTCCTGTTTCCTGATCTAACGGGATAATTCTACGATTATTTCCTCATGTGTGTATCTTTTTAAATCTTTTTTTTTTTTTATAGCGTTAGTGGTATTGAAATTTAGAGGATGTAGCGACGAAGAGGGAAAGTCCCGAAAATAGTCGAGGATTCACGTAATTCGGTAAAAGGCGATAACGGATATTGTTATTATCGTTAGACTTGGCCTACTGAGCGCAAGACCAGCTGTCGATTGTGAGCCGTCGATTTTGTTCTTGAGGGAAAGGGGGCCACCATCGTCATTTTGAATATTGGAGTCGATTTTTCGGGGTGGTACGATGAGATTCTCATCGACTTCCGGTGTTGGCTCGTCCGGTGCATAAGTATCCTGTACGCTTATGTATGCGGGCTGTTTCGTTGTTTTCTTCATCGTCGTAGTTGGAATAATTGCCTCGGTGGTAGGTGGCGGTAGTGTCGTTGGCACGATACTCATATTGCTCAAAAAATATATTGGCCCAAATTCATACACGAGATCCATCATTGTTTCTTCACGACAAACTCCACTCATCATTCGCGATCTTCTCTCACCGTCCTCGTACAGGGAGACTAATTCGGCCGTGTACTGAACCTCCATGTCTGTGTAATTTGCTCGTAGAGTCACGTTCACTGCTGTTCCAGGCTCGAGACGTATTTCCACTCTGTTGACAGGGAAATTTTTCAGAATTAAATAAAAATCGTGGCGAATATAAAATTTTGAACAATTTAAAATTTAATTTGTCACTTGAGATCTTTTTTGTGAATTTTTTCGTCAATTTTTCAATTCCAAGAGACATATATCTAAGAAATTGGAGGATATTTATAATTCTAGTATCGATTATTTTTTTATTTCTATTGCTCGACTCGAGTATTGCGAAGGATTAGGAAAATATCAATTGCATTGAATTATTTTCAGATTTTACAACACAAAAAAGGCTCTTATTCCTTTCATTCGATTCTCTCGTTTAATTTTTTTTTTCTTGGCCATCAGGTTACATTTTTTCTTTTTAAATGAAATGATTAGAAATTAACTCACGTTGTAGCATTTGATCGTACAGACTTATCCTCAATTCCCCACGATATGTAGCCCAATTTGGGTCCTTTTGCGCGTGTAATAGACGTATTGAGGGCTTTTATCATAGCGTGACCCTGTCCCCAGTATATCGAATGATTGAACGTGTAACCGAGGGCTTCGGCCAAAACAGCAGGATTTGAGTCCACATTGCTGATTGTAGTTTGACGCAATACACGCGGCATACGTTTCAGAATACGTTTTCTGTGATAATTCAATTTAACAGCATTGAGCTCGTAGAATATTGGCTCTGTCTCGACTAATACCTCGCCGGACTCTGCGGTACCTTCTTCACCGTCCTACAAAAATTCATGAGAAAACGAATAAATCTTTAACAATTGAAACCACTTTCCTGATTGAAAGAAAAGCTTGAGAAAAAAATACGTATTTGAATTTCTACAATGAAATTTTTTCAGTTTTTAACAAAATGGCTGTAAGAACTTTTAATGAGTGGCAAAATACATTTATAGTCTCAGAAGACATTTAACGACAAAATTACACTCTCAGAATATCATTTAGGCCATCCAGTTATATTTAATTTTGTAATCGTGAGAGCGCTTTGAATACAGCAATATAATTTCGATTAAATGGGAACGCGTTTATTACCATCGGAAATTTGATAATTTTTTCGATTTCGATTGCTGAGCGATCCAAAAATGATGGGAAATTCTTTGCTGGAAGGCATGGATTTTTTCTCGAAATTGAAAAAAAAAAAAAGGAAAATAAATATTTGTGAGTAATTAGTAGGCTTGTGAAAAAAAAAAGTACTTACATCTTTGACATAGGTAATTCGACCAAGTCTCTCGGACGAGTCGTAAGTGCCAATATAGTGTGTGTATTTCAAGTTTTTGTCCATACGATCGTTTTCCTCGGTTTTGCTCACAACGTGCCTCGCCACGTACATAGTTTCTGTAGCCACAGCGCCAACAGGAGTTTGATGAAATTTGTCCCAGCTGACCCAACTTAGACGTGCCGAGTTATCAACATTTTCCAACAAATCGTAACGCTCGTAAGACGCGACATTGCCAAGATACGTAACGGTACATTTTTTTATACCCTCGATCTGTTTGCCAGCTACCCAAATACCATTGTGCAAAACTCGACAAACGTATATAGAGCTTTGCTTCACGACAGGAGAATCAGCTTGATTGTCATAAGTTTTGTCTGCAATGAAATATGCAATGGGATTATAAACGGTAAAAAAATGGAAATACTATAAAAGAGAGAGAGAGAGAGAGAGAGAGGATTAAAAAATTTTATAAAAATAATTTGCGATGGACGATCAGACGAGAAACGAGTTTATTTTTTGAATAAAAATTATTTGAAGAGTCATTTTGAGATTGAAAAACTTTGAGGAGATAAAAGGGGGCGAGGAAATTTTACGAACCATCCATTTCGTGCTGGACCTCAAAACCACCGATGACTATGTCCTTGGAGGCTTCATAGTGGGCTACAGGCAGCCAATTCAGGGTACTCGAGGTAACACGCTGACGATAGTTTGAAAGAATGTAAACGCTACTGTCGGCGTGAATCAACGAAATTTGTAAAATCACGACAAGTCCCGCGAGCCTCAAAAACTCGAGTGTTTTACTGCCTCGAGCCATCTGAAAGCAAATATATTAAATGGGAATTAATTAAAACGTGAATAAAAAATGGAAGAAAATTATAGTTTTGTTTTCATGATAAAAATATGCAAATTAAAACTTGCACATTTCTTCCTCAGGATTTTCTACCCACGAAATCCTCGTTATGCCCTTTTTTTTATTTCCTCATTGGAAATGGATGGAAATTACGAGGAATGTGCAAGTTTCAATTTTCAGGCTTTATTTTCAATCCAACAAAAATATAATAAATATCGAATATAGATATAAAAATAAATCAATTATTGAATATATATTCTATTAAATCGTTTCATTGATTATTCATTGAAAAAAACAAAAATTAATCCTCATAAAACATGAAAATAAATCGTCATAAATAAAATTTGAATGTAAAATCACGAGAATAATTTTTCAATTTCGAGTCTGTCAAACTCATTAATCGTTGTTGTTCGACGTTGTGTGGGAGATAAATCGTTTATCACGTTTATATTCGTCACCCATCACGTAATTCGTTGCTCTGAGTTTTAAGAGTAGGGCGAGGGGGGTAGAGTAGGGGGCCCTTGTCGTCAAAGGGAAAACATGGGTCGGATAAAGGAGTCATGAGTGCCGCTGAACAAAAGCCCATCATCACCATCATCATCATCATCATCATCATCATCATCATCATCATCATCATCATCATCATCATCATCATCATCATCATCATCATCATCATCATCACGTTTACTCTGTGATGACTCGGCGTGCTTGGATGTTAATATTTCTGCTTACGAGTCCGTGACCACTCGTTTTATATATATATATATATATATATATATATATATATATATATATATATATATATAACTTATTTATATATATGGGGAGTTTCAGGCCAAATCAACAGGTCCACGAACCATTTTAAATTATTTTTACTTTCAAATTGTTGGAAGGCATAAAAAAAAAAGATTCCAAACTAATTGTCAGAATTTGAAAAAAAAATACATCGATATGTTTTAGAAGATTTCTTGGTCCAGAAAAGTTTGAATAAAAAAAATTTCAGGCTCAAATAAAAAACTTATTTAACATTATTTTGAGACAAAATAATTATTAATAAATATTCGACTAATTTTTAACAATTGTTTATACCTATTTTAAACCTTTTTTAAAAAAAGAATAATTTTCGACCATCTTGTAGTTTTTATACTAAAATCATGGCAATCTTCGGTTAATTCTCGAAAAAATTTGTTTTTTAATAAAAATTTTATTATAAAAATTTCAAAACATTGGCAAAAGTAATTTATGAGAAAAAAAAAAAATGGCGAACGTTTTTTGGAATTGCCTCGCAATGTACTGAAAGGAAAAACAATTGTGAGCATTACGACTCGCTGAATTTGGCCTGGAACTCTCCTTGCGTATATATGCATATTATAAATGTTTCACCATTGGAGAACGACTGTAAAGTCTCCTCGGAGACATTTCGCGATTAAAACTAGCCGAGTAACCGGAGATGACAACGTAGCAAAAGCCAAGACTTGGTTTTCGCTTTGGGAGCTGGAAGTTTCATCTCCGGTTTCCGGAACAGCCAGCATGGGACGAAAGACCGTTGGAACGTTCATATAATGGATGCCGGTAGACTCTGTTTGCTCTCTTCCTTTCTCCTCGTACTTTTTTAAACCATGTACTTGGCGCTTTGACCATGAGCTCAATTTCCAAGCTCTTAGAAATTTTTTGTTTGTTTCTTTTTTTTTTTTAACCCTTTTTAGGCTTGATAGTTTTCTGGGCAAATTTTCGATTGTTTTCTGGATGATAAGAAAAAAATTTATACTCCACATAGAAAATAGTTCAAGCTCAAAGTTTTCCAATGAAGAATTGTTTTTTATTTTTTTAATCAGATAATGAATTGAGGTCATTTTTTTTTTATTTTTTTATTTTTTAAACTACCTTAGGATATTTTTTTGTGACAAAATTATGTCGAATTATTTTTCTATCGAACATCTGGTGCACCAGTGTGATGTTCGTCGCTAGAAAGATTATATACCCAAACCCAAACCCATACAGTACTTGGCGCTTTGACCATGAGCTCAATTTCCAAGCTCTTAGAAATTTTTTGTTTGTTTGTTTTTTTTTTAAACCCTTTTTTTTAACCCTTTTTAGGCTTGATAGTTTTCTGGGCAAATTTTCGATTGTTTTCTGGATGATAAGAAATTTTTTTATACTCCACATAGAAAATAATTCAAGCTCAAAGTTTTCCAATGAAGAATTGATTTTTATTTTTTTAATCAGATAATGAATTGAGGTCATTTTTTTTTTCTTTTTTTTTTTTTAAACTACCTTAGGATATTTTTTTGTGACAAAATTATGTCGAATTATTTTTCTATCGATGATCCATTCGAACATCTGGTACACCAGTGTGATGTTCGTAGCTAGAAAGACTATATATAACGGACAAGTGGAGTCCGAGGTTCAACGATCCTCGCTTTACTTCACGGTCTATTGCCCCGAGGCCCTTTGGATAGTTTTGTCTCGAATTCAAGACCAAGCACAATAACCAGATTTTTTTTTTCAAATATTTTCATTAGCGTGAAAATAAAAAAATTAAATCGTTCCAAATAGACGGTGAAATTGTAACTCGCTAGTCGTTATGAAATAATTTTCTCCAAAATACTTATTTTTCAATATGTGAGTTAAGTTTTTTTTTTTTTTTTCAATCAAATGATGAGTCTAGACAAATGAAAATTATAAGTCCTTGAAATGATTTTGAGTAGTTTGTGATAATTTTTAATGATTAATATTAAATCTTTATTATCTTTATTTAAAAAAAAATCTTTTTAAGAGTTCAATTAGCCCTTTTTATTACGAGAATATAATGCAATTAAATTATACATATAAATATAGCATACTCTGATTCTCGTTCTACTTTAAGCGAGTACCTCTACTCGTAGTTACTATTATTAGTATAATAGGGGGTACAAGTTCGCTGCACCCTGAATGAGAGAAGAGCCTGGACACGCGAGATTCTGTTATGTGGACTTTTCTTTTTTTTTCTTTCTTTCTTTTTTTTTTTTTTTTTTTTTTTTTAATAAGAGAATCTTAGCGAGGTGCATTTTTTTTTTTCATGCAACTTACAGCGGAAAAGTGAGTTTCTGATCCGGAACAATTTTACCGCAAGGCCGTCACGATTCAGAACTCAGAGTTCACCAGCACTGTTCGGGCATTTGTATTTGGATCGTGCAAGTTCGATGTGCACCATACATATGATCGAAGGCCGATAAATCGAGGCCTGTTGAGACCGAGTTCCTACCATAATTGTCCATGACCATCTCGTAACAGTGATTCGCAAAATAATAACTCAATTCCTCTTTGGGCATTTTTCGTTTTTTATTCACTTGCAATATCATGAAGATTGTAACTGTAAATTTTTAACGTTACCATAGGAAAAAGTGAAACTAAATAATAGATAATTGGACAATTTTTTTTTTGCGTAGCGAAAAAAAAAAAAAAAATCGTTTTCGAGCGGTTTTCACTTTAGGCCACATAGGACCCGATGGTTTTTTTAATTATTCTGCCAAAAAATTTGTGAGGAATTCCATTTGGACAATTTTTTAGTAGCTCTGAATAATAATTTGAAAAATTACATTTTGGAAATTCCGTTTGTAAGATAGCTTGGAAAATTTGATCATTTTCCTTGTAAAGTAATATGAAAAAAAAAAAAAATCACAAATTGGCGATTTTTCGATATTTTTAAAAAATATTAAAACAAATTAAAAAAATAAATAAATTGTATTTCAGTTATTTTTGAAGCTATTAAAATCCACCTGTACATTATCAAGTGAGGCGTATATTTGGACAATGAATTAATTGTACAATTTAATTAATTGGACATTTTTTTTTTTGCGCAGCCAAAGAAAAAAAAAAATCGTATTCAAGCGGTTTTCACTTTAGGCCACATAGGACTCGATGGTTTTTTTAATTATTCTGCCAAATAAATTGTGAAAAATTCCATTTGGACAATTTTTTAGTAGCTCTGAATAATAATTTGAAAAATTACATTTTGGAAATTCCGTTTGTAAGATAGCTTGGAAAATTTGGTCATTTTCCTTGTAAAGTAATTTGAAAAAAAAAAAAAAAAATCAGAAATTGACGATTTTTCGATATCGTTTAAAAGTATTAAAAAAAATTAAAAAAATAAACAAATTGTATTTCTGTTATTTTTGAAGCTATTAAAATCCACCTGTACATTGTCAAGTGAGTCGTACATTTGCGGATATCAAACTCGCAACTGATGCAATTCTGCGGATGCACGCAGGTCACACGTAGTATATTTTAGCTCTGTCAGACGGGATCAGATTCAAAGCATTTCAAACTGTACAATTTCCGCTCATTATTCACGCTCTCTGGCTTTGCCCCCGGAAGTAAATACTCGGCCATTGTTCATCATTGATATCTCCGTTCACTTGTCACTTGTATATATATATATATATATATATATATATATATATATCAATTTTTAAAAAATTCACCGAGTATTGAGGAAATTTTTTCAGTCAGTTGAAATTTCATCATTTTAAAAAATTATTTTCTATTATTCGAATATCGTCAATTGCCTTGAGATAAACAGGAAAACTTGTTTTCGACCTTATGGATCAAGGCCAACTTGTAGTGTAAAATTCAACACGAGGAATTTTTATGTGACGCTTAATATACGAGAATGTTAATTATTTCAAAGTTTGCCACTGATGTAAAGTCTGGCTAACCGGTTTATTAGCTGCGATTTCTTATCTCTATCATACGCTCATTCGTTACTAGACTCGAGAATCTCTTATTTTTGGCTTACATAAAAAAAAATTTTTTTTTAAATAATTCGATTTAATAAAAAAATTTAGCGAATCAAACTAAATTTTTTTTTTCTTTAGAATTTTATTCCCTATAATTCGAATTCTGTTTGATACAAATAAATTTTTTTTTTCCATATAAATCAATCTTATGGGACTGGCATAAATTTTCTTTGACGTGAATAATTTTTTTTTTCCCATTCGAATAAATTTCCTTTAATCCAAATACTAATTTATTGAAATTTGATAAATCATTTTTTGTCGTACGTTAAGCATGTCCCAGTTCCTTGCATACGGCCGTGGAAAAAAAAAAAAAAAGTTGACACACGACTTGGTTATCAAACATATATTTTTATTATATATGCAAATAAAACCACTCGAGCATTGCACAATTAGCCTTTGCTACTTTTTCCAGCGCACGTTTGGACGTAAAGTGCTGTAATATTACACTCTCGTGATATTTACGCAAGTTGGTAATTGTGCGAGGTGGGTGCGGTTAACCGCGTGTGTAAACCATCATGCGTGCTATGTATACGCTCATATATATATATATATATATATATATATATATATATATATATATATATAAAATACACGTGGTCATATAATCCACCAGCTGGCCGTTATTGCGCGATCAAAAATTCACTAAATTTATGAATTATTTACAGACCAAAAATAGAATTATTATTTTTTTTCAAATTCATTATTTTTATCTTAACACATTAAAGGCGGGGTCAATCCACAAGGGACTGACGGACTGGCCTGAACGGAAAGGCGAGCAAAATCAGCTCCGCGCTGAACGTGTTAACCCTAGAAGTGGAACATTTCCTAATTCTTACGCTTCCAAATTCTTAGCTATTTTCAAAAAGGTGCAATTCCGTCTGTAATTAAGATTTTTTAGATTTTCAAATGTTGAATTCTTCTTTGAAGTATTCTGAATGTGTTCGAGGAAGAAAAAAAAAATTGATTTTTTTTTCTTATAAATAAATCGTGATTTTGTGCTCAACCGAATCTGAGAGTCACGCGAAGAAAAGAAAAAAAATGCCTGGGTGTAAAATACCCAAGTGTATACCCGTCTAGGGTTAAAAAAAAGCTTCAGATCGATTACGTATAGTTAGACTATGAAATAAAAATAAAAAAATTATTAGAATGTCCAACTGATATGGTGACATTGTGGAAAAATTTCTCAAATGTAGCATCTCGTTGATGATAAAATTAATAGCTCGGTAAATATATATAACATTGTTCAACCTTGTCCAGCGAGCAAAATCATAATAATAAATGTTTAAGTCCCTAATGACAGCAAAAACGTTTGTCGACGGACATTCTCATTGGCACGAGGACACGTGAGAGCCGTGTCATTCAATTTTCCACTAGGATTGTTCTCATTATCCATCAGCTTGTTGTCTCTCTTCCTTCTCTCTCTCTCTCTCTTATTCGTCGTTTAAGACTCAAATATAGCCCAAACTCTTTTGAGCCAGAGAATTTCGAGCTGTAACGCCATATAACGTTGAATTTGCTCGTTATATTATCTGATTGCGAGTTTCTCTCTCGTGACCCAATGACCTCGTAGACCATATTATGACCTGCAAAGCTTTTTACGTGATGCTCTGACAGTACTCGTGTTATTTATTTAATTAAAATGAAGCAACCAAGGCCTCCAATTGACACATTAAATCCATATATATACATAATATATAAATATATATGCGACACTATTGCAGGCCTTGGTTGATTTTTTACGATTAAACAAAATATAATATAATTCCTATTTATTGAAGAAAAAAAAGACGATTGAAAAATTAAAATAATTATTATTATTTCCACTGGAATTTAAACAATTTTTGGCCAGGACGTAGCAATTTTAACACTCGTCCAGAATTTACTTCCATTTTGTCATGTCAGGCTCCTTTATTTTTTTTGTTAATTATATTCAAATAAATGAAAAATTTAGGCAAGTAAATTTTTTCTCTTATCGTCACTTGACGTGTTAAAGTGAAAAATTGAGGAAACCTCGAAGAGGAAATAGTCCAATTTTCTCATTAAAATCGTTTCATCGACACAAGAAAAATCGTCATTATAAAATTTTAACTCATCGGTAAAATTTCAGCTTTATTACCTATTGAACTAGACCCGAGCCATGGTCAACTATTTGATACCTATTGAAGCCTAATAATTTTTTTTCACTCCTTTACGACCCCACCAAATAATTTCGTACACGCGATCGTGGCGCACGAACATTAAATCTCGTCACGCAGAGCCTTCCGGAAGTTTATTTCGTGTATAGTAGAAGGACTTTTGTCGTAATTCTCTCACGATCAATCGAGCGGAATTTTTAGTATGAAAATTTCTATGAGCTGGCCATGGTCAATGAGCGTACGGATAAAAAAAAAGTTAATCATCTTCTATTCTGGCACGTGAGAGTCTCAGAAATTGAAAGAAAGAAAGGTCGAAAGGGAGAGAGAGAGAGAGAGAGAGAGATAAAAAAAAGGTTGTGGGCGAATCATATCTTGATTCTGAGAAAGAGCAAATCACGTCATAATATTTATTCCTGGAAATAAATTTTAGACCTTTCTACATTGAGAAGAAAAAAAATCGATAAGTTTGATTTAAAACAATTTTATTTTGGCCAAACGTTTTTTAGTTGAAGGAAATTTTATTTGCATTAAAAACAAAAAAAAAAATCTTTCAATCATTTTGTTTTTCTTAACGTGAAAAAGGACTGAAATAATTTTTTAATCGATGTCTTAAATATTTTAATACATTAATAATTCAATGTAAAATTAGCTATACAGCAGAATCAACATAATCGTAAAAAATAAAATTTCCATTTTGAATATATTTTTTCTTCCGCGCATGGAAGAGACTCATAACTCGCTATGCAGCCAGAGAGTCACGATCTCTCTGGTATACGTGATCTGCGGCTGACTCGCTGATGACTATTGCAGAAATTCGATCAGCCAGTCAGCAAAAAATAAAAAATAAAAAAAAACAAAAACCTTTTGTTTATGAAAGAAAAAAAAAATCTTTTCTCTCCCCCGAGCGAACAATTGTACGTGGAATTTCTAGTTCGTACGTGACGCGGGCTCGCCATCCGTTTGGAATTTCCTGGCTTTGGTCAAACGTCGAGCCACCGAGTGACCGAATCACGTACGTGCGACGAGAGAAAAATAAACATGAGACGAAATTCAAATTTGGTTTGCCCATTTTTTTCTTCTTTCGTTTTACGAAAAGAGGACGAAAAGGATAAAAAAAAATTGCTCATTGAAACACTCGAGAAAAAAAAAATTGAAAAATAATAATACTTGATTTGTAATTATTCAATTTTTTCTGTATCAATTAGTATTTTATCGGGCTCTGCTTTAATGAAAAAATTTGATCCTTGGAAAAAAAATTGATAAAAACGTTTTAACAAATAATAATACTCGATTTGTAATTATTCAATTTTTTCTGTATCAATTAGTATATTATCAGGCTCTGATTTCAATGTAACGATTACCCAGGGGTGCGTGACGCCCGTGTGAAACGGTCCAGTTGGAGAGCATGAAAGAGCCGTTTATTCCCTCATCGTCTACTTACATTTATACTCATAATACAAACTTTTGCAATACGAGCCAACTATTCTTGAAAAGGAAATAGAACGAGCATAGAAGTGCAATCTTGACACGTGTATTTTCAACTGATAAGAAATTCAATCTATCTCTCTCTCTCTCTCTCTCTCCCTCTCCCTCTCTTCGAGGATATCGAAGCACGTACAACTGAGTGCATAGGAGAGAGTTGTACTCGTAAATAAATATAATAATACTCGTCTTTACAGTTAGACCTTCGCTATTGTATTTTTTTTTTTTTTTGGCCAGCGATGAGAAACTCCACGAAGAAATATTTTTGTTCGGTAGTGCGAGAGAATAAAAAAAAATCCATTGAACAGAGAAAAAGTGTAGCAATCAGCTATTATTGAATAGATTTTGTCAAGGGAGGAGGGACTGAATTTTTATTCGGAAAAAGAATTACGTTTTATTTAAATTTTGGACCAATTTTTTAAATTGGTGAAAGGATTGAATTCTATCAGCATTTTTATTCATGAAAAGATTCATTTTTTATTTGAATATTCGTTCGAATAAAAGTATTGAATTGTACTTGAATTATTATTTAAAAAAAAAACGATCGAGCTAAATTTTTGTTTAATTTCGACTTTTGCACCAAAAATCAAACAAACAATAAATCCACCTCTACTTTGTCCAAAAAAAATACAACGTCAAGTTTGAATAGGAAGAATGTATAAGGACCAGCTGCTCTTTTGAATGAATGGAAAGTTTGTAGACCTCGACGAGGTGGAGAAAATCCAACACGAGCCAAACTCTCAAATCTTGCCAAAGAAAAAAAAAATTCTATAGACACTCGATTCATGCTCCTTTGCCAGATAATACGACGACATCTATATATACTAAATTTTATGGAGAAAAAAAAAAGAAGAAAAAAAAACGTTGCCGGATGTAAAAGTTTTTCGACCACAAAAGCGATTGAAAAAGGGGGAGACGAAGAAATATACTGAAGTGAGTTTGTCAATTGCACTTTGTCGCGACACAAGTCTTGCCATGGTTAAACCCTCCGAGGAGAAAATTCATTGGTGTAGATAGGGCATGGCCCTCGGTGCACCGAACACGAGAGCAGAGAAAGAGGCGAAGGAGAGAAGGAGGAGGCTATCGATTTTCACTGGTGTTGCATTGTTAGCCCTGGGACAGCGTTACCATGATAACACCCTCCCCCGCACAGCAGCAGTAGCTGCTGCAGTCGTTTTGTAATGCTACGACAACTCCACTGTCTCGAGAATCATCAAGAGGAATTAATTCTCTCACGTTCATTTTGCAATTTTTTCATTCCCCGCAATATCTGAGACAAATCTACGACTTTATTTCAATTGACTGAATTAATTGGGCAATTATTTCTAAATTATAAGGAGCCAAAGGATAAAAAAAATTGATTCAAATTAAATTCAAGTCTCGTCAGTTGGTCATCAATGAGATTACCTTTTGGCAGTGGAAAAAATTCAAATAAAAAAACAATCAAATTATTAATTTTATAATTTGGCATAATTTTTGAAGGAATTTAAATGATATTTTATTCTGAAAGGATTTAAAGATAAAAAATGTTCAAGAGTATTGTATTTTTCTTATTGTTAATCTTAAATATTTTCAGAAAGTTTGAGAACATTTATCGATTTTTTTCAAGTGGCTCGAGTTATTGGCTAATTCATTTAAAAATCATAAGGAATCCAAGAAAAAACAACGAGTACTCGTGCAGAATTAGATAATTTAATTATTAATTTAATAATGGAATTTTGATGGATTTTATTGAAATATTGAATTTTTGCATTGAATATATTTAATTCCTTATTCTAAATGGTCATAATGATGAAAAATATTATTCCTGCTGGAAAAAAATTCAATGGCAAACATTTTTTTTCATACTGGGAAAAAAAATGAGAATATCATGACGTCACCATATTACATCATCGGGGAGTTTTCTGGATTCAATCCCACCGATATTACTGTATCTATATATATATATATATGCAGTTGAAGTTTTATTGGAAAAAAAAAGAGAGCCAAATAAAATGCATTCGAGAGAGTTTGGAACTGGAGCCAAGATTCCAGCTCAGCATCTCGAGAGACGTTCGAGAGAAGTTATATATATATATATATATATAATACTATAGAATTTTTCAGCCGAGAAATCGATTATCATCTGTGATGCTCTGTTTAATTTCTTTACCGTTCTTCAAACACTTTATTTTTCAATATATATATATGTATCTACTATGAGTGTCTGCTCTCTCATGATTGGAAACTCATGAGTCTTCGCCTCGATAGTCTATTAAATATTCATCTTGAAATAGAAATGCAAAAAGCATAAATTAATAACAATTTCCATAGGAAAAAAAAAATTAAATTTATAAAAATGAATTAAAATATGAAGAAAAAAAAACAGATTGAACGAAAAAAAATGAAAAGTAAAAAATAGTGTATCGAAAATGTAAATTTAAGATACAACGTCTCTTGATTTATTTACGATAATCAATTATTGAAAAATTATGAATAGAAAATAAATTCTATGGCCACGATTGGATTTTATGCGTTGCAATATCGTTCGCCCTTTGATGCGATTCAACGTCGCAATAATTTTCAGTCATTATTCGGTCGCGTGTCCATCATATATCGCACGCAATCTTTCTCTCGTCGTACTGCGTAGGTGCACTTAATTACGGATCTTTTGCGATGTGTTGCATGATGAATAAATATTAACTCGAGCTTCGATCAATTTCAAGCGATAAAACTATACAACTCGGACATTATATCGTGTTCATCCCGTTTACCGAATCATCAAATAAGTTTTTACAACGGAAAACTTAATTTTGTTTGATTGAGATAAATTTTATTAGCTCAGAATATATATATATATATATGTGTGTGTGTGTGTGTATGTATGTATGTATGTATTTGCTGAATACATATTATATTTGATTTAAATGCTTTTTTGGGATTTATTTAATTTAAATTAGATCGCGAAATTTATTGTACTCAAAATAAAGTTTATTGATTTATTTTATTTTATTTAAATAAAACAATAAATTTCATTTATTTGACAGACACTTTTTTTTTAAAATAAAACTTTATTTGTAAATAAATAAAAAATAATTTTCCCATCAGTATATGAGAGAAAAAACTTGACGATAATAAAACTAAAGTGATGAATTAAAGATCGTTATACTGGGAACAAGATCGTGAAGGGAAAAAAAAAAAGTGAACGGACGAGATTATCGAACAAAGACGAGGTCGTGGAGCTCTTTGGTGCGTTTCTCTCTGTCTACACCTACAATCTCGTTGAACTATAAGTATGTTTTGATGTCTCTTACGAGCCAGAAACGCGGCCCATAGGCACATATTAGTGTCAGGGTGCACTCATACATTGCTGTTTATGGTATATAATAAACCCAAGAGAGTTTACTATTAGTATAGACACGAAATGTTGAGTCTTCGTGTGTGTGTGTTTGTGTTTGTGTGTATACAAGAAAGAAAGAAAAAAATGGTGGGGATTAGAATTTTTTTTTTGGCTCTTTTATAAAACGAGAGCCAGCACAGGATCCTCTCAACTGTGATGGGGGAGCTGCCTCGGATTCTCTATTGTATAATCGATTTTTGCGTCGCACAAAACTCTCATAGATATATAAACGCTTATGCACGAGCATAGTCGTCAGGGTCAGCAGATGCTCCGAGCTAAAAAGAGATGGAGATAAATGTAAAAATCATATAACAGTTTGCAGAACATTTGAGGAAACTCCAGAGCTGACTGAACATTGAGAAAATTTATATTTTCCAGGATTATAATTAAAAAAAAAAAAAAAGAAACAAATTACAATAGAATTTTTTTGACAAACCGATGGACCAATATTATAAATAGGTTAGTGATGAAGAAAATTAAAAGATATTTTGGAAAATTAAATTCTTTAACAATTGTACTTAAATAGATGGAAAAAAATCAAATTAATTATTTTTAATTGTTTTGATTTTTTTGAGCTGACTGAACATTGAGAAAATTTATATTTTCCAGCATTATAATAAAAAAGAAAAAAAGAAAACAATTACAATAGCAATTTTTTTGACAAACCGATGGACGTACTTAAAAAGTACTTAAATAGATGGAAAAAAAAAACAAATTAATTAAAAATAGCAGTAAAAGTAGTAAAAAGAAATTAAATTTTTATATAGAATTCTAAGCAAATTATATAGAAATCGCAGCTGTAATTATTGGAATATAATTGAAAAATTAGATTTTGATTTTCTCTGGTCCAGGCACAAGCTCATCCGAGACAATTATTACCTCATTTCAGTATTGCACATAAACGAAATCCATTCTGCTGTTTTTCTTAAATCGTGTAAGATGAGTGATTTTTTTATTCGTATTTAAAACTTCATCTGACTTTTGCCTTCTCTGATTTTTTCTCCTTCGCCACAGGCAAAATATATTCAATTCTCAGTCTCTTGTGAATGTGAAGAATATTACGTCGCGTTTTTTTTTTCATCTTTTTTTATGTTTGACCAAAAAGCCACCCGTTTAACATTAAAAACGTTGTTTCCTCGTGCATTTCTGCTCTCTCTTGGTGAGTTTTACTCGGTTTTACGATCTCTTGGTCGTTCCACAAGGGACTCCACCACAAACATAATATATACACACACACACACATATATATATATATATATATATATATATATATATATATATATATATATAACTTCTTTCTCTCTCGTCATATCGTTATTATGTGTATATATATATATATATATATATATATATATATATATATATATATACATAATAACGACGTGACGAAGAAAGAGGAAGAGAGAGAAAGAAGTTCCTAGTACATAATTCTATAATGCTATAGAGTCGCGAAGCTTTGTCGGTTCTCTAGAGAGATATTGGTGTCTGACGTAGCACTGCTCACGGTTTTCCTTTCTTCGCTGTAGCCTTTACAAAAAAAAAAAAAAAATCGTTCTTTTCACGAGACAAAAAAAAACTTTGCTCATACTGTTAGTACATGGTATATATGTACATACTTATATATACAGTACAAAGAAAGGCTCGACATCGAGGTACCCTGATAACAAAGTCATGTTTACCGTTCGCACTTTATTTCGACCGGAAGCTGATGAAGCTCGCATACACCGCAGGTAAAAAGTAAATTTTATATGTATATACAGGGTGAGGCATTTATGATGACCAGGGCGATTTTCTCGAAAACGAAGCTAGATATCAAACATTTTTTTGATATTTTTTGATATCTCGCTCCGTTTTTGAGAGAATCGCCCTGATCATTATAAATGCCTCACCCTGTATATGTGCTCTCTAGGCCACTATCCAAGCATATTTGAAATGTTCATGTCAGTTGCCACAATTTACCCCAGAGAGAGTATCCTTTACTTATTATTAGTTATATACCTAAAATAATATGTATATTATTTTAAGTATATAAGTGTATAAAATTTATATATGGGGTATTCCAGGCAAAATCGATAAGGATCCTCACAATTAAAAAAAAATGTTTTCCTCCTTTTTGTATATTGTAGGGCAACACAAAAATAACTCCACACTGAATTTAGTTTAAATCTGCATAGTTGAAATGTTCATGTCAGTTGCCACAATTCACCCCAGAGAGAGAATCCTTTACTTATTATTAGTTATATACCTAAAATAATATGTATATTATTTTAAGTATATAAGTGTATAAGATTTATATATGGGGCATTCCAGGCAAAATCGATAAGGATCCTCAAAATTGAAAAAAAAAAGTTTTCCTCCTTTTTGTATATTGTAGGGCAACAAAAAAACGAAAACAAAAAAAGAATTCCACACTGAATTTAATTTAAATCTGAAAAAATGTTATGTAGTCTTTTTTTTTTTATCGTCCCACGAAATATTAAAAGGAAAAAAAATATTTGCACGATATGAGCCATGTCGACTTGGCCTAGAATGCCCCATGGATATGCACGAAAATAAATTCTGTGCTGCGTTCAAGTGAAAGTAGTAATATGACGGGTAAAATTTTCGCAAAACTAGTTTTCTCAAGAGTTTAACCCAATTATAGACTGGTGCAACTCGTCATCCGGAATGAAAAAAAAAAAAAATCGAATTTATCGAATACAATTTAAGTTGTTAAATAATTTTTTATACTAAGGGAAGAAAAAAGAGAATAGTTGGAAAAAATAGTTCAGGTATAAAAATTATTAACCCTCTGATCTACACCTGGGTGACCATTGACCCGATGGCACTGTGTATGTCAACATGGAGACAACAAAAGGTGTAGATCAGCGGGTTAATATAATAATAATGATAATAATAATGACGGAGAGAAACTACCGGAAAATCTCAGGAAAAGTCGAGGGTGTATCTAAACTACCATTAATTGACATTGAACTGGGACGCGAAAGATAACGAGCTCACAGGTCGTTCGAGTTTATCATAATCAATATAGCTATATATATATATATATATATATATATATATATATATATGTATATATTTATAGTGAGAGTTATGGCAGACTATCGTTGGTTGTTGCCTGGCTGATGTCGTCACGTGCGAACCAGGTTGCATATGCAAAGTGCATATATATATAGATATGCATCTCGTTGGCTCTATGGAGCATCAGATGAGAGACTTGGGTAGCTCGATAGCCCCATTTACTAGAGCGATAATGATGTCACTTTTATTAGACTCATCGGGGTCGATCAATCTATCCTAGCCATGAGCACCTATACAGGACATTTATTACGCAATAAACTATTGATCCACGCACTTTTAGCTATAGTATTTTTGTACAGCATCAGACAAACTTTTCAAATTAAATTCTCTCGACAGGATGTCAAGCTTTTTTTAAAATTTTGGCTCTTCGAAGGAAACCCAGTTTGATGATTCGTAATAAAAGGAAAATTTTCGAAACAAAATAAGTTCGTTTGCTTCGATAACGGATGTGTAGAAAAAAAAAATTCCAAATTTAAAATTGCCATAACTTTGTTTCTGTTTAGTCGAGCTGAGACGATGAGTAGAGTTTTAAAAACGCGGCTTAAAAAATGAGACCTGATTTGTTTCGAAACATTAATTTTTATGACCATTAAAGGGCCTTTAAAATCCATGAAATCGAAAATAAAATATTTTTCAAAATCGATCATTCGCTGGTTACAGTGGCCTTTTTTGTTTTTTTTTTTTTTACGCTGGGGAGATAAAAAAATCCACCGATCATTTTTGTCAAATATTCAAAAAAATTTATTGAAAAAAGCCTTCAAAAATGAGACCTGATTTGTTTCGAAATATTAATTTTTATGACCATTAAAGGGCCTTTAAAATCCATAAAATCGAGAATAAAATATTTTTCAAAATCGATCATTCGCTGGTTACAGTGGCCTTTTTTGTTTTTTTTTTTTTTTATTTTTTTTACGCTGGGGAGATAAAAAAATCCACCGATCATTTTTGTCGAATATTCAAAAAAATTTATTGAAAAAAGCCTTAAAAAATGGCTTAAAAAATGAGACCTGATTTGTTTCGAAATATTAATTTTTATGACCATTAAAGGGCCTTTAAAATCCATAAAATCGAGAATAAAATATTTTTCAAAATCGATCATTCGCTGGTTACAGTGGCCTTTTTTGTTTTTTTTTACGCTGGGGAGATAAAAAAACCCATCGATCATTTTTGTCGAATATTCAAAAAAAAATTATTGAAAAAAGCCTTAAAAACGTCATTTTGTTTGTACTTCAAGTTATTATGATTATATATTGTTTATTAATATTTTACAGTGAGATTTTAATTTAATCAACTCAAATATTATATTTTTATAACAATAACTTGAGCGTATATAATAATATATGCGAGTCTGTGTTTGTCGTGTCAAAGTCACACCTGCACTTGCAACCATCAAGTCTATGATTTCCAAAGAGTAACTTCGCATACAATTTGTATTCTCGTCTCGGTTCAAACTTCCTCTGCACTAATGAATAATCTGGCTTGCTCTTCAATGGCAAGGTCGCACACCCGCTCCAAACAACCGTTAATTATATTATATATTATATATTATATATTATATATTATATATTATATATATATATATATATATATATATATATATATATATATATATATCTTAGTTGGTTTTCCTATATTATTATCATCTCCCGATTAATTAACCTGAGAGCTCTTTTCCAATCACCATTTAATCTACCAGTACGAGAACGAGAACCCCAACATGTAGCCTCTTAATCTACTATCGCAACTTTGGATCTAAATAGCTTTTACGTATTCTTTGCCCTCGACCGTGCTCATTTATCTTTTTCTCTCTCTCTCTCTCTCGTTTGTTTCTCTGACTACTTGCATGTACCGGATAGTTTCCTAGTTTTGCCATTAACCCCAATAATGGAAGGATACAGTTGGTATATATGTACGTGTGCTGCAGTCATTTATTTAAATAATCGGATGTCTGATGTGTTTGAAAATTGCCGCTGTCGTTTTCAGCTGCATTTTAAATTGCTTCATATCGATGAGAAAATTCGTATTTTCTGTTAAAATTAATAAATCTTTATATTTGAAGATAAAAAAACAAAAAAAAAAATCTTAATTTTATGCAATTTTTCAAAATTACAAATTTACGATAAATATTACCACTTAGTTTTTAAATTAAATAATAAATTCTTTAAAAATTATATTTTTAATTTGAAATGAAAAAATTTTTCTTTTTGTCATATAAATTTGAATAATTATTTAAAAAAAAAAAAGTTCAAGATAATAATTATGTCAAATTAATTATTATAAATTATTTGAAAAAACTTATAATTTATATTAATTTTTCGCAATAATGAGGAATTCTTTGATCATAGAATAATTTTTAATGGTTTCTCATTGGAATTGTGCCCATCCTTGGCTGCAAATAACGCTTTTCAATCTATCTAAAAGCTTCTTTTCCTTTATGCACACCTGTCTGTCTCTCGTAAGAATTGTTTCCGGACAAATTGAACGTGTCGTCACGTTTCGAGCACCCATACATTCTGCTTTTATGCTTACACGGCAAATTGTCATGAATTGAGCTGAAAATTTTGCGAGGCCTAACAAGAGTGTTCACATTCATTTATTGTCAAAAATTATTTCGAGCAGAGCTCGCAATTGTTAATTTTTTATATTTTTTTTTTGTTTCCAGTGACAAAATGAACAATGAGCGTAAAAAAAAATGCATTGTTACTATTATTATTGTGAGCTCGACTTCCGGGCTCTGGACAAAAGTGTCTGACGTCGAGACAATTTTTTGTTTGTTTTTTTTTTTTTACGTACTGCAAAAGTATAGATAATGAAAAAAATGTTACTTTGAAAATTTGCGAGAATAAACATTTTTTTTTTTTTTTATACAAGAGGCGCAACGTCTGGCAGGTTTCATTGTTCGATTGTTGACTTTCAGTCGATTGTAGTAGTCGTGAAAAAGAGATTAAAAAAAAAACAAAAAAGATAAATAAAAAAATAACGTGTGGATGATGAACGAGTCTCTTTGCCCATGTCTCGTCTCATCTATTATTTTTTCCAACGCTGTTTATAATAGAAGAAGTAAAAGATGCACAGTAGTAGAGCTCGAGCTGCGGGTCGACGATCTGAAGGCGCGAAATAATTGAGGCAATTATTATTTAAAAACTGATTTATTTTTTAATAGTAAAAGTCCGAATGAAGAAATCAATTGAAATAGTTATAAAAATTATATCTAGAATTAAATTCTTTGAATAATTATTAGGGACTGACTACGATATAATGTGAAAGAAATATATTTATTTACATCAATTTAGCAGGAATAAAATGTCGCTTGAAAATAAATTTTATTTCCATTGGCCAATTATTGGCTAAAAAAAATTTCATTACATCTACATTGATTTATATTATCTGCTTTTTCCTATTTTATATTCTCAAGAAACGTCCATATTTCGAAAAAGAACTCTTGAAATAAAAAACAAAAATTAGTCAATCAGTTATTTTTAATTTTTAATAATTTTTAATTTAATGCGCCAGACGAGCAAAAATTTGTTAAATGTTTGAATTGGTTCGTCTCGTATTTACAATTTTTATTTCCTTTACGTCGACTAGTCGCGAACGTGTTCTTCATTGACCGGCTAGTTTTATTAACTCATGAGAGTATAAACGCGTGTACACACACATACACAGACATACGCAGGTAAAAAAGCTCAGAGGGGTTGTGAATTGTGTATTGTGGGCGAGAGAGAGACCCGAGCATGACGCTCGGGGACGAACCGGCGCCGGACAGTCGGAACGAACAAACTGTAACTGCTACTAACACATAACTTATGTCTAATACTACTTACACAACGGTCTATGTATGTACTACGAAGCCCGATCAATCGGTTACTTATACTTTGAGGAGAAGGAGAAGAAGAGTGGAATGCAGGAAGCCTCGAGGAGTTATTGCTAAAGTGCAAAAAAAAACTCCAGGGAAAATAGAATCGCGAGGTATATTGCAATATGATTAGCAAGGTCATCGGCACGAGGTACAAGATAAACAATAGAATTTAAAATCAATTTTCTCGAGCTCAATATACGTATTTTATTGCTATAATAAATAATAATTTATTTTATGAAGAAAACAATTATTTTTGTCGTTTTCTCATGGAGGTAAATTGTTAAACTTTTTGTCTTATGATTGTTGGCACCGAAAATGAGAACGTTGTCAATGACCTTTCGCTCGAATTCTCGACATTTGGCTGCAGTCAAATGGAAATATTTCGTACCCAAGGGAGATACAACGTGCCTGCATAAATTTCGAGCAATCGTTATTTCATAATTTTTTTGTTTTTGTTTCGTCATTGAGGAAGATTGAGAGATTTATTGATATGTTTATTGATATTGATATTATTAATATGTTTATTTAAATTTCGAGCAATCGTTATTTCATAATTCTTTTGTTTTTGTTGCGTCATTGAGGAAGATTGAGAGATTTATTGATATGTTTATTGATATTGATATTATTGATATATTTATTTAAATTTCGAGCAATCGTTATTTCATAATTTTTTTGTTTTTGTTGGGTCATTGAGGAAGATTGAGAGATTTATTGATATGTTTATTGATATTGATATTATTAATATGTTTATTTAAATTTCGAGCAATCGTTATTTCATAATTTTTTTGTTTTTGTTTCGTCATTGAGGAAGATTGAGAGATTTATTGATATGTTTATTTAGTTATAGTATGATACCGTGGCAAGGGTTACGATAGCTCATATTATATGATATACAGTAAAGTCATCCAAGTTCATATATATAGCAATAAGGTTTACATAACTGATAAAGATATGAAAAAAATACAAATAGTGTTCCAGTGAAATTGAATCAACAGTTCAAATATTTATATTGAATATGAGCTTTTTCACGAGACTTCAGCCATAAAGTAACATAAAAAAAAACAAAATTAAATAAAAATAATAAAATAATCAATTTCTATTTTATTTTTTATTTCCCATGTTTTTCAAATGGTTTTTTTTTCTTTTTTTTTTAAATTCAAATTGTCTCCCTATCTGTTGAAGGC
The DNA here is from genome assembly GCA_963669185.1 of Dyspetes luteomarginatus. NCBI lineage: Eukaryota > Metazoa > Arthropoda > Insecta > Hymenoptera > Ichneumonidae > Dyspetes > Dyspetes luteomarginatus. The sequence goes on along the minus strand of OY769909.1, from coordinate 14,136,650 downwards.
TCAGTCAGTGGCAATTTTTTTTTTTTTTTTAAACGACGATCAATAGTGACAAAGCGAACCAGTAGATCAAGGGGGGATAATTAGCAGTGAGTTTGAGTGTTTCAATGCTTTTCTAATTCCAAGTTTGGGCACAAATATCTATATTATATATATATATATGTGTGTGTGATAGGAAGAGAGCAAAAGTGGGTCATGGGAATCGATACGACGCGACACACAACGACGGTTGATATTACACGTCAGAGGGGGATCAAATTCATTGGGCTATGTGTGTATATGGCCCATTCCGGTCGACCTTCATCGTTGTGTATCTCTCCCTAGTCATCATCGATTAAATTTCACGCAATTTACGGCCAAGGGTAGACAATAAAATTCCAAAACGGGCCTTGCGAAAAATGTCGCAGAAATAAATCTCAGCAAGCATCACATTGAGAGATAATTATTGCGCAATACCCAAATTTATTGGTTCGAGGATCTCTTTGATTGCTTCTAAGAATCCTCAATTTTGTTATATTACAAATATTTTTGGCATCGAAATTTTTCAACCCTTATTCAATTTTTTTTCTATCAAACAATAATTAATAAATCTTCGAATAAATAATTAAATGATGGGTTATAGGGGTAATAAAAAAAATTTGCAATTTTGATTGTATTTAAGTTGAGTCATCGTCGTGCAGTTTCTGTGTAATTTCTTGATGCTACACACGCAGAGATAGACTGCCTAATCTTTTCGTCTAATTTCATTCAATTAACTCCATCAAAGCCTGGAATTTCGCCCATTTCGTCATCTGCCTCTTTCTCTCTTTTTCTCTCTCCCTGCGAAGTGCTTGTGCTCTCGAGAATAAAATTTTCGAGTGACCGCTGCTTGTACTCTCCCCCCTCAAGGCCCAGAGAGCACACGCACCCTTTTCTCTCGTCGTTTCTTCTCGGAGAAAGATTCGGTCGAGGAAAAAGGGGCGAAAGAGTGTGTAAAAGAGAGAGAGAGAGAAGGAGAGATCTTGGGACAGTCAGCGGAAACGACAAATTCTCGGCAATCTCGTTCAGTTGTCCTGGTATCTGGACAACGCAACGACCGAGTTATTAAAATTCTGTAACGGTATTATACCCGTAATATCAAACAGGACACTTTCTTGTAGTATATTTATCTACTGTAACGTAAACAGTTTGGGATTCCTGCAATTGAAAATCGTAAAAATTCTCAACCTCATTTCCATTCGCTAATTTGCAAATATTCAAACTTCCCTCACATTAATTTGTGAATTTTTATTATCTATTTTTATTATCAATTAACTGTATAAATTTCAGGTCTAAGAGTCAGTCTCCTTGAACTAATAACGATTACAATTAAATGTCACCTTCAAAATAATTTTACCAAATATTCCGCTAATGGACGAAACAAAAATCACAATCTAATTATTTAATTTCTTATGAATTGATTTATTGATCAATTAGAGATTGAGTAATTGGGTCATGATTTTGATTAATTTTTTTTAATATTAATTTCTCATTTATAATATTAAAATATAGCAAATTATAAATTTCATCTTTTAATGAACTTTCCAATTAATTGATCAGTCGGAAAAAGTAATTCTCAGTTATTCCATGGGGAGGTAAAACTTTAGCCAATTTTTTTATCGCTGTTTTTACAGAATTTTCCGTAATTGTATTAAAAAAATTTAGCCAGGAACTAAAATTAAATCTTCGATCCCACGCAAATTCAATCAACTCGCAATTACCCCACAAATGACGAGTGCACTTTTCCCCTACCAAATATATCCAAAATCAATACTCTATCGTTTAAAACTACTTGAGACATACAAAAATTTTATGATAAATACTCACATTGATAAAAATTCTCGTACTCTTAATTTAATCCAATACAATTCACGTTTATTCGTCGTCGTAAATAATTTGTCAATTTATATTTGTTTAATTTCGCGTTTTTTTTTTTTTTTTTTTTTTTTTTTCTTCACAATTGATACTGCGCATTCACGAAAGTCATTGTTAAAAATTGGCCGATTCGCGGACTCCTAGTTTTTTGATATCTCGTCGAATGCAAAAAGGTCCTTTTCAAATTGGCAATCAAGAGCAATGCAGATATCTCATTGGAAAATTAATTTTATTTCAAAGCTAATCGATCGAGCATGATTGAAATAACAAATAGAAAATTTGACACGCGAAATGGTCTATTATTGTGTTTATAGAGCGTAAAGAGAGAGAGAACAAAAAAAAGATATATATACGTATTTGTGGTATCAGAACGAAATTTGCACGCACGCACGCAGGAGAAGAAGGATCGACACTGAACGAGTCGGCGAGCGCGCAAAGCCGAATAACTGACGCCACACCGTGTGCGCGCCTCCTAGGCTCTCTAGGTCCCGACCGTTATCCGCGTCTCCTCTCTCCCTTCTCTCGACCTGTCTCTCTCTCTCTCTCTCTCTCTCTCTCTTCTCTCTCTCTTCTCTCTCTCTCTCTCTCTCTCTCTCTCTCTCTCTCTCTCTCTCTCTCTCTCTCTCTCTCTCTCTCTCTCTCTCTCTCTCTCTCTCTCTCTCTCTCTCTCCCTCGCTCTCCCTCGCTCGCTGTTGTAATATCATCGCCGTAGGCTCCCCTCCTCGTCCCATCTCACTCATTCACCCTTGTTTCCCTTCTATCCAAGCACCTTCCCCTCTTGTTCCTCTCTCTCTCGCTCTCGTATTACGTCCATTTGGCTAAATAGTACAGTGATTGGCATACCTGAGGTAATGCATAAAAAGAGTGGTTGGCCTATTATCCCTTTCTAGCCAAAACGATTCGTCACAGGCACCAATTCCTAAATGGCCATTAACTGTACCAACCTTACGTAGAAAACTTTGATTCACCAAAATTTGTTTCTCTGTAGCTTTCGTGGGCGAAATAATACAAAAAAGTAAAGTGATTGTGCATATTTGACGATAAGAGAATTCTCCTCTGTCCTGCAGAAAAATCTTTGCTTCAGCATTTCAAAGAAAATCATTAATGGCAGCCCAAAATGATAGAGAATCAATATTTACCCGATTCTTTCCTCTTGTTTGCTTTCCTACGTCTTTTTTTTCGTTCAAGGTACAGTGATTGGCACACCTGTTATTCATCTGTATTTTAAGCGATTGCTCGCAGTTACTTATCTAGAGTGGCCAATCACTGTGCAAATAAATTTTAAAACGCATGCCAAGTCTTTCTCATATCGCACACGCGCTTTAACGCGCTTGTACATCGCGACGAGACCCTCCGCGCACCGGCATCAGCAGCAGAAGCAGAAGCAGCAGTCGTCGAGCACGTTTCGCAAATGCTCAAGAACCCGCCGCGGGTTATAACCAGCTGCTCTGGTGGTGGTTTAGTTCGTCGACGCAGGACGAATGGGGGGAGAGAGCTCGACGCGAAACAGCGGAGAAAATGTTAGTTCCTGCTGTTTCTCCTTTCCCTCCCCTCGTCGGTGCTCTCGACGAGGTATATCGACCCCTCCCAAACGGGGATGACACATCCTCCAATGCGAACCTCCAAAAGGATTACGTCACGTTGGGGTATTATTGACGCGAGAGCCAAGCCACGACCAGCCAGCAGGAGCAAACCTGGCTTCTCCTCGATCTCTCTTTTGCCCGATTCTCCCTTCGTTTTCCACCCCTGAAAGAAATCCGCGATCTCTGCCACGTCTCTGCGTTTTTCTTCTCTACGTTTTTCTTCTCAATCGCCTCGGTCGCTTGGTGAGAAAAATAGCACAGTGATTGGCCACTTAAAGGAAGGGATAAAAATGGTCATCAGTTTTCCTATAACCAAGTGAGTTCATTACCGAAAACTGGCTATTTTTGGGATGGTGGCCAATCACTGTACCAATTCCTATTTATCACCTTCATAAGGTCACGTGTGATATATAGCTACTGCGGTAGTGACATCGAAACTCTATGGGTGGATATCTATACGTACATAATATACAAGTAACAGACGCATACACGTTGCCCTGGAAATCAAGGTTCCATGGGACCAGGCACAGCCAGGTCGTTGGGGGTTGCAAGGGCAAGGGTGCTCCCCACTCTACCTTTCTCTCTCTCTCGCTCTCTACCGCGAGATCTATATATTCTACCCTCACTTTCCCCTGTCGCAACAAAGTTCACCGTTGCTGCTTACCTATATAGAAGCAACACTTCGATCCTTCCTACCTGAATTTCACTCGTAGACTCTTTGAGCATTTTCGACAAGATGGTCCGCTAGTGGATCGAAGGATGAACGAAACAAAACAAAAAAAAGGTGCAAAAGTGTTTTGGCCTGGGAGGATGTGCGTTTGGAGTTATTGCATGTCAAGGATTTTAGGGAAAATGGTCCATTAGAGGATCAAAGCAGGAAGATAAAAATATGATTCTCTTCTCTCGTTTGGACTGAAAGACTTGAATCCATAGCTCGTCAATGATTTTTGAAAAAAAAAAAAAACGGTCCAGGATCAAAAGAGGAAGAAATTCCAATAATCGGATCTTTTTTAACTGACAATCTTGAATTTCTAACTTGCCAAAGATTTTTGTGATAAGTGGAAGAAAAAAGTATCAATCAGATTTAATTTTTGAGCGAATCTCAATGATGAAGTAAAAATTTAGTCTATTTTTAAGTTGGGATTTTTTTGTTTTTTTCATTTTTGGAAGAAAAAATAAATGAAATTTTATTGCCAAGCTGTGCGAAAGATAAAAGCCATTCCATTCTGACCAAGTTTACCTCAAGTATCCATACAAAAATGGACCTGTGTGATGAACGTCTCTCGACTCTTCGAAAACTCTCATCGATCCGTACTATATCTCGTTTTCTTAATTCCCCAGAGGGGCAGCCTCGAGAAACGAGAATTGGATAAGTTTCTGGGTAAAGAGAGAAGTGGGGTGAGAATTTGTGATCAAGTCCACTATAGAGTTCATACTAACCGGATACGAGAGTAAAATGTTCATACGGACACACGTCCGTGCGATGTAATCTGGGCTCTCTTCTCGCGAAGTCGTGCCTCATCGTTTCCGGACTTTGGTCAAATTTTTTCATGACACTTCCCGCTAATTACGTCAGTAGAAATAAGCCTTTGTGCTCGGTATGCAAGAGATAAAACTCCAATTTGTTTTATCTTTATTTCTTCATAGAGAAAGCTTTTTTTTTTTACATATTTTTGCCAGAGTGCTTAAAAAAAGTGCTTTTTTTTTAAATGCCTGAGGGTGCCTAAAAGATTGGTAAATAAGTTTCATATTGGAAAAACGTTTGGATAGCAAAATTACGAGAAAGTAATGTGTTTTTTTTATGGGGGCGAGCTAAATCGCTTATTTTTTCAAAATTTTCTAGTTAGTCAGAAAATCATATTTGGAAAAAAGTTCATAAGAAACCTAAAAAGTAAAAAACAAAAAACAATCTTTCTCACAGAAGAAGCTTTGGGAAGAAAAATTACGAGGAAGCGAGCAATGCATACAATTGTAATTTGGATTTTTTTTATGGGGGCGAGCTAAATCGCTTATTTTTCAAAATTTTCTAGTTAGTCAGAAAATCATATTTGGAAAAAAGTTCGTAAGAAACCTAAAAAGTTAAAAACAAAAAACAATCTTTTTCACAGAAGAAGCTTTGGGATGAAAAATTACGAGGAAGCGAGGAATGCCATACAATTGTAATTTGGATTTTTTTTATGGGGGCGAGCTAAATCCCTCATGGTCAGACTACCTCAACTGATTCTTAAGGTCTCCAAGAGTCTTTATTCACGTACTTCCATGTCATTGGCGAATTAAATTTTCTTCTGCAGTACTTGTACGAGGTTTTGCTCAAGCACGACCCGTGAACCTGCATTAATGCACGCTCGCTGAGGGCGTTAATTGGAGAAAGGTCATGATCTCGATGATACTCTCTGTCACGACAGATATCTTGCCTACGAGCACAAATGAGAAAGAGAGGGAGAAAGAGATGGGGAGAGGGGAGAGAGAGAGAGAGACAGAGACAGAGAAAAAAAAATGTATCCTTGATGTGGACCTCGTCATATACTCATTGGTCAATGACGTTATGACGAATTGCATTACCGAGAGATACGTCATCGGGAAAATTAAACGTCTCCTGGTCCGAGAAGGATGAAACGAATTCTCTTCGTAACTCCCCACATATACGCAACTTCTCTCGTTGGAGAGCAAATTGTCCGAGTGAGCAGACACTGGCAAACTCGAGTACCAGCCTCGAGTACAACTTATCGCATAATAATGCGTATTATATATACGATCTGAGCGAAAGAGAAAGAGAGATGAGAGGTAGTTTAGGTGGGGAACGGGTTTAAACGGATCGTCGAGACTCCTCGCGGCGTCAGCCAATTGATAAACGTCGTCCGTGACTTCTCATTCATTCATGCGAAACATCTCTCATGCATTGTAATATTTTATATATGTAGTTTTGTTTTTAAGGGGATACAAGTTATATATATATATATATATGAGTCTATAATTATAGTTATGAGTTTTTGATTTGAGTATATTGGGGAATACCAGAGGCATGATGAGTTCAATTAAATGTTTGTTATTTATAATAATAATTTACCAATATACCTATCAGGGTATTTGCACAGTACCCCCATGGCCCCCCTCAAAAGATGTGCATTAGCTGGGTGTGATTTCCAAAAGCTGTTAAAGATGCTGTTAAAGTTACTAAAAACGTAACTGAATTTCTATCTCCTTTGCCTTATCTTCTTTCATACTCTTGCATGCTTATTCTACTTCAATGTTTCTCTTCCTTTCACCTTCAGTATCATCAATTCAAACCCAAATTTTTCTCGCTCTTAATCTCAATTAAACCAGGATTAAAATAACATCAACTTTTTTTTTTACATAATTTTTTGTACAGTTAATAAAAACGTAACTGAATTTCTATCTCCTTTGCCTTATCTTCCTTCATACTCTTGTATGCTTATTCTACTTCAACGTTTCTCTTCTTTTCTGCTTGCCCTTTTCCTCACTCGCTCGTTGAGCGCCAGCAAAATCCAAGCTTCCTTGTCGTTCTCTCCTTCTTATGTACTAAACTTTTAGCAACACACCCTGAGAAATTCACACCAGGCATGAATCATCGCTGGTCTCGTGATATGAAGAGAGGGAGAGAGAGAGAGAGAGAGAAAAAAAAAACTTACCCGAGAGCCGTTTGACTACACCAAGTAAGCACTGTAGAGATCAGTGCATGTAGGAGATGAAAAAAAAAATATCCCAGACATAGCAGCCAATCTATTACGACTTTTGGCGCACATATGAGCAGAAACGTTTTTTTTTTTATTTGTCTGCACTCACATGCAAATCCTTAGCATCAGCTCTCTCCTCGTACTGTCCTCATCTTCTGATTCTTTTTTTTTCTTAGTTCCATGTTGAGTAACAACGATGATGGGAATAATTCAAGATGATTCTGTCACAAAATCATTTTTATTCAATTAATATGAAAAACAATTATAATTTTCTTTAATTCAGAATAATTAATAGAAATTGTTAATCTTTTATGATGAATATTAACATTTTTTAGAAATAATAATTCCCAATTTTTTTATTTTTCATATTTGTTTGTTTATTCATTAATGAATTAATAATTTATATTATTTTATATTACATTCTGCGCAATATACCTGAGCAATGCCCTCGAAGGTAAATTTTAAGGATGAGATAGCAATGAAAAAAAAAAAAAAAAAAACGTGTATATATGTGTACGAGGGCTGAGGAAGGAAGAACGAGTTTGCAAAATCAGCCAAGATCTTTTCTGGTTGCGAATGAGGGAGAGAAAGAGTTCTCGTTTGGTTTCGCATATATGATTTTGCGTATTTGCCAGACATAGTGAACACCTGTGAGAGTGTCCAACTTGCATACCGACATATATATATATATATATATATGTGTGTGTGTGTGTGTGTGTGTGTGTATGTATGTGTACATGAGAGGATGGTAGAGAGAGACCTCGAAAAACAATCTGCTATCACATTATATTCATTGCCATGTTTATAATGTGTACCAGATTTTTCGGTTGACTCGTCATCAAGTTCTATGTCACGCGCATCAATAATTAATGTCATCAGAACGAGCCATTAGAACAGGCCACAGAGCCTTTTTTTTATAGAGAGTGATATAATTATAGCTTGATTGACTATCCTGTGGCGAATAATGAGACTCTCGAGGCATATATCGTCGAAAGCAGAAACGGATGTGGCGTCGTTAGGGATTGAAAGATTACAGTACTCGAGACACGTAACTTTTGCAAATTAAACCGAGAGCAATCTCTGCATCCCTCATTGCATGTTTTGTAGATGAGAAAGTTAACGAGTTCACGGTTAGTTTTATCTTTTTTTTTTTGACTTTCGAATATGAATTACTGTATCTCACTTTTTCAACGCTGGCACTATTAAGTTACCGTGTAATTTAAAAAAAAATTATGCACTAAACGAAAAGGAGAAAAAAAAATTGATCCAATTATAGGAATTTGTCATTTAATAAAAATAGTATCATAATAAATGAATAAATACATTTTGTCTCTGAAAATGTCTCATTGGTTCTTAGATGAAAGTACAAATTCCTTATCTTTTCAATCGTTATGTTTACGGTGATTTTACACAATAATAATTAATATGCGTAATTTAAAAGAAATGGAAATAGCAGTTTTCCATTCGATTCAAGTTTAAAAAATTTCTCGATTATATTTTCAATTTAATTCAATTCCTACTATTCCTTTTAAATAAGACTATTTTATAAATTCTTTTACGTTAAAAATTATTTTTAAATCATATGAATCGCGTCTTATTTACTCAACATTCGAAAATGCATAAATTACAGGCCTAGAAGCACTGGAAAAGGCTCTGTACTGTTGGGAAGATGCATTAACAGCATTTAGTTCAACTTTAATAAATCATGATGTGCTAGCTTTACCCTCCAAAGCCGATGCCGCATTTACTCACGATGTTCAGGAGCTTCTTGACTTGGGATATCAAATTCAAAGTACCGCTGAGCTTTTATTCATCGATCAGGTACCAATTAATGATAAATTACCTCGTTAACAATTGATAAATGAGAATTATTCATTGATTGATGGCAATTAAGGAGAATAAATTTATGAGATTGATAGGTCATTAATACCAATTGCAAATGATTTTTTCAGCACTCTGTACTGTTCTGCAACGAGAGTGATGGAAGTGGACCAAGTCGAAAAGCATCGACAGCCGGATCGAGATTTACCAGGGACATAGGAGATGCTGCGTCGTCACCCGAATCATTCGAGTCTGCCAAAGATGGGGTCAGTTTTTGACAATTATTTCTTATACTCACAAAAATAAAAAAATATAACTTACTCTTTAGTTACTAACAATAAATCAAAGAATGAAAATTCTACGTGTTGCTTCATTAATTAATGAATTTTTTAGCCATTTTTTGACAAAGTTAAAATTTTTAGTTCCATTTCCAGCAGGCTCGAATTTCTAGTAATTAAATTTCAATTAGAGATACGATTTTTATTCTCAAAAAGTAAGTGGGTGATGCGAAAACTTTTCACTCATATTACAATTATAATTAGATGTTAATTTTAAATGCCAAAAGGACATTTGATTTTTCTCATCCCATTTTTCAAGCCATCGTTTGAGCCATAAGCATTCTTTTGTTTCTTCTCTTAGGTCGCAGATCTGCGCGAGTTTGAAGAATTTGCTGAATTATTTCCACAATTCGAGAGGCAAAAATTGTATCACACGGCATTGAAAGAATACGAGGATAGAGGAATTCCATGCAGACGATTGCACACGGATCTCGTCAAGTGTGGCTCCGATGTCGAATATCTTGCGAAAGTACAATGTTTGCGTCAAGCTTACACGAGATTGTTCAGTTTGCCAGCAGCCGCAGCGTGGATCGCTGATATTGGACGTCAAGTTATAAGCGATTTAATCGTATTTGCCGATCGTGTACGTAATCCAATTTTTCTTCTAGCTTTAAATCGAATTTTTCAAGCGCGAAAAAGCCATCCAAAAAGAATTGAATTCAACATTAATTTATTTTAATTTTAAACAGGATCCTAAGGATTATCTGACTCATTACGAGCGTATGATGGAATTTCTCGGTAATCCGAGCAATTATGCGATAATGCACGAAGAATTGTCAGCCAGAGGAGTCCAGTGTATCAATTTTTACGACGTACTTATAGATTTTATACTTTTGGATGCATTCGAGGAGGTTCAAAAACCACCATCGTCGATTAAAGCTATTCTACAGAATCGATGGATCTCTGCCAGTTTTCGAGAGACGGTAAATTCTCTTTTTTTTCACATAAGCAATATTCTTTTTTTTTCCTTTATTTATTTTGAGAGAAAAGAAAAGAAAATTCTTTATTTATTTATTATATTAATTTACTGTATTTTTTATGTCACAGGCAATCGGGACAGCTGTGTGGTCAGTCTTGATGGGAAAACGGCAGATGCTCAAGTACGACAAAGGCTTCTTGGCTCATTTCTACTCGATATCCGAGCAAATATCGCCCGTTCTAGTTTGGGGCTTTCTCGGCCCTGAGGGCAGTTTAAGCACCACCTGTAATTATTTTCGCGAGCAGGTCATTGAGTTTCTCGTCGATATATTCAATTTTTTCAAGGTTCGTTACACGAACGTCGACAATTTGGCCGAGGATATATTGCGTGAAATGCGCATAAGAGTCGGAAATATTAATCAACGATTGGCTCTCGAGGATTGTTAACGAGAAATTTATCATGTTGAGCGAATAATTAACGAGTCAGAAAAGAAGAAAAAAAAATCGTTTCACTTCTCCAGAGACAAAAGCCATTTCCCCTATTGAATTACGGGAATGGAGTATCTCGATAGTCGTCGAGTAAAAAAGAATATATTTTCTAGTCTTTTCTCCAAACGATATAACACATCAAGTTTTATTCTTGTCGAACTCAGTTAATTGCGAAGCTGATTATTTTTTTTAGCCAAGCATTACTCGGGAGGAAATCTGTTTGACCGACATACACGTATTATATCAAATATATGGTGTATGCACAGCTAGTTGTAATCTCAGGTCTCTTGCTATATAAGGTGCGTTTCGTAATGCATTGGAAGTACTGAAAATCTATGGTAAAGGTCACAAAATACTGAAGATTTCGAGCACTTCCAATGCATTATGTAACACCACTTACAATTACGTATTATTCATCATTGATGCACCTCAATTGCTCGAAAAATTTAATTACTTAGCCAAAGGAAAACGACAAACGACGCGATGGTATCGCGAACTCATTTTTTTTGCTACTTAATATATACATATACATGTATAATTATTTCTTTGTACAGTAGATGTTACCAGTCCTCTTCCAGATCGTTGACGAATAAGAAGTGGGATCGACATATTTTATTGTAATTATTATTTTTTTTTGTACAAATGTTTGTTGTATGACGATTTTTTGATTTTTCTTTAGAATATTTATTCTAAGTACGTAACACTGCCGCTGATGAGAAAAACAAATGACGGATAATATTGCTGACTGAAAAATAATTTCAGCTTTCAGCTTGACCAGGTGTTGGAGTTCGTATTACATAAGTGGTATTTCCTTCCTGGATAAATATAGTAGAATTCACAAAACATTCCTCGTTGTTGACGGGCAAATTTTTTTGTTATTTATGTACTCGGTGTATAATGTGCATTTAACATTATATTTAACGCTTCCCGATGCAAAGCACACACACACGTTACTAACTGATCAAATCTCAATTTTCCATTTGCCCCGAGATTGTATTTTTATTTTTTGCGACGATCCGATTGTTTGGGTAAAATGTGCAAAAATGTGTTTCTGAATAGGCCGATGAAATTCATGAGTCGAACGATCAAATATGTGCTTATGAGCTATGAGAGATTAAAGATTGTTTGTGGACAGGAAAATTGAGCAAGTATTACTCTAGCAGGAGAGCAAGATGTGATTATTGGGACGATCCGTTAGATATATGTATCATTTCTTAAAAAATATATCGATATTTTATTCGTTCGCCTCTTTACCCTGTGCATCCCTTCTTTTAACATGTTTTCATATCGCTGTAAAGACAATTTTTTATTTTTTTATTTCGTATCCGCAACGTTTGATGTTCTTTTTAATTACTTGGCGTCGATATGCTGCTGCTGTGTCTCTCGGTACTTTGTGGATGGAAAGTTCGTGAACGTAAAAGAATGACATGGCGTGTTTTTTTTTTTTTTTAACAATAATATCGATCGTGGCACCAAATTTTCCTTCAGCATATTTACGTTTTGCGATATCGTTTTAAAAAATTCATTCATTTGCACGTTAAATGGCAATTACTTTTCAAAATTTATAGGCCAAAAATCCTCAATATAAAGGGAGACACACGAATGTGGTAGCTGCAATTTTCAATTTTATTTTTTTCTCATAGACAATTGACATTGCGGAAAACAGAAATTCATATCACATAATCTCGATTTATCGAAAGAAGACGAAAACAATGGCTTGTGTGGGAACTAAAAATCGTCGATCAAGGTATCCATAATTTCATCGTCCGATTCGAGTTCATCGGACGATGAAGATGGTGGAGGAATGAAAGTGATCTTGTTCTCACGTTTGTACTCCTCCCAGTCATTCCATTCTGAAAAATCATATCGATGAGTCTATGCTCGAAGGATCAAACCTCGAATATGAAATTTCTTTTGGCTATCGAACTCACCTCTGTCTGTAAACTTTTTTAATACTATTTTTTCATCCCCAACTTTATCGGGATCGACGATGATGTGAGGATTATGTCGTTTTTCAAGGGACAGTCTCATCCAACGGATCCCTAATAATTCAACAAATTATTTTTTCCTTGCCAAGGAAGTGTCGTGGTCGCAACAAAATTGGAATATTTAACCCAAACTTAACATGTTCCAAAACATCCGAAAATCGGTTCATGAAAGTGCTAAAAATGAATGCTTCATAATTCAAGAACCACTTGAATTATCAGGCTGGAATTTTCCATACAAGTAGAGTAATAATTCCTCTTTTTTACTGCACGAATTAAGTTTTTCGAACTATGTATTTTCTTCGAATATTAATTTATGTAGATGCTCTCTGATTTGAGCAATTGTTGAGCTATTGATCTCTATAACTCAATGCATCAATGTAACAATAAAACTTGTTTGAATATTCATAAATTATGGTTCAAAAATGGTTTAAATGGATTTCGGTTTGCTAAAATTTCAAGTTTTGGCAAAATTATTTGAGTAGAGCCCACAGGGTAGGCGACATATAAAAAAAATCTATACCAACAAACAGCTGTATAAAATATTTCAACCTGGCCACTACCTTTGTATTATCAAGTTCTAATAAAATTTAAAAAAATCCTAATAATTAGAATTTTCCCTCGATCACAAATTTTCCGATAATCACAGAATTATCTCTATTCTATACTTACATCTGAGAGCTTTTGGTAGAGTAACTCTGATCTCTCTTTGAACATTACGATGTGTGGATTTTTCTGGTATTACGGCGCCAAATAAGTACAAACACAAATAATAGGGTCCGTCCTTAGTTGTTGTGCTGTTTCATAAAAATGAGGTCATGAAAGTGTCCTTGGGAGTTGTTAAGGAGTCTCAAATTTGTGTATGCGTACCTAAATCGTAAGTGATCTTGATCAACGAGAAGAAAATAATCATCAATATCCACGAGCATTATTCGTAATGTGACACTCACATCAGTCTGATACCACAAAACTTTTGGTGTCGATAATTCGCATCTTAGCGATGGACAGGCGCTCATAATTATAACTCAAAATATCTTTCATTTACACATACAACGAGTACAGCATGAAAATAATTTGAAATTGAACAAAGAACAAAAACAGACACTTGTTGATCTGTGTGAGTGCGATAAAGCACCACTGATATGACCCATGTAAAGTTGGCCTGAAACTTTAACTATTACACTTTTTTCTTTTTCTACTCGTTAGGGATTTGTTGGGGAGTGTTTGGGAGTCTAATTAAAACGTAGGGGAGTCAACCGATCTTTTTAAATCGAGAAATCAAAATTTGAGTGTGAAGTTAGTCTGACGAAATTTGATTTTTAACCGATTCGATTGTATGAGAACGTCAAAGCGACCAGAAATTACGTAAAAACAACCAGAAGTGAAGTCAAAGCCACTCGAAGTGACGTCATCGCGAATGGAAATGACGTCAAATTTAACCAGAAGTGGTCGATAATCGTTGCCGATAAGAAAGCTCTCGCGGCACTCTGCACAATCGCCGGGTACAATATGTAATTGTTTTATCTCGTGCTATGAATGATTCTCATCTACACATTATTATTGTAAGCGTATTATCAGTGTGGTATTATTTAATTGAGACGGGATAGAATAAAATTAGCTGAGAAAGTGGGACTAGCTATATTAATTTCAGATTATATAAAGATATAATATTTTTTTGTATGTTTTCCATTGTCGGAGGCCGATTATGAAGTGTTATAAATTTGAATTGCACAAATCTTAACTCTACCAAACAATTCTGGATTAATTAAGCTATTATCAAACTAAATTCGAAAAAGCCAAAAATACAGCGACTAACTTCAGTCGACGCAATAACGTAACTCGTCCTCTTGCCGATCGGAATGGTTTTTCCGATCTGACGGAAAAACTAAAGACTCCCTAACGATTTCATTGGGTGATTCGTCGCCTCTTAATGATTTCGCGTCGATTAAGACCTGATACAATCGAATCGGTAAAAAATCAAATTTCGTGAGGCTAACTTGACACTCAATTTTGATTTTTCGATTAAAACAGATCGGTTGACTCCCCTACGTTTTAATTAGGCTCTCAATCACTCCCCAACGATTCCCCAACGAGTAGAACAAGTAAAAAGTGAAATAGCCAAAGTTTCAGGCCAACTTTATATAGGTACTGATATGGAGGACGCTGCAAGCTCCTCCGACCAGTGGCACCATCTACGGGCATTTGTCGCAAAACACACGGACGTTCGATGATGCATTTTCGAACAAAATCACGGTAAAGGCCGGACGTCGTTTTACGAACGTTTTTTAACCCCAACCGGGCGTGATTTCCGTGTCGTATGTCGTTGTCCGAAACGTCAAGTACGAGTTAGAACAAAATAATAAATACAAAGAAAAAAAATATGTCAAGATTCGAGGATAGAAAGGACGTGACGGGTACGGCTTTTCGTAAAATTGACATTGACGAATATAGCGAGAATCGTTTTCAAGAGGAAGAAACTGATGGTGGAGCTATCGGGCCTACCGGACCCGATGAAAATGACGTACTCCAACTACTCAGCCAATATCCTTTTTTCATGACAAGTTTTTTCATGCGTCATCTTATCAGTCATATTATATTTTTAACACAATTGTCTGATCTTCTGTCATATCGAGCAAGTTTTTTTTTTCCTTAATGTATATGTTTAAAGGAAAAAATGCGGAAGCCCTTATTACAGTACTAAAGTTTGCACCTTTGGGCTCCAAAAATCAACAAATCAAGGTAACCTACAATACTTTTCCTCACATTTTCTAAAACAGAGTTTTTAAAAATATATTATTAAATAGTTTAATTTTTATTTATTAATGGCCATTTCTCGCTGGGCTTTTTATAATTCTCATTATTATTTTTTTCAACTTTTCACCGTTAATTATTCTGATAATCCAAAAAGAATTTTCTAAAATCTATAATTTCATAAATGTTATTTTCATTCATTGCTCGATCGATTTTGAATAATTCCTATAATTTTTTACTTCACTTTTCCACTATTAATTCTTATTATTTCTTTTATCCCCAGGACAATGCAAGAAATCTCGCACAAAAAGTACTGCTGACCATAAAATCTAATCAAATGGATGATTGTCTGGCTCAATTAGATCGAGATCAGGTGGATTTGCTCATGAAGTACATCTACAGAGGTTTCGAAATTCCCACAAAGGACAGCAGTGCTCATTTATTGACCTGGCACGAAAAAGTCTACAGCATCAATGGAATAGGAAGCATCATGAGAGTATTAGCAGACAGTAAAAGAGCTTGAGCCTAAAACATCCTTAATCTTCCTCTCAATCACCTTACAATCTCCAACTGATGATACCAGTTGTGACACTTACTAACTGTTCACTTTTTAATCTCTCTTCGTGTCAATGATTTTTTACAGTGATAAAACGAAGAGGGTAGATAGCCAAGTAAAACCAAATCCATCGTAAGAACAATGAAAGAAAGAAAAAGTGAAAAAAAAAATGAAAAAAAAAACCCATAAAACTAGCCACAGGTATATGTTCATAAACTGTTTTTCAATAAAATGATTTTTATTTCTTCTATATATTGAGGTACGAGATTAGACAGTTATGAATAAACTTCCACGATTAACAACAACGACGATAATGACGAAGTTCATCATTCATGTATAGAAAAGAAACAAAAATGCTTCATTCGATCGGAACATCGAATGTCGCGATCTCTTTCTCTTTCAATAGAGAGGGAGAGAGAGAGAGAGTACAATCTTAGCAATAATTCATTACTTGTTACTCCATCAATAAAAAAAAAAAAAAACTGTTAACCCATTTTATACTTTGCAATGATTTCTCATTACTTTTATCAAGAAATTTCTTAATATAATGTAAGATGAAAGTTTTGGATTATGAAGAAGAAAAAATGTATCAACTTGTGTGATAATAGAAATTATAACAATTATCATTGGATACTGATACTTTATAACAAGGATCGACAGTTGAGAGTAATTTTTTAATAGTTATCATGGGTGATAATAACTTTGAACAAGTGACGTGTATATCTTATATTCTATTGTCGCTTTCAACTCGGATAAATTTTGTTTCATTATTCGCACTTATTCTTCACAGTGACCATTATCATGTTGGTTTGACGTATCAAGAATAATGCACTGACGAATACTGCTTTTGCTCTGAAAATCGATAATTATTTTTCAACATTTTTAATCTTACACTAATGTTTTTTTCAACATATTTTGATATATATTTTTTTTTGACTCACTGTCCTTCCTTGAAATATTCTTTGAGCGTATTACTGAATCTCTTGCTGTACTTGACAAATTCTCTTTTGCGTTGATCCAATGCCTGTTTTCCAGCCGATCCTGGTATAAATCCCGTAACTTCGTTTACAGCATCCAAAAGTTTCTTTATCGCACTCGCAATTTCTCTGTGAAGAAATATCGTAAATAAAAAATCAAAAAAAAGGTACATAAGACAAGGTTGATAATGGGAAAGACAAATTTGCCAATTGGTCGAGACTCACTTGATTGTTTCCAAAAATGTTTTACGATCGGTTATCTCATCCGGAATTCTGCTTAGTATTCTCTTAAGTGCAGTAGACTTTCTGTTGAGCTCTTGGAAAGCATCCTCCGAGCGTGCAGAACGATATTCGACGACTGAAAAAGGTAAAGAAAGATTTTTTTTTTTTTTTTTAATATTGGAAAAAATTATTTCAACGTATTGTATATCTCTTTCATAATTATTGACTGTGAGTTTTTATTGGCCGTCTGAGAGTCTTTGACAATGTCCAAGTCATCTAGTACATTATTATTATTATTTTGTAAATGTTTTATTTTTAATTCTAAAAATAATATAAACATTTCTGATATTTTACTTACCATCGCAATCTGATGCAGTGCCTTGCAAACGCAAAACGCTCGCATTCATGTCCAGGCTCAATTCTCCTCTCCTGACAATTCCCAGTACAAGGTCATGAGTGATACCAGGATGGCTACTCTCAGCTTTGGAGAGAGCCGTTCGCAATGTTTGAGCAGCCACGACATTTTGAGTTTCAAGCTATGAAAAAATTGCAATAATAATATTCTCGATAATCAAAAGATCGAGTCAAATTTTTTTTTTTTTTTGCTTCATAAATCTCACGTTAATCAGTTATTCACGATTGGATTTTTTGGGTTTTGCCGCTTGATAAAAGATTAAAAGTTACCTTGGCCAAAATAGGTCGTAATATTACAGGCAGCACAAGTGATGTAACTGGTGTCTCATCTCCCATTGTCATCCTTCAAAACTGGGTGTTTTTAGATTTATCGTAGACTCTTCGAATGTAGAGCCAAATCGTACGTCGTAATTTGACGCAAGTATTACGGGCGTAATCAATGAAATTTCGAGGAGACGAGCATTGATTTAACAAGCCATAATAATTATGTTTGATGATAAAAAAAGAATTATCTACCAGTTCATTATTGTATTATCTGACAGCTGTCACTAAAAATCACTCGTTGAAGGAGGTTAACCTTGATTAAAAAGTGTCCTATGGCAAATTCAGTATTGCCTATATAGTGCTCGTACCAACTAATTACGGTCTACCCACGTAAAGTTGCACATATGCAACGAAAACACAAAAAACAATGATCAAGCTCATTTCCGGTTTTGTGCTAGTAGTAACACCTGCATGCCGCTAGGTGGCTGATTGAAAATCTCTCATCTGCATCTATATACATGATTTGTCTATCAGTTTGTTTTTATATTTTACGGAGATATTCAAAAAATTGCCCGCCATTCGGATTTATGTGTTTGTATTTGGCACGAGGTTTCAGTTGTTGCCATGGAGCCAAAACGAAGGATTTATTATTTCATAGAATTTCGATCCGTATATCAGCCCCGACATAATTGTCAGGACTATTATATAGTTCGACACATTGTAGAACTCTCGTGAGATTTTTTTTAACGCGGTCTCCTCTGCTCGACACAGAGGAAAATATTTTTCAATGGGTGTCTCATCCTTCGAAGAGGTTCTCGATGAGTTAGGATGGAAAGATGGTTTTCGTATTCCAGTCGCGAACGAGGAGAACAAACGTTTGGAGATCGAAGTAAGAAATTTTCAGGGGTTAATCGTTAATTTGAAAAAAAAATGTCGTAATTTCGTTTTTTATTTCGCTTGACTCGAAAGTTATATACAGGCAAAATAAAAATGGGAAAATAAAAGGAAAGTAGCCCTCACGATTTGCATAACATTAGTTAAATTTTCTAATGGATAACTCGAATTAAAGAGCGTAGTAAGTGTAATGATCGCAAATTACGTCACGAACGAAAGCCGAGACCTCTGATGGCCGAAAGTGATACTGATCGGAATTCGATTTAAAATACGATCGAATAGAATTCAACCTTGATTTAAATATAAGAAATTGAAACTCGATTGAATAATTAATGTATATAGATAAAAATAAAAATCGTGCAATTATAAATTCATGCAGTTTTTTATTTAAATAATATATCGACACGTTTAAATTGATTATAGATTGAGAAGAAGAGCAAAAGAAAAGCTCGTCTTGTTTCCGAGCTGGAAAGAAGCGAAGAACGCATAAAGGCTATTGAAAAACATGCTGGAAATATTACAATCGAGCATGATTATAATCAAAAGCTTATTACCGCTCACGCGGCTCAACTTGAGGCTGAGGATCATTTGGCTCGGCTTGGCTCGAGCGCTGAAGCTGCCCAAGCCCAAGAAATACGAAATCTTGAGAAGGAAAAAAGAGACATCAAGGAGAGAAATAATCTTTTGAAAAATGAGTTGGCGAGGCTTGCGAGTAAAATCGTAGAATCCAAGAAAACTGTCGAGTTTGATCAAGTGAAACTCGTCAAGCTTCAAAATTCGTTAAATCGTGAAGAAGAAAGAAGCCAGAGTATCGAAACTTTTATTAAAATTGATGCTAAAGATTTTAAGGCAAGTATAAGCTCGAACAAGAATCGTTAATTACTTCTGCAAACACATTTTGTTTATTTAATTTCTTTCAGAAACTTGAACTGGAACGCGAGAAATTAACGACCGAATTAGAATCTCATAAACGAGCTATAATTAGATCTGTTGACGAAGTTAACGAGATGGAAATAATGCTCGATCGAACAGCAAAGTTGTACGTTGAAACTCTTCGAGAACAATTTCAATTGATAAATCGTTGGAAACAGAGCGTTTTTGTTCTCAAACAGAGAGACAATGGAATTCAGGAAGCTCTGAGGGTACATTTTTACTAAATATCCTTTTTCGAGCTTTCATTTTTTTTTCATCGTTAATAATTTTTTTTATAATTAATTTTTTTCCCAAAATTCATCTATATTTAGACGATTTTAAAACTGAACTCTGCTCTAAAATTAATCTTGAATTGTCCTAATTTTCTCATTTCATTCGTAGATACATTCGACTTGAAAAATTTTTATTCTAATTTTTCAAAAGAGATTTACTTCGTATCGCTAAATGGATGATAAATATTTGACAAGCTTGACAATAAAATTACCCAAATTAATTATCAGTACTGAGTAATTATCAATAATTCGTTTTTCCCCAATAATGCATTTTATAAATTGTCTTGATGAGAAAAAAAATTGAATACAACATATAATATATAAATAAGTACAATATAAAAAATAATTTAATAATATTATTCAAAGTATTGAAAGACAAAAATTTGTGCCAGTTTTATACGAAGAGAATTATAAATTTTATATTTATCCAGGAGATCGATACTCTCCGTGAGATCGGTTGTGACAAGATGGAAGTTTTACGAGAGACCGAGCAATTTCTTGACAATCAGATAAACAGCAACAATCAATTGGAAGATACGATAAGAAAGCTCGAGAGAAAGTTGGCCATTACGAAAGACGAGAAAGTGAGAATAAGCCGTGAGATTAGCTCGTATCAGCTTGAATTCAAGACTCAGACAAAAACTCTGCAAGATCTTGGCAGGCGAACTCGTCCGATGCGAATTGACACGAAGCGAAAAAACAAATTAATAGAAAAAAAGCGGAAAAAAGTCGAAGATATGAGAAAACAGATGCAGGAAGTTCGAGCAACTCTTGAGGATATTGGTAGTCGAAGTCTCAATGTGGGAGACAGGCTGAAACAGCTCGAAGAGATGATCGAGGTAAAAACTCATTTTTACGAAAAAAAAAATGGAGCTATGAAAAATAATAATTGTACAAATTTCAGAAAGAAGAGAAACGAAAGTCTCTGATAATGAAGGAAACGAGTCGCTTTCAAGGTTTAATTCTTCGTACGACCAGTGAAATAAGTGATCTCGAGAGCAAAAAGAAAATACTCGATTTGCAAAAACAGGGAGAGCTGAAAAAAACTGAGTTACTCGCAGCATACGCAAATCGCGAGGAAAAGCGTCTCAGTGAGAAGAAAAAAATAATTTACCATCTCGATCTTGATATTGAGAAATGTGAGATGCGTCTCGAACGTACAACCGGAACTGGCGGTGTCGATAAGGACGAGATAGAGAAGAAGCAAAAGATAATCGAGGATCTTGAAAAAGTTCTCAATGATAAGATACAAGTGAACAAATTGCTTCAAGGACAAATCGCCTGTTTAGAAGTAATTGATTATTCACTCGAGTCCGCATTGTCCCTTAATCTACATCAATTGTCAATTTTTTTCTTTTTTATTGTAAATTTTAATTTTTCAGCACGATATGAGAAAAGTATCAAACAGTTTAATGAGGGACAACGACGAGTTTGAGCGTTTAAGAAATAAAAAGCAAGATTTGACTCTCTCGCTTGACGGTGGTGAAAAACAACTGAAATTAATGTTGTCGCAAAATGAGGAGAGACAAGTCGAGGAGAGTATTCTTGGCCTTCGTGTCTCACAAGCTGAGCGACTTCTCGCTAGTATCGGTGATAAAGTTTACAATCTCGACAAGTACAGATTGCAAATTGAAGCGGTTAGTATAGAAAACATAAAACAAAAAAATGATATCATAAAAAACCAAAATTCATAAAGAATTTCTTAGTTATGAACGATAAAAAGTATAATGTATGGAAATTTGATCAATTAATTAATTAATACAATTGATAAGAATCAATCAATCAATTAATTGAAAATCATAATTGTATTATAATTTCTAATGAATTCTTTTGGATGAGACTGAAACGATCGTTGAATTTTTTACTACATTGAAATGATTTTTTTTTTTTTTTCGTAGGCGATGAAAGAACGCAAAGCAGAAATCAGAGTGCACAAAGAGGCACTAAATCTTCAAAAGCGCCTGATGCTAAACGAGTGTTCAGAATTACGTTCTGCAATAGCCGAGAGAAAATCACGTGTGCAAAATTTACAAGCTCGTTACGACATCAATATTGCTGCATTGGGAAATAATAGCCAAGGGGATGGAACTCCAATATCTACGACATATCTAAAAATTCAGGGTGCACAGGAGAGATTTCTTTTGCAAGAGCAGGGTGATAAATTGGATGCTACGATAAGAAGAACCGAGCAAGAGATAAAAAGTATGGAAAATACATTGAGAGTCGTTAATGCCTGTAATGAAAAATATAAAATTAGTCTTGGACCTGTGGAGGAGGATGGAACGGAACAAGCTGAGAGAAGAAAGATTGATGAGGAAACTTACAGAGGAATCGAGACAATGAGACAGAGAAGAGATCAGCTCGAACAGACGAGGGAAGATGTTGAAAAAATGCAAGTTAATTATGAAAAATCATTGGAAGATTTGCAAAGAGCAAAGGAAGAAAAAGATAACAAGCTGTGGACCGTTGCGAATCTCGAACGACAGATAACTGAGCAAAAAGAGAGAATTCTCAGAGCTGATAAAAGTCTGAGAAAATTATTCAAGGATATTCAACGAATGTGCGAATGTACAAGCGACGAGATGATTCTTCTTCAAGAGGTATAAAAATTTTCAATTTAAAAATACTTTCGTTAGTCTTGTGAGGTTCAAGAAAAATTTATAAAATTTAACTACTTCATGTTTCCCATTTGTTTTTTTTTTTAATTATGTACGATTTTTAAATTTTAGAAAGACATCGCAGTTCGCGAGCTTCAAGAACAAAATCTTGTCTCTCTCCAGCGTATAACCGAGCTGACGATACGTCATGTCGAGGTCGAGGCTTATGTGAAAAAATTACTTGCTTCGAAAAACATAAATTTGCCCTTCGCTCAACATCTCAAGCCGACACCGTCGCCAAGCAGATGCGAAACGATGAGCGAAATAACCAAACGAGCTCGAAGTCGTTCGAGTGTTTTTTCAACTTCGCGAGAGAGCCTTGGTCGTATTCACAATATTGATGCTCAATTTTTACCGGATGGCGTGAGATCGACGAGGAAAAATGTCAGTCCGGCTCAACAATCATCGAGATCGACGGCAAGAAGTCAAGAATCTCAAAGATTGAATATCAAGCATTTATCGAGCAGGAAGAAATGAAAAAAAAAGCTTATTCTAATTCTATTATCTAGTCAATAAAGATGAACGAATGTGAAATTGTGGAAAATTTCATTCTTTTTCTTCCTATTTTGTTGGTATTATTATTATTATTATTACTAGATTTTACGATACGCAATTTATTTTACATATAAATTATAATGGAATCGTATAGACGACCCGACAACTTTATCATCTTACCGATTATCATTAATTACTGCTGTTTATGACTGTAACACGCATACATATATGTTATTAATGCGAATTATTATCGGGCGATTCGCTCCATTGCGAAATTGGCCGTTCAGCCTCAGCAAGTCGCAGTTGACTCGACACTCCAAACGGCTGTTTACCGTCGGATCGAACGTCCATTTACCGGGAAGCATTTCCAAGCCTATAGTGAGTGTATTCGAGCTGATTTTTGTACTCAACTAAAATTACGTTTGAAAAAAAACCCTTGCGAGAAAATTGTAATTTAATCGATTAAATTTTCCTGTTTTTTTTTCTTTTCAAGCGCGAATCTCGCGCGGCTATAGCGCGAGTGAGAAATAACCTCGCTTTGTTGAAAAGATTTTTTTTTTTTCCTATTTCTAAAACACGAATATTTTATAGATGACGGAGATAACGGAAGTGTCGTGCAACAAAATTTTTGGAGGATGGCAAAAAGTTTATTCCCACGAGAGGTAAAGATTTTAAAAATTTATTTTGGATTGCTCATCACAATCATTTGAATGTTTTTGTTTGTTTGTTATTGCTATTTTTAGCACAGAGCTCAAGTGCAAAATGAACTTTGGAATATTTTTGCCGGCCCAGAGTGAGGAATGTACCCTGCCGGTTATTTATTGGCTCTCGGGGCTCAGCTGCACTGAGGCCAATTTTATACAAAAAGCAGGCGCTCAAAAATATGCAGCTGAACAGGGTGTTATAATTGTCGCACCCGATACCAGTCCTCGAGGCCTCAATATCCCCGGTGAGGAGGACAGTTGGGATTTTGGAACTGGCGCAGGATTTTATGTCGATGCTGCAAAAGATCCCTGGAAGAATTATTACAGAATGTACAGTTACATAACAAAAGAATTGCTGGAACTCGTGAATGAAAAATTTCCAGTTACTCCTGGGCAACAATCAATCATGGGACACAGGCTAGTTCAGTTTAATTATGTTTTATTTTATATTAATTCTTTTTCATACTTTTCTCGAAATTTGAAATTGAATGCAATATGTGGTCGAAAATAGAAGTAATAGTAATAATAATAATACAATAATTGAAAATTTAACAATTGCATCAATTCTTACGTCGTGGAATTTGTAAAATTGATGCTTATATTTTTTAGTATGGGAGGTCATGGAGCTTTGATTTGTGCAATGAAAAATCCGTATCTCTATAAATCGGTATCGGCTATGGCGCCAATTTGCAATCCCACGCAGTCTCCATGGGGTAAAAAAGCATTCACCGGATATTTGGGAGAGAATGAGGAAGATTGGGCTGAATGGGATGCGACGATACTGGCACAAAAGTACAATGGACCAATTCTCGCCATTTTAATTGATCAGGTAAAAAAAAAAGCTCCAGAAACTTGAAAAGAAATTTGTCTGACAATAAACTAATAAGTAACGCAATGCATTTGCAGGGCAGGCAGGACAGTTTTCTGGAACAATTAATGCCGGAAAATTTGCTGGTCGCAACTCAAGATGCTGATCTTACTCTGGTAGTCAGATGGCAAGAAGGCTACGATCACAGTTACTTCTTCATATCGACATTCATCGAGGATCACATAAAGCATCACGTCAAATATCTGAAGAACTAAGAAAAAAAGAAGACAATATCCACGAGGTACATAATTAAGATTCTCGGTATTTTCAATTGATGCGCCTCACCTTTAACCCACGATGATTTATGAGTTATTGAAAATTCTAGTAATTTGTATTTTTCTTACAATTTTATTATCATAATCTCCACCCTATTTGCCGAGGGGGTGAATAAAATATCGGCCTTATCCGAGAGAACGAGTCAGCGGATATTACAAAAAAATAAAAATTTTGAGTCAATTAGATCGAGGCGGTTGCCGTCGGATGTTGTGCCAATATTTGAGTATCGGTTCGCGTTTTTCCCATATATTAGCATGTCCCCAGGTTTGCCAAAATCTGCAAGAAAAAAAAGTAATGTGAAATAATGAAATATTAATTTTTCCCAAACGAAATAATTGTCTTACATTCCGAAAAGAACTCCACCCAGATGAGCAGCGTGATCCATAAATCTCCAGCGACAAATGCATCCCACCGTGTCCATTATCATGAGACCCTTCAGTGCCTGTAAAAAAAAAATCACAGCAATTTACTTTTCCTTTTTGGGCAATTTTTTTTTTTTTTTTGCGATCGATAAAATTTTCTCCCACGATTTTTATTAAAAATTACTCACGCTACTCGCTGTAAATGTCCACATTGGTAGAAAAGCTATATTGAGCATCAGGTTAGGGTGTTCAGTACAAATTAAACCAATTATACCCATTATAGCACCTGACTTGGAATGAAAAAAAAAAAAATCGTTAAAAGGAATTTTTATTATTTTTAATTCTGAAAAAAAAAAAATTCAAAAACAAGATAATTACAGCTCCGAGCGATAGTCCTGGCATGGCAAAAGCCGTTTTGTACAAGTGACTAGCAAAACTCGAGACGACACCGCTCGTCAAATACAAAGTGACAAATTGCTCCATGCCGAGAGTTGCTACACCAAGTGTACTGAAGCTTTTCAGCACGAGCATATTGGTAGCCAAATGGAGTACGGAGTGATGTGAGAATGTTGATAGTAGCATTGGCCAACATATCGCATCTTTAGATGAAAAAAAAAAATATTTAGATAAAAAAAATATATATATGCTCTTGTACAATGCAAGAGAACATGAGCAGATAAATTGCAAAAGTAATGAATATTTGAGAAGACTTATTCATACTACATAATTAATTGACTCACTGGATGAAGGATTAGCACAAAAATATCGCAGCATCGTGCTTTTTAGGGCTGGTATTTTCCATCCAAAAAATACGACAATATTTAAAAAACAAATGGGCACAAAAACGCGTGTACCCTCATTGAGACCTTTCCACCATTTCTCAGCCTCTCCACGCCATCCGGCATGCTAAAATCGAATAGTAAAAAAAGTTTCCCTCTTTACTCCTGGATCTTCTATAATTTATTCAACGAAGCGTTCATTCCGTTACTGTTTCACTGTAGGAAATTAAACAAACAATGTCTCGAATACATACATGCAGTCTTCGTTGAGTAGCCGAATTATATTGATTGATTACCCAGTGAGTGTAGCTGTGCATTCGCTCATACTGCCAGATTGTAGCAGCCACCACTGAAGCACCACTGAACTGTAATGATGTAAAATGATCGGTCGTTTTTAATTGATTATCCAATCTACAGCTCTCGAAAATAAGGGTAAGCATTTGTATTGCCATAAGTGATACAAGGTACCTTGTACTCCATTTAATAATCGGAGTTATCGAAGATTCATGTCAGAAATTATATCTTCAGTTTGGAGAAAACTTATCAGATCAGATTTAAATGTTTTCTTTCAATTTTAAACTTCATAAAAACATACAGGATTTCACATTCCATTTAATAATTCGTGTAATTATGAAGATATAAAAAAAAATATATATTTCTCCAGCTTTAAAAGGTCTTATCGGGTCAGATATGGCGATTATATTTTTTTTTATACTGTGAGAATAATAATGTATTAAGAATCTTGAATCAAAGTGACATTACAGCTCATAATACCTACAAATATAGGGTGACATACAGGGTGATATTCACAGAATATTGTGGATATCAGTATGTTTTTGGGGTTTGTGTAAGTTAACTGGAAGTTCTTGGAGTATTTTGTTAAAAGATTTAGATCAATATGTTGATTTATTATTTTTATATTGTACAATTTTTTGCAGATTCTGCATCGAATTTGCAATACCAAAAAGATGATTCTAAATAGAAAGCTTCTATCATAGTGTCGGATAAAATATATAATAATGGCCATATAGGTAAGTTTTGTACCCCAGATAGATTAAAATCTTCTCAGCAGACTTTTGTTGCAAAAATTATTTTTCACAGGATTTATACAGATTCTATGTAGAATCTACAATTTCGGAGACTTTTTATATAGAATCTAACATAAATTTTTATATAATGTAGAATAAAATTGAATATGTAACATAACCGACCATACAGATAAGTTTTTTGCCTCAGCTACATTGAAACCTTCTTAATTATTTTTCCTTCAAAAAATTGCCTCAAAGAATTTCAAAAACTTCAATATTAAATTTTTGCATTGTAGGATATAAAATTCATCCCACCAGACAATTTTTAATTTGAGACTACAGTAGATTAATGCAGGAATAATTTCCTCCATTCCTATCTGACTGAAATGATAAAAAATGTATAATTTTATCATGAATAAAAAAAAACTACTCACTGCAATAGTAAACCCCAGTGGTTTCCATAGTTTGCTAGAACTTAATGTTCCTGTCCCAACGAGGGTATCCGAAAATGCACTTTCAGTCTGTTTAGATGTATCTCTATTTCTCTTGAATCCTCTCGTGTGCCTCCACGAAGTTTGTACTTGCATCCTCGCTTTGTTATAGTGAACATTTGTGAAAATACTGCAAAACATGCAAAAAAAAACAAGACCTCACACACCTTGGATAAATAAAATTCGGTTGTTTTGTAACCTTAAATTTCTTGTATTGTCTAGCGAGCAGCGACAAAGCTTTATGAGATGACTTTTTCTTTCGGTACTTTTTACCATTTGTTTGATGTTTCGCCGAGATACAGCAATACCCTGGCCGCCATTGCGACGCCGGGTTTATTTATTCCAAGATTTTTCGTGACTGTGTTTGATCATTTGCGAGTTTGGTCAATGCTGACGTAAATCATGGAAGGATTTTGTAGGTACGTTGATCCCAGTCATCGCGTTCGTTTCCGTACGAAGTCTTTTAGGTTAAAATAAACACACAAATGTGTGTGGTTAACCTGTGCTTTTGCGCCAAATGATTGGAAAAGTCTTCGAAAGTCTTTTGTTCTGAAATAACAAAAGGGTTAAAATTCGCCGACAGAATACTATTTAATTTTGACCTTCATTTTGATTATACGTTAAACACGCGTTAAACCGTCAGCTGATGCGCTCTCGACCGTAGCGCCATCGTTGATCGTTCGGCCGCCGCCATAAGCTTGATTACCAGTCGACTCCCAGCTGATGTATGTTTTTCCATGCAAAGACAAGTAGGTAGCGGGATTCTTGAACTCGTTTTATTATCTCTGTCGTTTGGTGTTTAGTGGTGCTTTTGGAGCTACCGTGTAGGCATATGCACCTGCGGTATACATACATCAGCTGATTGCAACTTTTGTAAGCAGGCGCGAATATATTGCCGCCAGGTGGCGGGACCAGGCGAGACGTGACGCGTTTGCGCGCTTTCTCAAATCCTGAAACCCCCCCGCGCCGCCAAGTTGCTGTCAAAAAAATGGCGTTTCTCACAATGATTCTGCGAGCATCTGTAAACT
This sequence comes from Dyspetes luteomarginatus, assembly GCA_963669185.1. Lineage (NCBI taxonomy): Eukaryota > Metazoa > Arthropoda > Insecta > Hymenoptera > Ichneumonidae > Dyspetes > Dyspetes luteomarginatus. Next base: position 14,107,960 of record OY769909.1, on the reverse strand, counting down.
CTCTTTGATTTTCGAAGGTCACAGGTCACGTAGCGTGTCATAAATTCCAGCTTGCGAGAATCGGAAGATAAGAGAAGAGCAGATGAAATGCTCCCATCGAGTATTCATTGTCAATTGAAGTGTCATTCGGGTATGAGGGAGAACAAAGCTGGCAACGAGAGTTTTATTGTGAATTTGACTTGAAGAGGGAATTGAGCTTCTTTTTCGACGATATGGCAGAGAATCTTGCCGCGAAGCTTTATCTTCTTTTGGAGAATGAAAGTGTCAAAGGCAAGTGTATTATTTTCTTTGCATGATGTTTTGTTTGTTTGTTTTCTTTAAGGAGGAAAAAAGCCAATTGTTTTCAGTCTGGTTTACCACGCGTCTTTTTATTTTTACAAGGACGTGAAACGTATTTTAGCTCTATATATATATATATATCGGTATGTTTTGACAGTTAGCAGACGCTATATAATCCGGCTGTCAGATAAAATGAATCTATATACGATTTTGATTATCGAGAGGGACGAAGTTTATTTATTAAAGTTTTCATGTTTTATTTGATGAAAATTGAGATAATATTGTGAATTTTTTATGTTTTTGTAACTTCTCGCACATTTGTAAATTTTCAAGGTTTTCACACACTGTTTTTGTTCTGTTTGGTCATTAAAAAAATTCATTTCTTCTAATTTTTTAGCACGATTTCCAATTTTTCCAACAGTTAATGATGGATAAAATATATTCGAAACTGTTAAAAAAATAAGATTGTTTAATCATAAGGAAAAATATTTATGCTGAAATCTAATTTTGTAATTTAATTCTATAAATGAATAAATCAACAATTAATGAAAAGAAAAGCAATTATTTATATAAGTATTTGGCAAGCAATTTTTTAAAATTGTGTATATTATAATTTGTGTTATTAATTATTATCTAAGCTTAGTGTTGTTAGAATGATATTTTATCTTGTTTCACTGTGTTGATACTGTGTATTCTAAATATTCTTTAATTAGTTTATGTCATGCTTCAATTATTACGAAAAATATTAACAAATATTTTGACATTTTAATAAAAAAACGTTTCAGTTCCAAGTAGAGTGTACAATTACAATCTTGAATAAATACGATAAGACCGATACAATTTCTCCAATCACTCTCCCTCTATTCTAGCTTTTTTGTTGCGTTCCAATTTATCCGAGTCTTTATCTTGTTTTTGTGCAGTTTTTTTCGCTCTCAGGATACATTCAGTTATTACACCCACATTGACTCCAATGACAAAGTAAAGACGCATAATAATAACAATGTTTGGATATTTGCATTTAGCCGAGCAATGGAAATTATTGGGACAGGAGAGAGATGGTTCATTGCTGGTAGGATGGATAGAAGAAAATGCTTCAGACGGAGAAATGCCAGTGTCAAATTCTGTAGTTGGTCATTACGACAGAACTAAGGAGAAATTACAGGTAATTAATTAAGCAATCAATTAATTAGTCAATTGATGATTGATCAAACGAGCTATTGATCACTAAAAATATTAATTAATGCAAATTAATGTTATTCTTATATGCAGATTTTGCATCGTTTCGAACGTGTACTCAATATAGTCCAAGCTACAGTCAATCAAAATCACACTCTACTTGCATACGTCGTGAAACGAAAAGCTCAAGCTTCTCAAGAAAAATTAGACAGCGAAAATCCTTCTGAAAATGGTAAAAAAGCCAATAAGGAAAATTCAACAGAGAGCAATGGAGAGTGTCTTGAAAATTCTCACAGCAATGATGAGAATACCAATGGGGAGAAACTAATGGAGAATGGAGAATGTGTCGTCTCTTCAAACTTTGAAACTGAAGTTTATGGTACTTACGTCGTCGAGGTCAAATCGAATGAGAAAAAAATTCACAATTTGAACACAGAGAGAAGCAAACAAATACGAGTACAATTTTTGTACAAGCAGAAAGAGCAAAAAAATGGGGATAGATTTTTGGTGCTGATACATCAAGAATGTGAGCAAAAGCTGATTATTTAAATTGTTTATTCATTCTGATATAAATGCGTAATATGAAATTTTCAAAATCAAATTTGTTATGTTCAATTTGTTTAAAAAAAAAGGCGTTATAATGTACACTGCGGTGTTCGAGGAGAACGAGAAATTTTTGTCCCTTGCGTCGCTGAATTCCGAGTCTTTGGTGCGAACGTTTACTTGGGCTCAGTGGGACGCCAGTAATCAAGTCCTTTATCATATTCACAATCGTCGAGCTCCTACTAGTCTTGTTACCGAGGACGATAACGAGAGTCGTTCGAAAACCAACATTACCTCACCGACTCTCAGCGGCCTTCAGTTTCACGATGATCTTCCCCACGAAACGGTGGTAAGTTTTTTTTATAAAACTATGAAAAAATCAAAATTAAGTCATTCATCGATAAATATATCGAATAAATACTTGACGCCTTTTTATTTTCCTATTGTCATCAGTTTTTCATCTGTCATCGTTGACGTTGTTACACGAAATTGTCTTCTTTATTTACTATGAAATCTAATTAAATTTCTTATTTTCATTCATGCAATTTCAATTTTATAAATTTTGCTCTTTCACACGATTTGTTTTGTTTTTTCAGCTCAACATACCCCTGAATCTACCTCAATTACCCAGTACAGGCAATTGTGGAACATACGAGGATGACGTGATACCTCTGAGAGTGCACGATTGTTCGCTTGATCTCATTGTTATTTCCGATTGGAAGGGAATGGTCTGTGTTTGTCATCATTATCTTTACCGTCCAGTTCAACCGCCCCAACACGTTTTGGAAGCTTCTCTGAGCGAGTCAAATACCGTTCATTTCGCTTACTCGGTCACGCTTCTTCATCATTCTTGCGTTATTCACTGCGTCGTACCAGGAATTCCTTGGTCACACGCTAAACTTATGAGACCAACTTTCGCAATATCGGGCGATTACATGATCGTTTTTGTTCAGGGTTCTTTCACTCATTTGCTCGAAATTGGCGTCAATCACGATCCTTGTTGTCACATTTTGTGCGGTCCTCTTGCCTCGGTACCCTCGCAATCCTCGTACCTTGTGCCTCTTCTCGATTTAACAGCATCGACCACGAGACAATCGACGAGCGTCACAAAGAAACCTGAGAATTTTATCAAGCCAAATCATTCGCAAAACTCTGAATCAAATGGCTTTGCACAGGATCTTGTGTCGAGTATAATGAGCATAGATTTGCCCACGCTCGATCTTGTGACTTTGAAAATAAGGACTGATTTTCTCATCGACGTATTCCGCAAGGAAACCTCTGTACAAGTTCGCATGGGAATTATTCATTATTTTCTCTGTCATAGAAACGATCTTGAGATTGTCGCTGCTCTCGTTTCTATAATAGCCGAAAAGCCACGTTCTCTCGATGTTGTGCGTTTCATGCAAGAGATTCTCGTTGGTGGTTCTTACGCTCTTGTACAAAAAAATTTATTGCCCGATGCGATACCTCTCCTCTCGTTACTTCCGATCACGATGGTCGAGGAATCTCTTGGCTATGATGCTAAAATTCACGATTTGAATATTACACTTAGTCATGAGAAATTATGGAATACATCGGTCATGTTGCTCTCGCCACAGCAGAGACTTGTGCCTTATCGCAGTGATTTGTGGACAAGACTCTGGGACAATCTTGGCAAGAGAAGCGAAAATAGGCCACGTTTTAGGCCAAGTCAGATTGCAGAAAAATTGCTTGTCTCATTGGCTTGCTACCAGCCTGAAGCACTCTCGAGATCGAGTACTCCAATGTCACCGAGCGGAGGGTACGAAAAAAAAAAAAAAAAAATTGGTAACTCAATTTTTTCATCATTCGCAACAAGATTAAAATTGTTTTTTTCTTTTTTTCTCAAAAGACTCGTGCTCGCTTCAGCATCGTTTGGGGATTTGATGAGTAATCGTAGTAACAAAATTCTTGGTGATTCGGCGCTGCCGTTTATCGAGGCAGAAAGTTGCACAGCATCGAAACAGGAGCACATAGTTTCGGTCAATCTTCGTGAATTATCGATGTATCTTTTGAAACATGGGACTCAAACACCACCGAGCTCGTATGTCTCGTGTACACCATTGCAGGTTCATGCTATGGCAACGAGACACGTTGCCGCTCAATTGGAAAGTTCACGATCTCTTTGTCAAATGATTTGCAAAGCGGCAAATGTCGATCCAAGAATGGAACAGGAACGAGGATTCATTCTCATGTAGAGAATTTATTATTTATCTATTTTTGTGTGGTTATTTTCTTTTTATTTGAAAAAAAAATAATAATAATTTTTTCAGTGACCAATTGGATGAGACACGACGAAATCTTTTGTTCATGCTTTTGGAACGTTATCGATATGCTATCGAGAATAGCGCCTTTCCCATGCCCCAAGGATTTACATCTTTCTTCACATATCTCGGTTATCGAAGTCTGAGATATCCAATGTTTTTGCAATATGTCGAACGTTCCGTATTCGAGTTGCAGGTCGATGTCACAAAGATCATTATAGCCGGTTCGTATAACATAGAGCAATATTTTCCTCATTTAATTCAATAAAATGGGTTTTTTTTTCTAGATGATTATTTTGATATTTTTATACGAGTGTAGTTTTTTTTTTTTAATACCAAATAAACATTTTTTGATAAGCAAATCGATTTTTTTTCACAGATATTGGCGACACAAAGGAGAATGCGATACGAAAATTGCAACTTTTGTCGCTACTTCCGAGATCGCGAGCGAAAAGATTGCTAAATCAGTGGTTGCATCCAGTCAGCTTTATGATCAGAGCTCGTGAGCACGCGACAAATATTCTCTCGGGTGAAGTTTGCCAAAATCGTGGAAGGACATTGCAGCATTGTAATCGGCACAATGGTGAGTTCTAGAATTGTTTTTTTTTTCTTAAATAACAAAGTAGAGATGAGATGTTGATTTTTTTTTTCACTCAAATCTTCAATCATCGCAGGTCTTGCAGCATTTCCTTCCGCAGATCGACTATCGCCATTGGACACATTTCTTGATTTACTCACGGCAAAGGCTAGTCTTAACGAGCTTGATTTCGGTCTACTGATCGAGGCTACGGTCACGTCGACCGAAGATTTTCTCTGAAGAAACGCGCGCTTTCGTCGTGGTCTTTAATTTGCGAAATGACTGGCCACCGATTGCAATTTACTGCTCAACTTTCACTGATCTGCACGATTTTTTGTTCGATCTCACACATTTTGGCTTTTTACAGTTTTTTTTTTTGCTCGCAAAAATTATTCATACATCCTAAAAGAGTCGTCCAAGCACCAAAAAGTAGACGATAAGATTTTTTTCATTTTCTCGTTATACGCATTCGTGCCATCGACTTTTTTGTTATATAACCTCGCGGAACAAAATCACTCAAATTCTTATAAAGTGTACAATTTGTTTTTTTTTTTTTTTTTTTATATGGAATTTCCTTCTCCGTACCTGTATTATTTGCAAGCACCACTCAGTATTTTATCATTACACACGTTATGGGATACAACCGCAATTAGCATTGTTGTGATTTTTTTATAAGTACGTTCCTAGTTAAAAAAAAATGAAAATTGTGTTGATGGCTCTCGTTCCTCGACTAGTTTTTGATGGTTGGTAGAGGCAACTCGAGTGCTATTTGTCATTGATTCTTTATACTGAGTTTAAATAAATGTTTCGTCTATGAATTTTTTTTCATGTCATTGAAATTTTTTTATTATCCTTACAAAAGTAGCGAATAGCGGAAATTAGCAAATTTTCTTGAGCTTTGGGCCAATCCAATTATCAGGAATTTTGCAATCATCTCGCCACGATTCCAGATAATCCGAGTGCATCGAATGAACTATGTAATTATTCCAATTATTTATCCTAAAAGAAATAATTCGGTCTATGTCTTTTTCGTTTAAAAGTACAAAAGATTTATAATACGTACTTTTCCCGAGGTATATTCAAAATACGTTTCTCTGCAAATGGAATCGACTCTGTCAACGTTTTGTATTTTGGATCGCGAAGAAACGATAATTTTAAAAATTCCGCTGAACCATCCAATCTTGGAATTTTTGCATCTTCCCGTACGATTTCATAATTCGGTATAAAAATCGAAGCATGGGAAGTTAAGCTGATGGAATATCGAGGGTGAGAAGACATTATTTATGTTCTTCTTAATTGTCCAATTAATTATGTTTCGAGGCTTTATCGGGTTAATAACAATAATTGCAGAGAAGAATTGAAGGATATAAAATGATTGCGCAATCCTCACCCTTCCTTTTCTCCGAGAAAAAGACTCGCATAAATAACAAATGATGCTATAAAAAATGTCAAATGGTGAACAAGATGAGCATATTTGAATAACAAATTACGATCGGGTTATCTTGTAGAAAATGAGCTATCAAATATCAATTAATATCGAATATAAATTGTTATTTTTCGTAATTAAATAGAATGAAGACTGAATCATTCGCACCTCTACCATAATATCACTGGTTATATCATATCTACCATACTATAATGGCGGTAAACTGATGCAGGTGTAAAATTATACACATGTTATAGTAAATTTGTATTTTGGTAAAGTTGTAAATGTGCAAAAGATAAATAGAAGAAATCAAATGATGAAGAGACAGCCGATAAAGTTTTACGAATATAATTTTATTTGCCCAGCACAATTATTTATTTACAATCTCTTATCAAATTGCCAAGATGGTTTCTCATAGCCTTTTTTTTTTCGTTCAAGAGTCTCTAGACGTATGATGTATAAAATGTACATCTTTCTGAATTTTCATAGCCTGATCGGCATTATGAGCTTGAAAAAAACGCTTGCCATGCTCAAACGTTGCAATCATAATTGCACAAGCCGGAGCTACTTTAACCAGACGCGGCGTCAAGCCCGTGAATAACCCTCGAACTCCGTTTTGTGCATAAATACGTTTTATTATCTCAGTCGTTCCACTGCTTCGTCCAGGCCGCTCTGTACAAAAAAAAAATACAATTTCTCTTATTCAATTTTTCAAGTAACATCTTAAAATTATATTATTCCAGACTCTTTATGAAAAGGTTGACACTTTTTTTTTCAGTCTTACAGCTAATTAATTATCATGATTACCGGAATAAATTTCTTTTTCGCCCATGTCTATCTGTCTGTGTGTTTTTACTACATCGAAGGGAATTGTGATAAAAGCAGCAATCTGTAATTGAGAAAACAAAAAAAAACAATGACGAGAACGCCTTTATTTCCCGTTGGTCGATCATTAATTTGAGAGGTAAGTAAAAAAAAAACTTACGGATCCAGCCATTGCCCCTGCCACCAGATTAAAAGCAAAATTCTGCTGTGAGCTTGTGAATATCTTCTTGATTGTTTCATAATTCAACCAATAAATAGCACTGAAAGGTACGTCGCGTAGGAGAGTTGAGCTCAAACCCATCCACAAGCCCGGAATTCCACTGTATTTTATTACTGTTTTTAAGGCCTGTGTCATCTCTGTAAATACAAACAATTCATTGATCAAAAACATAAATTAGATATTCAATAGATTTACTCCAAATTGTTATTTTTAGATACTGTAAAACCATTTTTATCAATTTATAATTCTCGGAATCTCACGTTGATGTTAATCATATCTTTAAATTTTCTTATTTTTTATAAAATTTTATACTTTTTATATATCGCAAGTTTACGATGTGATATTTTTTTCATGCTTATTTATCATGGTTTGAATTTTTATCAATGCCATGTAAAATGGCTTGTCAACAAAAAGAAGAACCTGAATTAATGGATGAATAAATTAATAAACAAAAAGATGGAAACAGTTTTTCCTGAATTGTCGGCAATACTTCAGCACTTGGATAAAGATTTGGACTCATACGACAGTACCTCGAATATTTTCAGGTTCATTTCAGAGTTCAATAATATTGCATTTTAAATGAGCTCGTTCTTCAAACTGCTTAAATTTTTCCCATACAATTATTCAATCACTCACCTGTGTAGCTCAATTTTTGTGATTGCATTTTCGTTCTAATGAGCTCGAGAGGGCTCACCAGGGTAGCTGCCCAAACACGAGCAGTCGCTCCAGCCACCATTGGGATCCAAAAAGGTTGTTCCTTCTGTGCTTTGCCCTTTCTCAACTCGTTGTTATATTTATCCTACAATTGTTGGTTTATCGTTTAAAAAAACGTTGACATTGTCTACTTTGGTGAAATTGGCAATTGGAAGAATTATCTTTGAATTATAATAAATGAACTTGCCTTAATATATATTCTTAATTGTTCGTAAGATACAAAATAAACTATAGTAGCGGGTACTGCTAGGACGAGAGTTGGACTGAGGCCGCTCCAAAGTGAAAATATTCCTTCCCTTTTTCCAATTTTAACCAGCGCATCCTACAATTCAAAAATTTCAAAATTAAACGATTCTTTTATTATTAAAGAATTAATAAATAAATTATTCCCATATATTTGCAATTATTAAATTCATTTTTTTTTTTTAAATAATTTAATTATTTTCTTACAACTGTTCCAGTGAATTTTCCATTTTCCTTCATCCATGGTGGAGCTTTGCCATTGGTCATACATGGACACAAATGATCCATGAGGCCATTACAATACAAAAAACATTTGTTCGATAGCATTGCCTTTTGTTGAGTCTGTAGACGAATTTTCACTACATCCAGGGGTGTTACTAAAAAATATGCAATTATTTCATGATAGACCGATATAATTATCCATTATTTTGCTGGTTTTTTAAATATATCATGCATGATATTATCAGCATTTTTCAATTGACAATATTTGTCAAGTTATTGTCAATTTGTTGTCACAACATCATTAAAAAAAAATATAGTCTCAAAATGCACCAATTATAGTTTGAAAGTGCACAGTTTGTGTTGAATGATACAAGTTGGATAAATTTTTAGGATTTTTCTTCATGCTTTCATAGATAAAATAACGAAAATGACCTTGAGAAAAGTTTCCATTGAACGATAGAAAGTCACGTATGTACAATTGATAGAAGGAGAAATGTGAATAAATCGTAAAAACTTACCAAAAATTGATGTAATCAGGGCACCAGTGCATGATGCAACCATTTGTTGATATGGTTTTATACGATATCGCGGATCGTCGAGATCGACGTCTGCTAGGTTGACGCTCGTTTTGTTCATTTTATAGGTTAGGTCTCATTCACTATATTTGTTGTTACTACTCACTGTCAATGGGCCATAAAATTACACCGAATCGTAACACCATTATATGACGTTGAAAAACATGATGAAATCGTAAAGAATTGTTACACTATCATTCCATATGTTGTTGTTTAAATAACGATAATAATATCTCCAGTTTTTTCTCACATTAGTTGACACGAGCCGTTTGCATCACTTGCATGCTCTTGGTGTCGTACTTGTGACTTGTGATGCTTCCAATCCAGCCGTGGCTTCTTCACGTATAGTACGAGAAAAAAAATGGTGGCGGGCTGATTTAAATAATCCCATGCGCATGCGCATAACATCTTAACCGCGCCATCTGACATGAAAAATTTTAACTTGTAGCAACTCAGTCGAAAAGGTAGATCGCAGCTGTAAAGAGCTGCTAAATTATGTGCAACGAAATGGATTGAAAAAGTGATTTTTAATTATGGAACGGTAGATACGACAATTTCTACGGTGAGAATGACGATTTCTTCGAAATATTGTACAACTTTAGAGCATGCAAATATATTTATGAATTAAAGAATTAAGCTGTGATCGAAGTTTTGACATCTTCTAAGGTTATGTTTTGAAACAATGGATTGTTTACTGCTCCATTAAACACTTCAGAAATGATCTGTCGTTGGTCATGAGTGGTTGGTAGTTACTTAAGGTGGTGTTAAAATTTTCGTCATCGAAAATTTGATAATTGACTTAATAACGACGACGAAAAGTCGAGAAAAAAAAACCCGAGTATTTTAGAGTGTACTTTCATGTATTGTGCATCACCTTCATATAGTGGGGGTGCTAGCAAAAAGCATTTATAAGTTTGCAAAAAAAAGGGTGTCGAGTATGCCAAATAATTCGAATGCTTTTCCCATTCTCGAATGCTGACATTCGAAATGCTTTTTTTGTCATTTAAAAAATTATTCAGATTCGGTTCAAAAAAATTATAAGTAGAAAGTAATATTTTTGAAATATTTGTTTTATTATAAAAAAATGTTTTTCCTATATTTTTTAAGCTTCAGATCTGAATATGACAATTGTCATAATTGTAGACACATTTTGGATTGGTATTTCCATATGATTTTTCTTTGACATCGTGGTAAGGAGCATGAATTCATCGCTCAAAAATTGAAAATCACAAAAACATTTTTTTAGATCATATCACTTAGACTGCCTTATCTCTGAAAGACTTTCAAACACATTTATTAGATTAAAAATCAGTAATACTGAAGCTTTAATTACCTTTATTTGACTCTCATCTCTCATCTCATAAAAATATAATTTAAGATCAGTGGAAAGCAGAAGGATGGTTCTTACATAATTTTAATTTTTTAATTTAAAGATATTTTTTTTTTTTCTACAGAGTGCAAAACATTTCGAATCGGGTAAATTAACACAAAATATGATTATTATAATATTTTATTTAAATTTGATTTTTCCAACAATAGTATAATAATAAGAAAAATAATTAATTGAAAAATTTATATGTTTAGAATGCAATCCATCACACAACCCTGCTCAGCTGATTGCTCGCTAAAAATTCATTCGATGCTGATAGACAAGCAATTGAGAGTAAAATTCTGTACCTTATTTAAACTCTCATTAACCGATATGGCAGAGTAATAATTATCGTGATAATCATTCCGATTGTTCGTAATGAGTTATTCATCAAACTCGAATTCGGCAATGGGTCGTACGAATCGTGAGAATAGTCCTGGAGGAGGAGAAAATTCTGAGCAAAATGTCGATCCCAATGATGATGGTCCGATCGATTTATCGATGCCTCGTTATCCAAACAGAATGAAAGATTGTCGATCGAGAAATTCTTACTTCGGTGCTGTACACAATAAATCATCATCCTCGTACGACGTCGATATCAACGAACAGCCGATAGATTATAGCAAAAAATACGTCGAGTCAAATTCTTTGAGTTCGATAAAAACGAATTATGTGCCAAGAAATTCGCTGAGTAAAGTCAAGGTCAATCATGGTGAGAGAGAAAAGCCATTTTCTCAGCAAACCAGCAAAGCCGATCCTTATGGTGATTATGCAGAGACGGATCTTGATCAACCGACCGATTATAGTCTTCGTTATGCCGAAGACGATACGGACGACGAGGAAAAGCAGAATAACGCTTATTTCACTGGCAACGAGCAAGAGGACACAGTAAAGACTTATTGCACCGAAGGAACACCGTATGAAACACCTTTTAACGTTTCCACTGCGACTTCCATGTCGGATTTGCGCCTCGAGGATGCCAAAGATGGTGAAACTTCCAAGAGAATTTTGCGAAAAATAATTATTCAAGATTCGCGTAATGGCAAAGAAACAATGGCAAAAATTCCAACACCCACGTGTACAGAAGAGGATAAAGAGGAGCAGGAGGAGGAGGAAGAAGAGATTTTGACGAAAGAATCGAAAAATTTGAGCAATGAGCTTGTACTGAATTCAAGCAGTGCTTCCATAGAAAAGCCCATTAATTATTATGACGAGGGAACTCCAGGCAGAATATCACGTGTGAGCTCATTGAGCTCGCTCGGTTGTGCGAATGGCCCGAGGAACGAAAATGTCGAGGAAATTGCTGAACGTATTGAGGTACAAACGACACCGGCACTTCCAGTCTCGCCGATTCCATCGGTTGAGGATAGTCGAGAAGAGACTGAGGATTCGGAAAATCTTTTGGTCGTTGTTGATAATTCGATCAGGGACGAGGGCGCAACGATTTCTGGTCCGGAGGAGGAAAAGGGAGATGCCCGAGTCGTTGACAAGGAAGGTTCGTTTAACGATATTTATTTTCGTCCTTTGGGCTATTGATAAACTTGATTTTATAATTAAATTATCATTAATTAATACATTAAACATTTTTTAAATCCAATGTTAACAAATCTTTTAGCACATATGGTGAAATAAATGTTTAATTGTTGTTGCCAAATTTTAATTGAGGCAAATAAAAAATTGTTATTTACTATCAAATGATTTAAGCAACCTTATTTAAGCAATTCAGCTCAATAGACATTTTTTAAATAACAACTAAATATTTATTTCGTCATATTTAAGAAAATATTTGTTAACAGGAATTAAAGTGGTTTCTCAATGTAGTGTTAGTAATTGAATTTATCGGTTAATCAGTTGATGATGTATTCGAATGATTATTTCTGCGTTTGCTTCGATTCTGTATTTTTTTTTATTAGGGATTTTATTATTTGTAATTTGTATAGGAAAAGTCGTAACCTTCGGAGGTGAAGATCACTACGCTGAGCAAACTCCGCTCATGTTTTCGCGAAGCAGTTCTCTGGGATCTCTAAGCGGTTTCGAGCAGCACTCGATTCATGACGATCGAAGTTCTATCGTCAGTGATTTTAGGTAAGGAATTCGACGTTTGCGTTTAATGATTTTTTTTTTTTTTTTTTTTTAGTCCACACGAAGAAGCGAAATTGTTAAATAATTACTGGAAATGATTCTTTGCCAATTATTCGTTACAGTAAATGAAGAGTTGCTGGGTGAAATGAAAAAGAAAACTTTTTGTTTACAGTCGAAGAACGAGTGGTGTAGTTTCACCTAGTGAACTTCCCGATTCACCGACTCAAACAGTACCGCCGAGTCCTCGTCACAATCACAACAAAAGTACTACCGATTTTAGCCCTCGACCACCCCCACAACGTCATTTTTCTTACGTCAAAAGTCCTCGTGGAAAAATCTCGAGTGTTTTTGAGGACAACGTTGCGGCATTCAAAGAAGAATCTACACCAATTGAATTCTCAGCAGCAACGAGTCTGAGTTCTCTGACGATTGACGACGAGCCAAAAATAATCATGGATTCGAAGGAAAAAGATTATGACGAGAAAGCGCGAACTGTAGGACGTTTACCGATTAATTATTCCGTTGAATTAATAAATGGCCAAGTTGACGTGGTCGAGAGAGTTCAATTGGTGGATCGTGAAAATGAACGTACGGATCAGGAACAAGTGAGCGATGGTGATGAGGATGACGAGGATATTTTAGCAGCCTGTATCAGCATGGGAATGCGCAATAGCATGTACAGACAATCATTGAAAAAAAAATCTGAAATTACCGATAAAGTTTCACATCGAATGGCCGGCGGTGATTCAACGAAAAATTTAGTCAGATATCAGACAAGCTCGACTCTCGATCGTCTCGTTGCTGATGTGTCAATGCTCTCGTTGTCGCCAACAACGAAAACAAAAAATTCTCTCGAAGTTGTTGCCGTTCCTTCTGACACAGTTCGAGTTTATTGCACCGAGGACACGCCCGCTGATATTTCACCGTTTGGATCTCAGTCGAATCTCTCGGCGCTCTCGATGCTGAGCATTTCTGACGATATCGAGAAAGAAGAGAGAAATCGATTGTCCGGTGGTGACAACGATAGTTCGATATTGTCGGGGGATGATGAGAAGATTTTGGATGATTGCATTCGTTCGGGAATCGCGAGGGCTAGACAGGGAGCTAATTCATTTCCAGGCACTGCAGCTGTTACGGTGAGGGTGATAATTTTTTTTTTTTTTTTTTTTTAAGCAAAATTTGGGAAGATCATTGATATTACATGAATTTTTGTCATTATTCTTTGCGTCTTAATGGCAAATTATTGAAAATGACAAATTTATCTTTTTATTATTAGGAATTTAATTCGCCACGTCACGCACCAACGATGAAGAAATCCGATTTGTATTTGCCGAGGTCTGTTGGAATTCGAGAAGTTTTCACAACGTCCTCATCGACTGAAGGACAAAGCAACGAGATTCCAATTCGTCGTACCTCCTCGCCAAGATCAAATTCTGCAGGAGTCGAGCATGCTCGTATTCTTTACGATGACAGTCCCAATAATTCGGAGGATGAGGCGATTTTAGCTCGATGTATTCAGTCCGCCATGCCAAAGGTATTTTTTCATTGTTTTTTTTTGCTGCTTTCAAAACTTTGATTACACATTGTGCAAATAAAAATAAAATAATTCGTTTTTCCAGGGGACTATAAATTCTTTGTCCTTTCCGAAATCTCAAGCATCACGAAAAACTTCCGAACCTCCATCAATAATACACTCCAATTTGAACGAGGCCGTTTCGTTTTCGTCTACTCGCGCAATGACCCAAGTTTTTCGAACTTCTGTCACAAGAATATCAATACCAGCGAGCGAAAAGCCTGAGGAACCCTCCGGAGATAATTCAAGCCTTTCAGAAGAGGAGGAAGATCTGATTCTGGCTCAATGCATAAGATCTGGAATGCCCAAAGTAAGTTTCCTTGTCTTCTTATTTAATTATTATTATTTTTTTTTTTCGTTTGAAGAATTTCGTTTTAATGCAGTAAATTTTTTACAGGCGTCGAGTATGACTCCCAAGGACGCGAATTATCAGCGTGAGGAAAGAAGGTCAAGGGAACAATGAGTAAAATATACAAATATTTTGATAATTTTTGAAATTTTTTAGAATTATCGGAATTAGATGAGACCCGAGAGAGAGAGAGAGAGAGAGAGAAATCTCGTTTTTTTCAGATAATAAGTATTGTTTTAAGAATATTTGGACCATGCGATAGAAAAACATAAAAGATTGTCGAAAAGTATCGAGTAATTTTGATAGTTACAGACTAATCGCAGTTATGCACGAATTACCTAACGTGCCGAAGCAATTAGAAATATTCAAGTATAGAATAATAAGAAGAACGGAAAGACGATTTAAAGGTTATTAGGCAAAAAAAAAGAGAATTATTGCTAAAAGAAAATTGAATCCTCCGATAGGATCAATAGGGATTTATGATCGACGGATTTCTCGGTCGATAGTTCACTGTGATCATCCGCTTAGATTTTAATCGGATTATTAAAAAAAAAAAAACGAAGAAAAAAAACGTCCAGGTGGTGATGTAGATGTTGACGTTTTTTGTTTTGTTTTTGAGATTTTGTTTGGCAATTTCTCGAACACGTTTTCGATTCACCTGTGATTTGCTCACCGTCCTACATCCATCGACGTATTACTCATTAACTTCATTATTATTGTTATTATTATTATTATTATTACTATTATCATTATTATTATTATTCGTTATCGTCACATTGCCAGCTCTCTGATTTATTGTTCACACATGTTTATCTCGATCGTTTCTTCCATGAAATAAAGAATTTTTAATAAACGAACAGAAGGAGCGTTTAATATGGACCAATTAATTTCTTAAGGGATGCAGAATTTTTGAGCGCTTGCGTATGAATTTTACATTGAGAAAAAAAAAAGTACTAAATAGTTAAAAATAAATGTTGTCATTCGAGTGAAAAGATAAACGAGACAGAATTTGATTTATCGTCGTAAATTGAACATAGAAAAATATATTTCAACGGGAGATTGACGGAGAAAGTGATCGTTTGGGGAGCATCGATGTGGCTGGATGATTTACGAGGGGAGATAAGTGTAAAAAAAATAAAAAAATAAACGTAAAATCATCGAGGAACGAATGACACGATTTTAACGGACTGTCCGACGTGACAAATTTCATGTCGAGTGATTCACCGTGAAGACAAATCGCTGTTTATGATAAATACTGTTCTTGATGAAAGAAGCAGAAGAAAAAAAAAACATTGTCGAGCGTACAGTAAGAAAAGTATACAGTACAAAAGGATAATAATTCAAAGAGAATACGAGGGGAGAGAGAATCGAGCGAGTTTGCGAGGACAAAAAATTACACGTTAAGGTCCGACGAGCATAAGGTACGAATAGACCGGCCTTTTGACCGCTACCCTGATGATCCCCTTCGACGAGTCTCGTTTGTACGGTTCACACACGCATGGCATCTTAGCCTATTTTATCAAATCGCATAAATAGCCAAGTTAACGGATATCTAATGTGCATTCGTACGCGGTACATCAAACTCGATGTACATCCTTTCGCGAAATTTTAAAAGTGTATTTGTTTGTATAGAGGTAAGTTGGTCTTGGGGGACAACAAAAAAATATATAAAAAAGTTGAAAACGATTTGCAAACGAAATTAATTAATAATAATAATAATAATAATATATAATGAAGAAAAATGTGAATTAAATTTTATCAGATGAATCGACGAGTTTTTGTCTCGGTCCTGCTGAGTCTGGCAGTGTTTGGTCAGTCCAGCGGAAATGACGAGAAGAAAAAATGGTCGTTTGGTGGTTTGTTAAAAAATTGTTCGCCAAATTCGTCAAAGGAGCCTGGCGAGAGTAAAGATTTCGTCGATATTCTTCGCAATTGTATGCAACGTCGAGCTCTAATTGCCATGGATGCATTGCTCGCTGATGATGTAATTCCTGTCGTCGAAGGAATTGATCTTGTTCGCTTCAAGAAAGACTCATCAAACTCGACGAATTCTCAGCAAGCTCATAAGTAAACTTTATTTTTCGCCTTTATTATCCTCCCTATGAAATTCAAACAGAAAATCAATGTAAACTCACAAAAGATTAAAATATTTTCATCTCTTTGATAGATCCATGTGGGAAGAAAAATAACAATAAAAAATAGTAAAAAATTCCATTTAAATTCTTGGCAATATTTTCAGATTTTTTTCTAAAGAGTAGATGGAAAATATTGGGTGAATAAAAAAAATAAAATAAATAGAATTGTTAAAAAAAAACTTTATTAGACTGAATGCAAAGTTTCTACGTGGGGGATAAAAATAAAATATATATTTCCTCGATCATTATAGCATCCACGTCATGCAATGTCGTGCTGATAATTGTATGAACACTTATCGAGATGAGTTAAAAACAAAAAAAATAAAAATGTATTCTCGTGAGGAGTTCCTGATGGAACCGTTACTCTCGATTGACACATCATCTAATTATTATTCCAAGAATTTCAAGCGTTACGCCTCGATTAACTGACCCACTGACCACTCGATATCGTTTATTCTACTTTTCTACATTCAAGAAATTTCAATTATTTTGTTTAATTTTATATATTTGCAGGAAAGAAGATACGGATGGACGTGAAAGTGGAAAAAATTGGGGTGCTGTTGTTTTTGGTCGTCTGGCCCGAATATTTCGTACTCACGTATTGAAGATCGATGTCGATCAATTGTCCAATTTGGCTTCAAACGAAACAATTGCCAATGAAAATTCTGCAAACGATGCTGTAGAAGGTAAAAATATTTTTTTTTATTTTTATCATTATTTAAAAATTTTCAAGTGAGTGTAATTTGTGATTAATATAATTTTACATAATATAATTTGTGAAATAAAAAAGACAGCATTTAATCAAAAGTCAGTGGAAGAAATTCTTAAATCTGTCACATCTTTCTTCGTAATAACTAAACTTTTTACAAAAGATGAAGATTTATTTATATATTAAAAAAAAAAAAAAATCTCATAAAAATTTTATAACATAAATTGGCAAAAAATGGTACAATGACGTTTTGTCGTGTCGTAAGAATGGCGAAAAAGAGTGAATAAATCTGCCATTCCGACAGCCCAACAAAGATGGATCGGAGGTGTCGAATCTTGGGATTCTTGCCACTTTGATTGATTGGAAGGGCTGTAAGAAGTCTTCGCGTTATTGTTGGAAATAAATTCATCAGTTGGACAGAATAGAGCGAACGTGGGTGTAGAAGATTTAAAGAAGTGAAGAGATTTTAAGTGTGGAAAAAATTTCTCTGGAACAATCTAATGAATGAAATTGCTTGGATAACAATTTTTTGTAAAATATCAAAGAAACTATTTACATATGAGAGTTCTCATCAATATATTGAAAAAAGTTTAAAAAATTTCTAACGAAAAAAAGGAGGCAAAAACGTTTTTATTAAAAGTCATGTTGGAGGGAGATGAAGGTAAAATGTACCAGTGGTCGGACAGCTATTGCTATAGCCCAGGAATTTTTATATAGTCCAGGAATTTCTATAGAGTCCAGGAATTTCTATAGAGTCCAGGAATTTCTGTAGAGTCCAGGAATTTCTATAGAGTCCAGGAATTTCTATATAGTCCAGGATGTAAATATATTTTTATTTATATGAATATATGGCAATTAGTACTTATGTGGGCATTATTACGTTTACCTTAATTGCCCTTTTTTATTTTCATATTTTTCTTCTTCTGCGTAGGACGAAGACGTCGTCATAGAAGACGACACCAGATGATGCCAATGCTGATGATGGGTTTATTGATAATGGGCTCGGTCCTCATACCAATGGGTTTTCAATTTCTCGCTGTCTTGGGAGGCAAAGCTTTGATTCTCGCTAAATTGGCATTGATGCTTTCGAGTATTCAGGGCTTGAAGAAAATTGCCACCAATGGCGTGAATTACGGGCTGTATCACTCGCCCGAGGGTTGGCACGAGAGAAGTCACCAGGAACCAGCTCTTGGACGCTTTGAGCTTCCATATCAAATTTATCCAACTCACTCGCGTCCTTGAGTCTTGAAAATTTTTCATTCTCGACGACGTAAGCTCAGACAGCTTCTTTTCATTAAGAATATGAAAAAAAAACATCAATTTATCAATTCAATCGTGAACGGATTTTTTTTACAGGCACAAATTTAACAAAATAATTTTATTTAATTGTCTTTATTGATGTAAAAAAAAGAAATTGGTAAATTTTCTTGATAAATGGAATATCAATCCATTTATCAAGAATTCATTAAGAAGAAGATTCATTAAGAATATGAAAAAAAAAACATCTATTTATCAATTCAATCGTGAACGGAAATTTTTTTACAGACACAAATTTAACAAAATAATTTTATTTAATAGTCTTTATGGATTAAAAAAAAAGAAATTGGTAAAATTTCTTGATAAATCGAATATTAATGTTTAACACTTCGTGGCTATTCTATGGTTCATATATTAGTTCGCGAGTTGACAAAGTCTGGCTGAGAAACGTTGAAAAGTTCGCGGTGCTTGAAACTTGCATGAAAAGTAAAACGAGAAAATAAAAGTTATACGCGAATAATGTAACTCTTGAATAATGCACGCGGTAGATCTATACGCGGTTCTACGTTCCTTTGACCGTTATGCCTCCCAGCAACGGTTATTATGTAGGTATTCATATTTATTTATTTATTTCTATTCGCGAATTAATAATTACTTCATTAATTATTTACGATCATCTTTATTGATTGTATATCAACGACTGATATTTTCTGTATTACCAATTTTTCATAAATACGAAATTAAATATTAAAATTACTCCCAAATGGTTTCGCTTATTATTTTAATTACAAATCTGCGCAATTAAAAAAAAAAAAAAATGATACTTGAAAATTACCCAAGAGAAACGAGAACGACAAGGGGAATAATTTTGGTGCACGATTCGCGTACGTCACGTTTTTAATTGGTAAGATTTTTCGTATGTGTGATAATCTTATCAAAAGCCCGCAATAAAATTTAGAGTGGATAAGCAGATGACGAAAGGAAATTTTTACGCGGTACAAAAATGTTTCGTTGGAGATGGCAACGATGACTCATTCCCGAATTTGCCCTCAACTCTTTTTTTTTTAACCTACATATCGTACAAATCATTTCTGAGAACAAATTCTTCCGCGTCTCAGTTGATTCAACAGCTTAAATATTTTTAATATATATATATATATATATATATATTTCTTTCTATTGAATAATTTATTGCTTACTCATAGACGAAGATTTTTGGCGATGGATTTTTTTTTGTTTGAGTTTTCTAAGCTAAAAGGTTTAAATTTAAAAAAAAAATGCATAAATGAAGTTTTTAAAAATAAAAATTGCGAGTTTTGAGTGAGAAAACAATACGAAGATGAAATTTTGTAGAATTTTAAATTTTACATTTATTTGCAGTGCAGAAAATTTACTCCTACTCGTATAATTAAAAAGAGCCCTTCATGCTCTGAGAGTTAAATCATTGAAATACTTTTCTGTATATTTGCAAACTGTTTGTTTGTTTATTGTCTCGTAGCATTTGCATCAACGCGTTCCTTAGCATCACGTTGTCCCTTTTAGAATTTGCATCAACGTGAATCTTCGGTAAATTGCATCGTGTTATCTTGAAATGCACATGATTGATCAAACAGCATCGTGATACGGATTTGAATAATGTATTTCTCGTTTATTTGAAAATGTGCTCAATATCGTTGAGTGCTCATGTACACAGAGGACATTAAATTAAGGACGTGAATTTAAGGACGTTCAAAGTCCACGTGTTCATTTCTAAGTTACATTCCATGAAAATGGATTACAATTATGAAAAAAATGTTTTTCTTTTCGAGAGGGCTCATATTCGAAATTTGAAAAGTTTTAAGATCATTGAATGACAAGTACATCTGTAATTAACTCTCTAATGACTCTCGGGGCCGGAAATTCCAAAATAGGGAAAAAAATTCTTTAGTTTATTTTTAAGAGATCAGTGATTATATATAATTTTTTTAAAGACAATATATGAATGTTTTCAAAATTGTTTTATCAAGAAAATCCTCGTATTATTGTTTTTTAATCGATTTTCATGAGAAATTAAATTTTTCAAATAATAAATGAGTCAAAAAGTAAAAAATAAGATAAGGGATTTGCAGAAAAATGAAGAATGATGGTGAGGTATAGAAATTTGTATAAAGGATTATTGTAATTCGACAAGAATCGATTTTTCTCTCATTGTCAGACTCGACTAAACTGTGCCTGGCTGACAAATGGTTAAACTTGAAAGGATTATCCTGTAAATCGTCAATTAATTTAATCTCTCATCGGGTAAACAAGGTCATTAGGTATTCGATTTATTTCCAGCCCAGAGAGCGAGTCCATGAGCGAGATAAAAAAGTTTGCTCGGAAAAGAGGAAAGAAAAATATAAAACTCATGACTTTTCATTGAACAAGAAAATGTTTCAATGAAAAACTCCAGGAACAATCAATTTCTCTCAATTTACTCTGACAAAAAAAAAACATTCACAATTATCTTTTCTTGCCACAGACAATAAATAACAAATTGTTGAATCCATAAAAGTGTTAAGTCAGCGATAACTTCATTGATATTCAAATCATAATTAATAATTGATAAATCGTAATGATAATTTTTCAGTCGGAATAATTTCGAGTCGTTGCACTTTTTACGATGTGGGTTCGAGAGAATATTGAAAATAATGAGTAATTATCGTCGTTTATAGATAATGTGACTTGACGCATTGAAGATGATATATATATATATATATATATATATATATATATATATATATATATATATTCCTCGAGTGAAGGAATGACGACGAATTCGCTGTTGCTTTCGTCGTTCTTGAAATTAACAGCATTAACGTCGTTTATAGATAATCGTGACTTGACGCATTCAAGATTTATATATATATATATATATATATTCTTCGAGTGAAGGAATGACGACGAATTCGCTGTTGCTTTCTTTGATCTTGAAATTTAATAACATAAAGTTCTTATATATAACAAATTCATGTTTTTTAATTTCGAAAAAAAAAAAAGGAAATCAACAACGAAAATCGTCGTCTTTTCTTTTCTCGAAGCAAATAACTGAGAGGTTTACATTTGATAAGGGAGATTTGCCACCGGTATGAGGGTACTATGAATGTACTACAAAGCCAACGTGGCTTTGTTGACGTCTTACTATCTTACTGCAATTTACACAGACGACGTTTTATAATGAAATATACAAGAGGCATTAGTATCTACAGACTCGCGGGCAACGATGCGGTTGAAGTAAAAAGATGTGAATGTACGGCTACGAGCAGTCTCGAATTTTCCAGTGAAGATGATATACGCTTGCGGAAAGCTCGGTAACAAAACTCGTCTCGAGTAAGACGCAATTGGTGATTCGTTAATTCTGATATACGTAAAATTTCGTTATTGTTTAATTGACATTGCGTTTATTTATTTTTTTATTTTTATTTTTTGCTCGATACAATTATAGAGGTGAGTGCGGTTAATCTTAAAATAAATTAATTACCCTCCAGACTTGGTTATTACAGGATTTTTTTTTTAAACGTATAGGGAAAATCATTTTTTATCGATGTTAAATTTTTTTTAACGAGAATATAAATTTTTATTTTAACAAAATACTGATTTATTACAATCGATATAATTCATTGATCAGTTAAATTATTTGGCTTGGAATAAAATATATATTGAGATTAATCTGAAGATAGACAAAAAAAAAATATATAAATAATAATTAGCACGTAAAAATTTTATAACTCATGAAAAACGATCAACTGTGAGAATTTTAATTAAAAATATGCACGTTCGATTAAATTTTTAAGATGCGGCAAAGAATTATATTTCGCGTAATAATTTCCTGGCAAATTTTCCACGATGGATGGGGCAAGTTAATCAAATTATCGATAAAACTTACATCCCCCTCATATATGGTCGTAGATAACAGACTATTAAATTTTTAGCTACGGCCAATCACGTTTATTCGTATAAATATGTATATAGAAAAACTTTTGACTTGATTTCGCCGAGATTCTCGATGCTGAAAGTTCGAGTAAATTTTATCTTTGAATCAGAGTGCTTGATGTGGTTAAACCCAAATTTTGAAATTCACCCAGACACGTTTCGTTGCGAAAAGATTCGCGAAAAAAAAAAACGAGTATTGGAAGAATGAGAAGAAGAAGAAGAAGAAGAAGAAAAAAATAAAGGGGGAGTATGAGCCACTTCGTGAGGGATGAAAACGTTCGAATTATTGCTCTCGCTTGTTCAGAGGACACGAGGCGGACTCGATAAAAATTTTATCCTCGTGATTGCAGCCTCGTGTGTTTATCTTTAGCTTTTTTTTTTTAACTTCGGGATGAATTTTTTTATTTATTTTGGGGATGAGAAAAGTAATTTCCAATTTTGCCATTTTATCTTTCGCGTTTGACTTTTATCAGACCGGAAGTTGGATTGATACGCAGGAAGAAATGCTATTGCAATTGATCGAGTTTCGTGTGTGGTTAGATAGACGTTGAATCCCTCGAGCACATAGAAAAATTTCAATGGGGATGTTGAGAGAAAAGCTTTCCATTGACTCAACATATCAAAGTTAATCGTTCAATTGAGTGGGCGTAAGTACCGATGAACCGCCCTTGGCTTATATTCCGAAATTTCTCACCCTCGAAAAATCATTTCTTCGTTATTATTTTTATCCTCCATCTTTTTTATGGCTTTGTATTTACTAACGTCATGAGTTTATTGACCCTTTGCCACTGGTTTGTCTCAGCACACGCTGCCCACATGAGGAAAAATGGGTTCGTGCTAATCGAATTTTATCTAAATCCGGTCCTCGACTTTGGCACACAGGGGGAGTCTTCGGCGTTTTCCCTTCGACTCACATTCAGCAATTTCTCAGTTTTGGAAAAAAAAAGAAAAATTTCAATGGGGTGTTGAGAGAAGAGCTTTCCATTGACTCAACATATCAAAGTTAATCGTTCAATTGGGTGGGCGTAAGTATCGATGAACTGCCCTTGGCTTATATTCCGAAATTTCTCACCCTCGAAAAATCATTTCTTCGTTATTATTTTTATCCTCCATCTTTTTTATGGCTTAGTATTTACTAACGTCATGAGTTTATTGACCCTTTGGCACTGGCTTGTCCCAGCAGACGCTGCCCACATGACGAAAAATGTGTTCGTGCTAATCGAATTTTATCTAAATCCGGTGCTCGACTTTGGCACACAGGGGGAGTCTTCGGCGTTTTCCCTTCGACTCACATTCACCAATTTCTCAGTTTTGGGCTATAAAAATCCCCCGCCCCCACCTCCACCCCCCAGCGCCATCTCTCTCTCTCTCTCTTTCTTTTCCTTTTATCCACAACAGCATTGACAACCTTTGCATTTTTCGCTGTCGTTCGTCCAACTCGAGTAACCTCTCGGTTACGCTTTATCATCCCTCACACAGAACCCCACCCTTTGTGTCACGCACCGCATGAGGCGTGAACAATTTTTCAAGCGGCTCGAAATAATCCTTAGAAAATAGCCATTGATAATATTTGAGCTCCGAGAAAATTGTATTCGTGTATACAGGATGCCATATTGAGTGAGCTAAATTTAAAAATTATTTTATTCATAATTACATTTTGTTCTCATATGATTTTTATTGACAATGATTTTTTTCCTTTTTTCTTATTGGGCATGATTTGTAATAATTTTTATGAATAGATTCATCACTCGATGGGGAAGGAGATGAAAAATATTGAATATAACAATAAATGCGTGAAAAAATTCATGTCGATATAAATATGATAAAAAAAAAGTTTCGTAATGATAAACTATCCGGAAGTCGATCATTTCAGTGCATTTCTAGTGCCCATCCGGGTTTACATTCGTCCTTGCGTTTGAATATTTTTTTAACACATTGACAGCCATAACGCCAGTTAATCTCCAGGAAATCCATAAAATGATCTACTTCTGGACGGTTTTATTAAAACTTTATTTACACTAAAATCGAGACTTATCTTCCTGATAATCCACTTCGACGTGGGCAAAAAAAAATTCTATATCATAGAAAAAAAAAAAACCGTGAGATCCTGGAACCGCGTATCGCCAAAGCGGTGAAATTTTAAACGTTGTAGATTTCAAACGACTCTTCGAGCTCTCGGCTCTACCAAAAACAAATGAATGTTGCAAAGACACGATATGAAAAAATGATGAAATAGTTAATTCTTACTAAATCTACGGAGATTTTTGTTCCCCGCAACAAAGATGGTTGTAGAAAACACTAATAATGGCCGAAGCTATATGCTGCAGGTGGTAGTGTGAAAAGAGCATAGACCCTTATCTGGTGGTATCTGGGAGGAATTCGAAGCTACATAATCACTGGTCCATAACCCCTGCGGCCATTAGTCGATGAGTTTGGAAATTGAATGAAAATTGATCTGGTCGCCGATCTACTCGGTGACCACCGACCAAAATGGTGATGCTATTCGGTTCTCGTGATGAATCGTCTTGATAATTTAAGCAGAATAGTCGAGGATAAAGCTCTTTCGTTGCAACAGATAAGCTTTTAATCTAGAAATTCTTCAAACATTTTTATTATTCCCTAAACTCAAATTTTTCAATGGGAAAATTGCTACGTTGCACGAACGCGAATAAATTTTATTTTTGAAAAAATTTACGTACCTATATACGATATCTCGAATAAAATCTTTAGATTTTCATACGACACTTTTTTCATAAATACAGTGCTTTGCAGGTGGCGTACACTCGTTTTGAATCTATCAGAATATCAAGAAAATTTACATTATTTGAAATATAACACAGCTGACTCAAATAGTGCAGAAAAAATTAGTTTTTTTTCTCACTGGAAAAAGATGACGTTATATTTAATACGAGTGGACGAGAATTTGAATATAATTTTCTATGAATAATAATGAGACATTAGTACCAGAGATTCTAGTAGTACCTACACACGATATCTCGAATAAATCTTCAGATTTTCATACGACACTTTTTTCATAAATACAGTGCTTTGCAGGTGGCGTACACTCGTTTTGAATCTATCAGAATATCAAGAAAATTTACATTATTTGAAATATAACACAGGTGACTCAAATAGAGCAGAAATTTCTTTTTTTTTTCTCACTGGAAAAAGATCACGTTATATTTAATCCGAGTGGACGAGAATTTGAATATAATTTTCTATGAATAATAATGAGACATTAGTACAAGAGATCCTAGTAGTACCTACACACGATATCTCGAATAAATCTTCAGATTTTCATACGACACTTTTTTCATAAATACAGTGCTTTGCAGGTGGCGTACACTCGTTTTGAATCTATCAGAATATCAAGAAAATTTACATTATTTGAAATATAACACAGCTGACTCAAATAGAGCAGAAATTTCTTTTTTTTTTCTCACTGGAAAAAGATCACGTTATATTTAATACGAGTGGGCGAGAATTTGAATATAATTTTCTATGAATAATAATGAGACATTAGTACCAGAGGTCTTGGTAATTATAGATAAACTTTTGTGGTTTTACTTCCTTCGTTTCATAGTTTTTGGCTTCGGCATATTCATGCCAAATGATCAAAAAATTACACGTAGACAAAATTTCATGCGTGTGTCTTGCCATTAAAAAATGGAAATTTGCAAAGCTCATATCTCCATATGGAAGCCAACATTGAGAAATTCACTTGCTCGTAGAGGTTGCTTTGTAAAATGGAAGAAGTAATGAGAAAGCAAATGATTCTCATAAATTATCACTATTAATTTTAATAGATACAATAATGGTAAAAAAAAAAAAATACCGAAGATATTAAATATAATCAAACGTATATTTTTTTTAATGTAAAAAATTCTTGTACAATTGTATCGAATTTTATACGAAATTTTGGTTTTAATTCGATAATTCTTAATTCTTGCTCTTAAGAAATGGAAATTTGCAAAGCTGATATCTCCATATGGAAGCCAACATTGAGAAATTCACTTGCTCGTAGAGGTTGCTTTGTAAAATGGAAGAAGTAATGAGAAAGCAAATGATTCTCATAAATTATCACTATTAATTTTAATAGATACAATAATGGTAAAAAAAAAAAAATACCGAAGATATTAAATATAATCAAACGTATATTTTTTTTAATGTAAAAAATTCTTGTACAATTGTATCGAATTTTATACGAAATTTTGATTTTAATTCGATAAAGCAATCAGGATAATATCATATTGTCGACTAATGGAATAAATCATTTTTCTTCCTGCCCCACGAACTGCATCAAGATCCAATTTCTCTAATTTGTCTCATGCCGGAAGTTATCCGTTGTTACTGTCACACGGGCTCCTTGTAGTTGGCTGTGGCTTTGTATCATATAGCAGCTTCATTCCTGGAATATCTCACAGTTGAGGGCTTGACGACCAATACAGCTTGGTGGCTTAAATTAATCAATCCAATTATGGAATTCTTATCGTCACAGTATCCTCGAAAACAAGTGCTTAAAGCTTGATAAAAAAGGGTTTAGTTGTTTGTTAAAAAAAGATTTTTGCCTGTACGTATAGAATTAAAAAAAAAATGTATAATCCAAAAATAGTTTTTTTTCACGTCAATTATCGTATCCGGTCAGTACGTTACTAATCACTCTACGAAAGGATCAAAAATTCCGTTTACATGAAACCGAACGTTGTATAAGTTACAGTATTTAGCGCGAGAAAAAAGCTCTATTATTATTATTATTTTATAGTTTCAGAATCGAGAGATCAAATTGAAACCATAAAGAGAGCTGGAAAAAAAATCGATGGGTTGAACAAAAACTTTCCGTAAACTTTGTTCAAATCAATCGAACAAGGTAATCGTTTGGGTAAATTTAATTCCCTGTGAAATTTGAATTAATAAAATATTCGGCAGTTTTCGTCACACCTTGAAATGAAATGCATTAAAATGGTTAATTTTTTTTATTCCAATTGCAGCCGCAGTGGGCGAAAAGTTTGAGAAGCCTGTTGAGAAAGTTCAAATTTATCGTGAAAGTTTGAAATTCGTGGCAAAATGTAAAAATAAAATAGATCCACGTAAAAAAAAAACACATTCGAAGAGATGAAGAAAAATCAGCAACGTCTCATTCTCACGAAAACATCTCGCGACGTCATAAAGATTATTCAACCATAAAAATTCGCGTATATTCAATTTGATTTTGGTAAAATTTGGTCAAAAAACATTTAATTTTTTCCTCGCTGGCACGTGCGCTCATAAAATTTACACTTCCGTGAGAAAAAAAGGACACATTTCAACAGGAACAGAAACAACCTTTTTCTCCCGTGGATTATTGTCAAGCCTACCGGAAGTCAAAAAAAGAAGTTTAAAAAAACGAGCATTAAAATCTATCGATTCGGTGAAGAAAGTAAATATTTTCTTGGCTCAAGATAAACGTTGTCGGAAAAACCCGAAGCCGATGAAAAATAACGAAAATGGGAAAATTTTGAAGTAATTCAAACGGGAGTGGAGAATAATCAGTATTGGATTGTTATTGGAGGAAGAGAAAAATTACGAAATAATATTTGAAAGTGAATCAAGTGATCGTCTAGAAATAAAATTAAATTATTTTCGTATTTCCAATTTGATTTTATTTTAAACAATTAAAGTACTTAAAAAAATTGTATTCTTGAGGGGAACAAAAAAGTAAAACAAAGGGTGTCTATATATATATATATATATATAGAGGATTGGCAGCTTAACATTACAATGGTGACATTTTTGTCCCCTCGGTAAGGACAAGGACAAAAGAAAAAGTGCGTTTTCTAGTGCGACACACTACGAGGAGGGTTGAAAAGGAGATGTGGGTGAAGCACGTCAGTGGGACAGAGAAAGCTTTCGGGGATGCGCGTTGTGGATGAACGAGAGGAGCCGCGCGCGCGACTACCGTGAGAGCGAAACCCCCGCGAGAATCCACTTCGGCCGCAACTATAAGAGGGAACGACGGGATTCCGACGCCACAGAGAGTCTCTCGTATTCATCGGCTACCGATAAACGATATCCGCTTGTGATCAATTAACTTTTCACGAATTTAATAATTTAAACGATCTCGCAAATTTCATTTTACACGAAAAAGAGTCTTTTTAGAAAGTGAGGAAAGCATAAAATAAACGAGAGGAACAACCGCGAATTTTTCCTTCGACGATTAGTCTTGAAATTAGATTTAAAAAAAAAAAAAATGTTCGGAGTTTCTGCAAGGGTTGTTGCGATGATCGCGATCGTTGGAGGATTGTCGAGGCTTGTGGTCCATGCCAAGTCTGTTTCCAGCAATGAGGTACCCTTTCAGCAACAGGTAAGCTCTTTTTTATTTTTGAGATGCTATGATGTTTTAAAAAAAAAACCTTCCATTTTGGGGTTTGAGATTATATCTTTTGAAAAGAGATAAATTTTTTCAAGTTTTCATATTATTTACTTCGAAGATAGTCTCATTATTTTATGAGTTGAGATTAAATATTTGGTAGTGTCTGATATCATTCTAAGATTCAATACTAAATATTTTGACGATAAAGTAATTATTTTAGTGCCCCGAATTATAAATAGAGATTGATTCATTTATACGTTTCGAATAAATATTTCAAGAGGAGATCATACGGGATTGAGAACCACCAATTAAAATGGAAATTACGTACATTGTCATTTTTTCCCCACTTTCCATATTCTCAAAATTTTCTTAAGGTTTTTTAAATTTTATGTGTGGCCTATGTGATATATCCATGCTATACACTTGACAATTATAACATTTTTGAGGGGCTTCGTGATGATGATATTTTATTCTGAAATCTAGAGTTAATTTTATAACGAAAAGATCTCATAACATTGGCAGCTACGACCCATACTTTTGGCCATATAAATTTTTATACATTTCGTGCATCGGATTTTTGAAAATTCAGAACTGATTTCGAAATAAATTTTCCAAACTTGTAAATAGGTGGATAAATTCGTACATCCTTATTCAATACTCATCATTGACCCATCAAATTTTATTTATCGTTACACAATTCTTATGATTTTAGATGAAACGGTAGGCTCCGCCACACCTGTTTCCATAAAAGGGAAATAAGTTAAATGAAATACGTTTACCAGTCAATTTGTTTTGCCATGTGTCCAGAATTGTCCCATTTCTCAAGACTTCGTCTGTTCGCTATTGCACTCGCCAGGCCGTTACTTGCAGCATTGCAAATTCGTCTGACCAACGAGGTTTTCATCTACTTGCCAAGTACAATCACTAACAAAAAAATATCTACATATACGTATATCTTCAAATGCAAACACTTTATCTATAATATTTAATTCACGTTAATTGATACGTCATTTAAAAACTTATAATTAATCATTATTTCACAATCTCCAATGTAGGGTAAAATATTTCGAATAAAATGTAGCGAATTAGGGTATGATTTAATTTTGTTAATTAGCTTTTACACAGCCATTTAACATTATGATGTAAAATTTCGCAACTCAAAAGAATATAAGAAAAGGCAAGATAGTTTGTTCAGTCGGGTGTTCTTAAAATATTATCCGTGTAAGTGATTTTCTCAGTTTCTATTCACGAGAAAAGTCGTATCTCCGTAACTTCGATCATATCTCCTGTCCCTCTCTCTCTCTCTCTCTCTCTCTCCTTTATTAGCCATTGAATTATATATATATGTCCACATAACGTAATGCAACAACTTGTAATAAAAAAATTATGTCAGAATGTCCAATGTAGTAGCATATCCTTCGAATGAAATTTACCCAATGAGTGTACAATTTGATTGTGTCAATTAGTTGTTAGATATGATGCCATTAAATTTCACATCAAGCAATATAGAAAAAAAAAATGATGCAAGAAATCGATTCGATCGAGCCTATGAATTTCGCACAACATCCAAGTAATTGTTTTTCTCACTAGTATATATATATATATATATATATATATATACATATATATATATATATACATACATATCATCTACGAGTGAACTCGTAGATCGTATCTTCGATCACATATCTCGTCTCTCGTGACTCCTATATCAGGCACTGAAATATACATATAGTATGTGCGTGCCATGGTATAGAGAGGAAATATAAGGAGACGTCGTATATAACGCGCGGAGTCGATTTCCCATGAAGGTACTTAAGCTCTCCGTAGCTTCGTACGTTTTTTTTTCTTCTCCTTCTTCTATTCCTCTCTTTCTTCTCATATTTTTTCTTTCGTCTTGTTAGTTCTTTTTTCCTTGTCTGACGTTTATGCCACCTTAGCAATTAGGAACAATTGGCCGAGGCGGTCTGAGCAGCAATGTCCTTATCTACTAGAGACCAACAGACATGCTACATTCTGTACCTTTACCTTTAGTATATAGTTCTAGCCATTGTCAAGCTGTCCGAAAAGTCTGTCAGGAACGTGGACATGGTCGCAAGATATATCTCTATATATTGGAGGTACATAAACATATATACATATATATATATATATATACTGTTAATATCATTATTGTCTGTAACGTTTCTGCATCATGGCAGGCGGTAACTTCGTTTAACCTTCTCGCCCATTAACCCAGCCCGACGTAATGGGTCATTCTTGACATTGTAATATATAATACATCCCATCTAAAGGACATTTTATTCGTGGTCCCTTAAAGGTGCTTATATATATATATATATATATGCAACCTTAATATCAATATTGTAAGCATAAAATTTTATTTAATATCCTCTTGAAAGCTTTGAAATTTTACTTTAATCTTGATACCAGAGTTATTTATGTCATTCAAAATTAAATTTATTTCATCCCAATCACACTCAAATACGATAAAAATATGCAACAAATGCAATAAAATTTTACATCGTATAATGACAATTGAACAATTTTTTATTACTGATTAATAAATTTTGTAAACCATGCAGAATTTTCTACTGAACATTTTTTGTGCACGAACATTTCGTAAAATAAAAAATTTGACTCACACAGTGAAATATAATTACGAATCAGTTTATGGAAAACTGTTTTCATAATCGTACAATTATTAATCAGGGGAGATCCTATCGATTGAGCAAAAGAATTTATTATCGAAGTAGAAATGGAACATGAATTTCGTTGATATAAAGCTAAATCCGATCAGAATCACCGTGGACCATAACGAGTTGATAGTACTTGGACCAACTTGTATTTCATCCCCAGCACATTCTCCTGCCATCTATAACACGGCGACAATATGAGCAGAGTAACGCAATTAATCAATTCAGATGTGGAATTCGTCCGTGAGTTCGTCAAATCCTCTTGAGCTTTCATGCTTTGGTAATTTCAACATCGTTGTACATATTCGTTATTCGAAATACCATTTATTACGCCCACTATAAATCTCTTGATGAACTGATTTAATTCGTTGTTTTTTTTTTTTTTTTTTCCATTTATGTGCGATTTTTTTTCACAATATATCGAGACGCTGTGAAAAGACTAATTATAATAGCGTGTCATTAATACAAAAAAAAAAATCTTAATAATACTGTATCAATTGAAATTGATTGATATCAATACATCTATTGATTTTAACAAGTAAAATGAAAGGAAGAAATAAAGGCAGCAATAAAACGCCATTCACTGAAATTAAGTAATGACGATATATTTTAAATATTCGATGAGTCTGATTTTTTTGTGGCGATAGGAATTGAATTTCCTTCAATATAAAATTAAATATCCAAATATCAACATAAAAACAATGCAGTCAGCTGAGTTTGGCTCGAGCTCGCTTAAGGAGTATGGGGATGAATTTAATTCATCTTAAAATGGAAAATGTTTTAGAATTTTATTACGATGAGATATTATTCATCCAATAATTAATTTTAACGATATTATTGGACAACGAATTGGAAAACGAATTATTGAAAAAAAAAAAATTGGATTATCGAAATAGTTGGATGATTCTGAAGTTGAATGGGTTATTGGATTTATCCAGAAGTATCAGTGCATTAAAAAATCCACCTGTCCATAAAATTCTCGAGGCTTTTCATTGGAGACACCGTCGAAAAGGTGGTGTCATCAATTCCAATAATTGGATTGCATCAATGGGCTTGGTTGATTGGTAGAATTAGGAGAAATAATTTCATCGTCGTTTTGAAAGGTCAGAGAGAGGATGATTGATCGATCTTACGGGAACTCATGATCCTCCGGACTTTGATACATCAATGAAAAAGTATTCCTATAAACTAATTCAACTGTGACATTGGAAAAAAAAAAACAAATAAATGGCCGGCCATCATCGGCAGCCCTTGATAAATGGACTCGTTTTTTTTTCTTCTTATAATCTGCTGTAAAAGCTCGTGAGGGATTTAATAGTTTCCGATATACCGAATCGAGCGTGAAATCGAGCCAATATAAAAAGCCTTATGAATTCCCATCGATTTCAATCGATCTCGCCTTTGCGAATCGGGAATAACGAATAGAGGATCAAGGAATAGAAGAAACAAAAAGCTTCTGTCGATTTCGAACCATTTGATATACACCCCGATTGGTGGCTCTCAACGCTCGCGTCGTAATTTCCGCCCGTCAATAAATTCCATCTCTCCGTTTCACTCTCTTGTACACCTTATCACCAAATTTATTGCTATCTCCACATTTCTATCGTTAATCGCACGTTCAATGTAATCTTCTGACTGGCTACCAGGTTTTTTCACTATGCTTTTTTTTTTTTTTAAATCCAATTCCGCGTCCAATCAAGCCTGAAACGATGTGTTGGAGATACGCTCAATTCATTTTGTTCATCTAAAAATATCTATAACGGAAAGTCAGATTTATGGATAATTTAAAAAGGCTTCAAGGTGAATTTTTCTTCCATCCTCATATGACTCAATTATCGTGCTCTAATTACCAATTTTTCATTGTTTGATCGAAAATCTTAATAGTCACTGACATTTTCTTTTGCTTTCAATATTTTGTATTTTTTTTTTTTTTTCAAAGGATTATTTGTTTATTTATCTCATTCGATAAATTTTATAAAAAGTCATGCAAAAAGATAATTTTTTTAAACCTTTTTTCCTTTTATTTGACGAGCAAACGTTCGAAAGGAAAGTTTGGGCCACTGAATTTATCTCTTTCCTCGTACGGTAGAGAAATAAACTTTGAGGTTCAGAGAGTAATAGAAAGGGAGACATGTCACTCTCCCGAGGACCACAATATATAAATAGGGCTTTCTGTAACCCGTGAGTTCGTAAATTTGTTCGACTGTTCAGTGGGCGTCGTACTCTTTGCACTTGGGATCGAAAATCTAATTTTAGGTACTAACATATTCCCTGTACAAAATTACAGCAGCAATAAACTTGGAATTATAATTATTATTATTACAATTATTATTATTTAAAACGTATTTTATTGATAATTTTATTAATAATTTTGGCTACAAGAAAATGTCTTCACTCATACAATTCTATTCCAAGGGAGTCCGTTAAGAGAAAATAAAAATAATAATAATAATAATAATAAAATTAAACATGTGTAGGAGGTACTTGTAAGGTAGATAATTGGCTGGGGTAATATCGTGTAAAACGAGAAAATCAAGTTTTAATTGAGACTAAGAAACACCATGTAACCTCCCTTGCTTAATTAGTTTAGAAATCCAGAACTTAGCTTGTTAAACCGGCTCTGGAACTGTCAACGAGTTTGAAGCTATAATTGAAATACAATTTTTCTATTTTTAGTAGAAAACTTATGTCAAAACAGGCTAGTTGCAATATTTTCACTTCACGGTCATGATTTTTCGATGGAAAAAAACGTGATATCGCAGAGAATTTTCGTGACAATGCCTTATCACAATCTTATCATAATTTTGATGAAAAATGTTCCTGTCAAAATTTAATTTCAATAATCTCACCATAATTTAATTTCTATAATCTTATCATAATGTAATTTCGGTACTCTTATCATAATTCAATTTTTATAATCTTATCACAATATAATATCCTGTGTAAATACATAAATATATATATATATATATATATGAGATATGAAAAATGTGGGCTTCGTTATTCGTGCGGAAATATTTTTTTTTCGGATAAGATACTCGAGCCCCTCGAGTATTTTCGTCTGATCAAGCACCGACTTTTACTACTTGGTCATGACGAGTCTCCCGCTGTGTTACAAGCAGTCTGTAATGGATATGGGGGCTCGATACACGCTCTTTTCCTGTTCACCCAAGCGTCCCAAATCGATGGCACTCTTTTTTCGAAATTGTACATTTTCTTTCACGATGTATAGATAAAATGATTCTTTTTCTCCTGTCCAGTAGAAAAGTTTTTCTTCAAGTTCGTAATCAAAGTAGGACCTCAAAAAACAAAAACACAAAGTTAACTTGTATACCAATGTTTTTTTTTTCATATAAATTTTGGAGATAACACTTATCATTGCTCGTAAAATATTCAGAAACAATTTATTTTACGTTTATTAAAATTAATTATTTGATTTGATCCAAAAAATTTGGTTCTTCAAATGTTTGGACACACTTGATTTTTTTTTAATTTCGATTTTTTTTCCATTTCCAGATAACCAGTGATCTTGATAGAAATTCGGATCTGGGCATTTATGGATTCGGGAAGGGAATAATTCGCCCATCCATTCTAGCGACGCCGATAACAGGTCAGAATCGTTATTTCATGAATATCGAAATCTTGACGGCCATACCCACTTTTCAAACAGCCTTGAATTTCATCATGACAACGGAAATATTTTAGCATCAAATGCTTTTAGTCCTCGTCACGTTCTTCCATAATTATTAAAAATTATTTTAAGGATGTTTGACAATTTTCACAGATTTATTCCCTCAGTTGATCTATATTTAAAAATTATTTTATGTGCTACTTGTCAGCTTAGACTAATGTTGTTTCAAGATGTAAGTAAATGATAATGTGCACAAAAGATTTGTTTCGTCATTATCAATTTAAAAAATGAGAATTTATCTCAAAATTTGCGACAATTTAGTGATTAATTGAATACTATAATTATTTAATTAATCGATTAATCAAACGGGAATAAATTCATCGAGGACCATTATCT
Source organism: Dyspetes luteomarginatus (assembly GCA_963669185.1). Lineage (NCBI taxonomy): Eukaryota > Metazoa > Arthropoda > Insecta > Hymenoptera > Ichneumonidae > Dyspetes > Dyspetes luteomarginatus. The sequence goes on along the minus strand of OY769909.1, from coordinate 14,072,381 downwards.
TTTTCCCATTTTCCCTCGAGAATTACGTCTCATGATGACGTCATTCAAAATGATATCACGTATTTTCTTCGCTCAAGCGGAGAGTGTCTATCACTTCATCGTCAAACAACACGAGTCTATCACAAGATTTATATAAATACAAAGAAGAATGACAACCAGGAAATACTTGAGACAAAAGTGATTTTCCCTCTCAGCTGTTTACGAAGAATCCGATCTTGTCAAAAGATCGCTCGAAGGAGACAAATCGTCACTTAGTTTCGTTACATAATTGCGCAGTGTGTGTGACGATCGGGACGTTTTTGTTTGCCTACATTTTTCAATGATTTTCTCATCGTGGAAAAAATGAGATTTGTTCAACCTGGTCCAGTATAACGACGAATCGAAAAACGGAAATGCATTATCGACGTTTCTCGTCGGATGGTTGAAAGCTTTCGGAAATCCCCGAACAAACACACTCAACGATAAAAATGTATTCCCAGTCGAACGTTTTAATTTCTCAATGGTGAAATGGGTCGTGAAACTTCACTATCGTCGAGGATAAATTTATTTTCAATCGGCTGCTCCCCCATTATTGTTGATTTTTTTTTTCAACTAATTTACAATATTTTTCATACCCTTAAAAATAAATAAAAAAATATTATCATTGAATACTTAAAATTTCCGTTGCCCAATAAAATAATTTGAAATAATATTATGGTAAAGATGTGGAATATAAATTGTTAAAATGTTGTTAATAAATTTATTACAGACTGCGTTTTTATGACTTCACAATCGGGTCGTTACTTTTACGAGGCAGTCGATAGCACGGAAACCGTTTGTGGAATTTACGTCTTTACGGAACCTGATGAGATCGTGGAGATTTCATTTCCACATTTGGACGTTCCATGCGGTGGCAACGACCTCATTGGCGTAAGTTTATCTTTCTCCCCCTTTTTCCACCTCTCGTCTAAGTTCATGTAATTAATTTACAAATTTAAGGGGTTGTGTTAACGTTGCGAGAGAGTTTTTCTAATCGATGGCCACACTTTTATCATCGAGTATATTTATTTACTCTTTCTCATACACCCATGGAATATTTTTCTTTCACGAACGAGTTTATATCGAGTTTTCTTCAACCCTCTCCCGCATCGAGCACCCTCCTCCTTCCCGTATTTCACCACGAAGAATAAAGAAAAAAAGTTTTTCTGCCATTTCGTATTCCCGTCATTGAGGACAGAGCCAATTGCCCTTTTGGATCAACTTTATACTTTTCTTCTTATTTCTTCAGAATACTTTTTCTTTTTTTTTTTTTTTTAATAAAAAAAAACCTTTTCTTTACCCTCGCCTGAGAGTTTGTAAATAAAATTCACCTTTTTCAAATTGTGCAAATTCATGCTCAAGTTGAGTTAATAATTTTTCCGTCCTTTAGTTGTTTGAAATTTTTTCGATAAATCGTTAGTTTCATGCTAGTTTTTTTTGGGCGGTTAATATAGGTCGTTAACGGATGGGAATTGAACGGCCAGTTTTTCCCCTCGGAGGCGGATCATCCCCTTCCTCTTCAACAGAGATCTACCGAATTTTGTGGTCACGAAAATGACAAGACTTACATAAGTTCGCAAAATATCGGGCTCGTGCAGTACAGAATACCAACAGTCGGAAAAGGCTTTACTGTAACGATCACATTCAGGAAAAATCTTCAACGTGAGTAAAAGGGAAAAAAAAGAAAATACGTTTGTCATTTTATTGCTGTTTTTTTTTGTTTTTTTTTTCAACTTTAACATATTGCTGCGATATTCTTTCTTTTTGAAGAGTGAATGAGAATTTTTGTATTTCAAGCATATCGGTTGCAAATTAATAATGAATTTACTCAGCGTATGGACTAAATAGTTTTAGTATAGACGAGCATGGAATACACCATATAGTTGTGCGTGTATATATATATATATATGTATATATATATATATATATATATATATATATATATATATATATATATACACACACACAACTATATGGTTCCATGCTCGTATATATGTATATACCATGCATATATGTATATATATATATACATATATATGTATATACCATGCATATATATATGAGGAAGCGTAGTGCACGAAAACGAGGTAAACTGGTAGGTGTCATGTTTGTTGCAGCTTGCAATGTGGTTGCGAGCAGTGAGACGGAGCCGTTCACGCTCAGGAACTATGGGAAGCGCGTTAATTGCACTTTCCTTGCAATTTATCCGGCCGTTGTGCAAACGATTGCACTCAACGTTGGTAGCAAAAGTGTACGGGGATCTGCTCTTCCCGAGACTGAGACTGGAATTATTCACCAGGTATTATTTTACTTGACAAAAGTCTTCGTTTTTTTTTTCCTGAGGGAAGATAAAAAATTAAATATTGAAAAAAAAAAAAAAATTATTTCCAGTGCGACAAACGCGGCTCCAAGGACGAAGTACAGATCGGTGGTACAGATGGCCTGGACACATCGCAACTTGAGACTCTCGATACGATATGTGGAGTTAATTCAATGCCAAGTGAGATTTTTTATTATTATTAGAACGAATATAATTATGAAAAAACGTCAATTATTAAATTATCAGCTGGATAATTGAGGAAAAATATCTTGTCAAAAAAAGGGATGATTTGTGGCGATTAGATTGGATTTTTTTCTTAAATTAGGAGTAACAAAAAATAATTCACCCGAATGATGTTTTAATTTTTTTTTTTACCAATTGTTATAGCTCATAGCTCAAAGATTATTGGGTGCGAGGTGACTACCGTGAGGCTAGTTTCAAGTGGACAATACGATAATTCCGTAACTATAACAGCCCGAGCAGCAAACAGCAAGGAGACTCTCGATGCAGATCTCACTTGTGGCTTAAATGTCGTAAAAGCTAAAGAGTAAGTTATTTGAACAAATCATTGTATCGATTTATAAAGAAAATCTTAATAAATTACTAACTGATTGAATTTCCAGATAAATGCGATTTTACTCCATCAATGGCTTACTAAAATTTCGGATTATAATAAATAAATAATACAATGACGAAGGTGGGTTGCCAATTAATAATCAAATAAAACAAGAAGAATGAAGATTTTAAATTAAAATGATGACTTGAAAAATTCCTATAAACCAAATGAGGAGAGAGTACGAAAAATCTGGTTACGAAGTAAAATAATTAATCCACCGGAAGTAAAAAACAAAAATAATGAACCATGAAAGATAAACCAGAAATCCTAAGATATAAAATGCTAGATACGAAAAATTCATTAATGTTATTCTCACGATTCTGATTATATTATAATGCTGTATATTTCGTTAAGGTTAAGAATGTAACATAAAAGAAAAATTATCTTCAATAAATTTGATGTAGCAAATCTTTCCATGTAACAAAAATTTTATTTTATTGATTTTTCGACAGTCATTGAACCCACTGGAATGGTTAATTCTTCGTTTTTTTTTTTTTTTTCGTTAATAAGGACAAGCAGTGTGAAATCATTAAGTCTTTTGTTATTTATTTTTTTATTTAGTCAAAATATCAGCCATTGGTAAGAAATTCCAAAAGCCTCCATGAAACCCTCGGTAGGTCACGAAGACTTCCTCTCGTGCGATTAGTTCTCGAAAAAGATGCCTTAAGGATACGTGAATTGCCAGCTGTAGGACAAAATTGAATTTCAGAGAAGTGCTGCCACATGGAATTGTAGCATGAAGCTTAAAAATTATCGACTCCCCCTAATTTACTAATTTAAATAATTTTTCTAGGAAAAAAAAAGTTCTAAAAAATATCATTAACAGCTACTAAAAATGTTAGCATTTTTTTTTAAATCAAAATCCAGTAAAAATTTCATCGAAATAACTTAGTATTGAATTTTTTTAAGATGCTTCAACTAAATGTTTTCCAAACGTTTATTTCATCGATAAGTACTTTTTTACGATTTTTAAATTTGTTTTATGTCGGAAGAGATTCGTGTCTCTAATGTCGACTTCCGTTGACATGAGGGGCTTCAACGATATTTAGTGGTGGCATTGTTCAATTTTTTTTCGAAATGATTAATATTTCGATGAAATGAAAATTAAGTTTTCATGCAGAATTAATAAAAGCATTAAATTCTCAATAATTTGTTTATTTTTACAATTCTCTTGCCCTTAATTGAGCGTAAATTATTTATTGCATTCATAAACTGATAACGCGCAGTACCTACATAATCTTCATATTAAACAATCGATATTTAATATTCTTAGCATAAATTAAGGTGGAAAATCTGTTGGTGTGAGATCATTGACGAATTTTCATTTGTTTATTCATGACGAGTGTATTATTCTTATTTTTACTCATGTTACTTCAATCTGTTATTTTTGCGTTGTAAAATTTGAGTCTGTATTTTTGTAATCTGACAAGAATTACGGTTTTAGCTATAATAATACAAGGACATGATGATAAATTTATCGTTTTTAATTTTGTACACTATCAGGGCACATTGCGCAAGGAAAATGTAGCCTTGTAAATTCAGAAGAGATTCGGAAAAATAGAAGAATAATTGTTTAAATTAAAAAATGTATCAACTTTAACATGATAGATGTAGCTTCTCGAATATTTGTGGATTACATGTGATATGGAGACAATTTGACGGTGTTGGTGTTGTATTATCTGGACAGTCTCGTTACCCATGCACGACAATGCCGTGCAACGATCATCGTGATAATAATAATCTGTCGATGTCACGCGACAAAACAGGTGGACGAACGTTTGAGGCTTGCAGGTGGTCGACCAGGTGTTCGTGCGACCACATACGTCATTCCCTTTCTCTCTCTCTCTCTCTCTCTCTCTCTCTCTCTCTCTCTCTCTCTCTCTCTCTCTCTCTCTCTCTCTCTCTCTCTCTCTCTCTCTCTCTCTCTCTCTCTCTCTCTCTCTCTCTCTCTCTCTCTCTCTCTCTCTCTCTCTCTCTCTCTCTCTCTCTCTCTCTCTCTCTCTCTCTCTCTCTCTCTCTCTCTCTCTCTCTCTCTCTCTCTCTCTCTCTCTCTCTCTCTCTCTCTCTCTCTCTCTCTCTCTCTCTCTCTTCTCTTCTCTTCTCTTCTCTTCTCTTGTCTTGTCTTGTCTTGTCTTGTCTTGTCTTGTCTTGTCTTGTCTTGTCTTGTTTTGTCTTGTCTTGTCTTGTCTTCTCTTCTCTTCTCTTTCTTCCACCTATGCAGTCTTCCTTTTTCCGAGACTTCTCCCTCATTTCCGCTGTCTCCAGTATAGTCACAAACGTTGAAGAAAAATATATAGAAAAAAGAATCGTGCGCATTTGGCATGATTGAATTGAATGTGAGGAAGAAGCAAGAATTTATTAATTTCGTTATATTGACTGAGCTGATGAAAAATATATTTCAAGGCAGTAGTAATGATGACGTTAATTATTGTGATTTCATTGTGGCGATCCACTAGCACGATCGTTCCATTTCCAGGCCCTCAAATACTTCTTGAATTCGATTTTTTTTCGCTTTTCTGGACCTTTCTGAGCACATTGGCATTTGAAAGATCCAGAAAAGTACGAGAAAAATCCTCTTTCACGCAATCATTTTTCTTATAAAGTCCATTGAGATTTCATGAAAAATAAAATTCAGACTAAATCTTGTTTGAATTTTCTTCGTTAATTCGATTATTTTTTTTATTTTTTAAATAAAAATAAAAATGTCTCACAATTTTATTTATTTATTTTATTTACATGGAAAATTTTATTTCCATGAAAAAAAAGTTTCCTTCATGAGGAAAGAAAAATAAAAGGATATCAGTTTTCGTCTGTCTGTCAAAATTCGTAGGTTTATGGAGATGAACTAAATTATCATGAGGATCTCAGCTCTCTAGGATAATTCTAATCACAAAATATCATACAGATGTAATTCTCTCCATATATAGTCATCCTAACGTTCATATATTACGTGATCAAATAATTTTCAGTAGGTAAGGCATGTACATGTCGTACGTACGATGTTACATGTCAGACTCATGTACATTGGTGTATTGTAGAGGCATTGCCTGGACCCAACAATCTCTCTCGACGCCTCGAGAATTAACATTCGTCAACTGTGCGAGCCCGTTTAGTCGACGTTATACTATATATGGATACGACAGTCTGTGTATACGCCTCGGGTTTGTTGGTCGTACAGTAGTGACGTTTCTTGTTTAACAAACAAGCCAGATACAGCGGATACAATGTCTAGTTATACCTTCACCAATCACGCGATAACTGGAGACAAACGAATATATTTACCAGGATGGAATCGACGCTGCCATTAACACTCTAACGATCAATTGATTGTCTGCTTTTATTTTTTTATTTACTGCAGAAATCACCTTCGTTTTATTTTTTGATGTAACATTTGAAAAAAAAAAAACAAAAATTATCACCAGAATTAATTATCGAAAGAATAGATTATTATTTTCTATTTTTTTATTTACTGCAGAAATCACCTTCGTTTTTTTTTATGTAACATATGAAAAAAAAACAAAAATTATCACCAGAATTAATTATCGAAAGAATAGATTATTATTTTCTACCTGGATACGATTAATTTTTCAAATAAGAGCGAGTGGATTAAGAAGAATTTAGTAACATTGCTACTACTAAAAAAAATATTTGTGGGCAGTTAGATTGTACTTGATGAGAAATTCTGATCTGAAGGTCTCGATTTTTTTCGAGTACGGAAAAAATTATGGCTAAGTGAAATAGTGCGTTTGCCTTTTTTTTTTATAGGATAATGGGAAATATACAAACTCTATTTGGAGTAGAAAAAGGAAGAATTTTTCCGAAAGGGTTACGACGTCATAAAATAACAGTAAAAAAAGCTGTCGTTGTGTTATATATATATATTGCGAGAAAAAGTAGTATAAGTCAGTACAGAGAGTCAGGGAAAAGTAATCGTAGGTTAAATCAACCAGCCGAGTGTCCATGTACCGGAGAACAAAAGGGACGGAAATAAAACGTAAAAAAGGCTGAATTGCGACATCGACGGAGCTTTAATCCAGGCTAGGCAAACATCTGGACAGCAAAATGCGTACGAGTTCGAATTCCAAGTCGTAACATTTTTTTTTTTTTTTTTTACACTACTGTATCTTTTTCGATATAAATTGGTCCCTCCAACGTCACACGTGACCCCATATCTCACTGTCCCTTTGACCCAATTTTCCATGCATTTTATTCGTTTCTCCAATTTTATTATCCTCACTATAGGGAATTGCAGACAAGTGACAAAGTTGGAATCGATTGAGAATAGATCGAATTACGAAAAAAGTGACTTGAAAATTGATGAGATTCTGAATCATCCAATGAGGGTGGAAGGGATTTAAAATGTCGGGAGCTTGGAATTGATTGAGCACCAGGATATAAATCGATCAATCACAAAGTTTTCCAAGTTTTCAATATCGATTTTGAGGGGTCGCAAAAAACTACAAAATGAAGTTTCTATTTATTTCTCATTTATTATATAGTTGGAAATTTTTTTTGAACTTTGACAGGGGTCAATGAATTCCTGAAATCCGTATAATCGAATGAGGTCAATAAGCCCGATTATCGGATGGAAATTGCACTGTAATACAAAGTTGATACAGGAGTAATTGGTATGCGTGAGGCATAAAGTATCCCAGTAACGTTTGATCCACTTAAAATGATGGGAGTGGTAGGTAATATAGATGGGCGGGTTCGAGCACCCTTTATCAGTAGCTATCGTCGATGCCGAGCAGATAATGGGTGAAGGGTTGCCACGTTATCACGTACAATCGATTTCCATAATATTACTATTTGGACTTTCCATCGCAGGCGTACCAGGAAAGATCGAACGTTGAAAATTGTCCATGATTCTACTCACCGATTCGCAAATAATTTAATTTATTTACTTTTTTTGTATCATTTTTTATCAAATAATTTTTATTATTCATCAGATAATTGAAAATATTGTGAAATATTTATAAAAAATATTTTTGTCGACATTAACTTTGATAAGAATTTATTATTTATACATGAATGTACAAAATATATTGCGAAACATCCCTTGTGGGATTGTTCACGCTTTATATGCAGAGTTACGAATGCCTTGGCTTACAGAATTCTCTATAATATATATATATATGTATACAGTTTTGATTCATATGCCGTCAACATGCTAAACTCTCGTCGCCGGTGTTCCCGATTCTATGTGAAGAGACAATCCCACTGTTATCCGGTCGTGGACAGACCATTACCGTAGAAACAATGCGGTGACTTAGACAATGAATTGTTTCGAGTACACGCCTTGTCGAGTTCATTTTCATTTCGTTACTTTTGTTTTTCATCGTCGTAAACTCGTCCAAAAGTCGATAATTTTTTGTGAAATAATTCCATTGACTGATTGTCCAAAATCTCATGAAAATATATACATATTTATTTCATTTACAAAATTTGCAAACAAGCGAGGTGAATTTTCGTGGTATTTGTTCATGACGAGCGAGGATCTTATCTATAACTCTGAGAAAAAAAATATCAGTGCCACTGTTTGCTCGTTTCGAAGAAAAAGAGTGAAGATGAATTTAAAAATGAAGAATTATCTACCTGCCGTAGTTTTAGAAACAGATAAAATTTAACATTTTTTATAATAGTAAAAATTATACTTTTCTATGATCATCGTAAATCATCGAACATCGTGCAAAAAAAAGAAATCAATCTCGAAAGTTTATCCATCATATATTTTATGTTTAATTTTTCATTCTGTATTCTCGGTTTGTCAGATCGCAAAATTTTTATTTTCTGTGCTTTATTGTCTAGTTATTTTCTCCCATAGGATTTTCTGTTTTTTATAAAAAAACGTACATAATTCTGTTTCATATTCATATGCAAATACGAACGAAGTTACTCGATTAATGACACAAAACCATTTTTTTCCTGCTTCGGGAAAGTTCTCCCTTTACTTTCACGATATTATGCGCGAGATGCATTTCACGTTAATAAAATATTTGCGCGAACAAAGTAATACGATACGGGGATTTGATATTTCATCGTGGCAGAAAACTAATTTTCACATGAATTCAACTATTTTCTAACTTCACAAAAACTTCTGGTATCTATATCAAAGTCTGTTATGATTATTATAATTCTTATGGAATAAAAGATCATTCCGGAGGTTTCGAATTATATTTGAAAAGTCTCGATAGTCGATGCCCAATTTCGAGTGATGGAAATATTTTCATAAAATCATGATTATAATTTAAATTCTTCAAAAATAAATAAATTAACGTATTAATAGATAATTTAATTAATCAATAATTTATTGAATTCCTAAAAAGGATTTTCAATTTCTCCATTATTGACAAGTTTGCCCTGTGCCTTAACCAGTTCTAAATCTGCAGTAATCTAATCTTGAGCTTATCATTTCCAGATCCCTTCGAACCATCAATATTCATATCAACCGCATTTGATATCACTATGGATGCCTAAAACTGCAAAATTACTGAGACAACAGAAGGTGTCACCACATCTCGTTATCATCCAAATTTTATACATCGTTCAGAACTGAATTATTGGCTCTTCTATAGGCTCGTCCTCAGCCCACAACAAGCTCCACTTCACCACTGAACATTTCAACAACATACTTCCCGGCTAACTCGATTTAATGAATAAAATTTAATTGACGAGCAGCCCATGATGACATGGATGCTTCTCCTCATCAAATACTCATCGCGCCCTTCTCCTACTACGATGACACCGCATCGTTCTCTCAAATACCATCAGAGATGGGAGTGTTGCCCTTTGTAAACGATCACACCATCTCAATTCACCTGGGACAATACGTATATATTAGTTTCAAACTGTGTTTGTCCCGTGGGAGGTACAGAAAGGAGTTTCAGTGCGTTTGGGTCAGGTTTCGTCGTGAATCGATCTTCAATTTGGAACTTTGGATGATTGAATTGAAAGCATCTCTATAGAGAATGTACGACAAACTTTCGATGATGAGCTCGCCAGAGCTTCGTTTCCACTCCACGTGATCATCATCAATGAATTCCCTGATAATGTCTCGGACTGAAATATCCCATCTGAAAATAAATGAGAATTAAAAGAAATTTGTAAAATTGTTGTTATGATAATTCATACAAGAACAACAACAAAACATTTTAATAATCAATATCACGATTATTTTGAGCGACGAAGACAAAAATCATTGAAATATTTTTTCAAATTATATTATACATGATTCGGACAAAAATTATAAATGATCGAAGAGTCTTTTTTTAAGTGCGCATGCAAGTGTACTTATCAAGAAAAATTGAGTTAGTGATAGTGCAATTGTTGATTTTCCGAACAGTCTAATTATGATCGATGCTCCGATAAGAAAATCCTCAATAAGACTTTGTTGTGAATCTAAGAGGAATGAGACTTTTTATTATAAACTTTTCATGGTTCAGCGAATTCCATTTCCCTTCACTCGTTTCTTCGTCGATGGAAAACTTGGAGAGTTTTAGTGGAAAATAAGGAAATGGGAGGATCCGGTGAGCGTGAAGGACCATGCGTGCCGTTTTCTCTCGTTTTTCCTCTTTTTATTTTATTCCATTCTAGTCTCTTGCACTCCATTCAGAGTTCCAAGAAACGATCTAGTTTCAATGCTCCACGATCTCTCGGACGTATAACTCATTTACCTAAAGATTTTTTCAAAATACAAACTTTTGCCGATATTTTAAAACCCTTTCCTCGATTTTCTCTTCTCCTCTTCGTATTAAATTCTCGTGTTCTTTACTCGCTTCACCAACATTTAAACCTCATCAGTTCATTGCCTTTTCCAATAATTCTTTTCAAACTTTTTTTCCTCACCTCTGCACAAAAGTACTAAAAAATATTGTATTTCCATCTACCTCGGTTCTCTCCTGTATCCTGGACGATATATCAACTACATTTTTTAGTCTCTACATTTTTCCATATTCATTGTAGAACGTTTTTTTTCCTTCATGTCTCTTTTACCACTCGTATCCCTTAATTTCCTGCCCTTTTAATCAGGCTTAGTCTGGTGAACTTTTTTTTTCAACCCTTCAGCCTTTTTGCAATTTCATCCTTATGTAATTAACGTGTGCATTTTATTCCGTTCTCATGCGTTTATTTTTATCTACTGGTCGTTCCCTGCTTTTTTCTCACTTCTAATTTCTTTTACCTCTTTCTCCAATTTTTTTTTTTTGCATTTCAATCCTTTTATTTTATTCTTTCCATGATTTATTTTTCGCATTTTTGTTCGTTTATTCTTCTTCAAGCTCGATTATCCGAATGTATGTCGAAAAAAAAAGTTTCAATGAGTTTCCATATAAAAGTAGAACAGGAAGGAAATGAGCGAAATGGAGAAATATAAGAGGGAGGAGAGAGAGAGAGAGAGAGAGGGAGAAATGTTAATAATCGACAGCAAGTGACGATCGGCATGGTGAACAGGCTAGAAATTCTATGACCCAGAAAACTGGCAGGAAAAGCCGAGAACTGTGCATTGTAATATATACCGACGACATTGTGTGTGGAATATTATGGTCGTACAAGTCAAAAATGGCTGCGTCATAGGAGCGGTATAATAAAAAAAAAAAGAAGAATTTTATCGTCGAATTCCTCACATGCGGCGATCTGGGCACGACACGAACTAGCATTATTTTCTCGGCGCCCGGAAATTATAGCCCCCTCATTGGTAATTTTTGCAGCTGTGACATGAGATCACCTCCCCTTGCCCTTTACTCGCTAACCCGGTTTAGCTTCTATATGTATAACAGCGAGTACAACTTCGACATTAACTGGCCTCTCATCTTTGATATCGTCCAATTATTGTAATACATAAATAACACACGAGTAAAGGGTAAAGTGAGAAACTTTATGAGTAAAGTGTTTGCGAAATCAACAAACTCTATTTATCTTTATTCAATTTTTTATAAAAATTTAAAAGTATATTTTATAGTTTTAGTAAAATTAATAGACACGTTTAATGTGATGCTATATATACAATAATTAATTGAATCATATACCGGTATTTTAAATTAATTATTTTTAGCTTCATTATTTACTTTTTTTATTTTATGACAATATTTATTGGCGATAATTCGATGTAACAACGCTGTGGGAAAATAATATGAAATGTGTTCCGTTGATAAACTCCTCTCAGGACATAACGCTGAATTTACGACAAAAGACGAGAGGACAAAACCGAGAGACATGATCATGAGCTTTTTGCTACTTTCTCTGGAGGAGGATGGCAAATTGTCACTTTGAAGCTCGCTTTTATCGTGGCTGCTTCGCATATTCATTTCGTTGCTTTTACTTTAGCCTGTAATCGAGTATACTTTTATAGAGATACTGAGAGTCAATGTACACAGAGAAAAAAAAATCTTCAGAGTAAAAAAAGATAAGTGGATAGGACCGATAGATTTTTACGGATTTAAATCGAATGAATTTCAATGTAATAAATTCGTTTTTTTTTTTGTCAGCAATGAAAATTTAATTAAAAATTTACGAGGACAAATATGAAAGTGGCTGTTCTGGAGAAAATTGGCTGATGGACGACATTCAATTTTGCTTTGTAGTGGACAAACAGGTTTGACAAAACAAGCAGATTGCAAATTGCACCGTATGTTTCGTTATCGATTATAACGAGAAACGAGAGAACAAACGAAACATATATATATGTGTGTGTGTGTGTGTATGGTAGACAGAGGAAATAGAGGTGCATTATCGTACGATGCAAGCTCCGAATAATCCCTTTGTCGTTCGCCCGGACGCGAGCTTCAATTATAATCAGTCGGATATTCCCACCGCCCTTCCCCCTCCCCCTGCGTCAATCACCCTCTAGCCGAATCTCCTCGCCGTCCCTCCAGGCCGAATCTCCTATCTGATGTCCCTTTTCTCTTTGATCAAATTCTACAGGCTATGTCGAAAATGATAATTGACAAGTGACATTATTGAAATAAAACAATAAAGTCATTCATTTGGCTGTCAATGAATGGTCTTTATTAATTTCATGACTTAATTTTTTTGGTATTCTTTTTACAAACTATGCTCGATTTGCGTTGGGCATTTTTTTAATGAAATTATCGATTATTTAAAAATATATTTTTGAAGTTTATTCATGTAACTCAATTATTCGAATTCAGTCATGAATTGCAATTAATTTATTTGGGCATAGAGACGGTTAAAGAGGATTAAAAAAAAAAGCAGTTTTCTTTCATTTAACCATTTTATATTATTTTATCAATAATTTATTATCATTTTAGATGGCAATAAGGAAAATTCAACACGAGAATCTGATAATTTGTTTTTTCGTGATATTTCAAAATCTTTGAAGATGATAATAATGATGATAAGCCGTGCATGACTGGATAGGAGAACAGCGTGGAGGTCTATTGCGATCGTATAATTTTTTTCACGAGCAAACATGTATTGGTTTACATATCAAGGCTCGTGAATACCCCTTTGATTGGACCCGCACAACGCTCTCTGTCGTGGCGTTCGATAGCGTCGTTGAAGTTGAACTGAATTACCTTCAGCGCTTGATTTTCGAACGCGTTTATGTATATATATATATATATATATATATATATATATATATATATATCCCCCTTTTTCCCCCTCTTCTCCGTATGATCCTCGGTGGTATTATCGCGTGCCCTAAAATCTCCAGGAAGTGAATCCGAGCATTTTTACATTTACACTCTCGCTGAACTCGAGAAACTTTTTTCCCTGGTTCGAAAATTCGTACATTGCCCTAATTAAAAAAAAATAAACTGTACATTTAGAAGAAAAAATGAAGCTAAATCATACAAATATGATTTTTTATTAATATACAATTAAAAAATTTAAGTACGAAGATTTATTTTAAATTGATCCAATAAAATTATTTTTATTCCAATAAATCTCTATTCTTAAATTCAAATAATCCATTAAGCGAAAATATATTTTTTTTTGTATAGATTTATTTTTTGCCTGTATAGTAAAATCTAGAAAATTTCATGGGTTCGAAGATAAATTTTAACTCGGACGCACATATAGGTAAGTCTGAAAGACAGTGTATTGTGAAATCTATGGGTTCCGGAAAGCCCCGGGACGTTGAAGAGGATGAATTTAGCAATCCAGATGTCCTTTAAGCTGACATATTGGTATCTGCCGGACGACGTCCAGCAAGATGACTCGTTCATCAATCGTCTCTTCGTTGTTTCTCGGTCTAAAGAGCACTGAGAAAATTATCTCTTGTCTTACGTCTAGCAAGCTGTCCACCATAAGCTAAAAAAATAATTAAACAATGTTTCGTGTTTAAAAAAATTATGAGAAAAAAAAAATTGTTACATCATGACAAAAAATCGTGAGACAAATTTTAATCTAATTTCATTCAATATCAACGGGCAGTGGACAGTCCACTTCTGGGTCAAGTTTCTCCGCAGCGTCGTCACACATTTGTACAGCTCTCTCCCTTGACCCGAAAAAAAAGTTATTTTGCTTCACCCCTCGTCATAAAATAATTTCTTCTTTCCTTTTATCTCATCCTGCACGAAAAACTCCCTATATATATTTCTTTCATGTTCGAAGGGCAGTATTCTTTTTTTCCTCTCTCACTTTAACCTTCCAAGAAGGATGCACCTTTAGCTTTTTTTCTCCCCTGGTGAAACTTGCACGTCTTCTTCGGTGTATAGCCACGACATATACCTAACCTTATATATATACATATATATGTGGGTCGAACGAAAAATTCAGAGAGTGGAACTCTTGTGTGTAAACGAAACTTTTTGGCCCTCCGAAATTTCTTTGGGTTAGCCGAATGCTCGAATTATCCAGCCCCTGAGCTTATACGTGGTCTGAGGCTTCAATGCTTTCTCTACTTTCTCACCATGAAGTAGAACGTGGGGTCAAAGTCGACGTGTATCTTTCTTATCGGCTGCCTATATTCACCAACTTTTACCATGTACTGGTAGTGATGTAAATGCCCGTGTATATTGCGCCACGTTATCCACACGAGAAGCAAAAATAAGGGTTGGTCTGCTCACTAGTGGGGGGCGGGGGGATTAATCGTTTTTCGCTATGCTCACGTCGTCGTTGAAATTTCATCGAGATCGATCAAATGCCACTTGTAAATGCTGACATGAAACTACGTCGTTCGCATTGACCACCCCTAACCGTCTCTGTTGACGTGCCACCAACGTCAATGCAGTTCAAGTTGGTTGTACTGCAACTTGGCTTGGTTTTAAAAATTAAAATAATTTTTTTTATTACTTTTCCAGAGGTTTTCTTGAAATTTGTCGATTGTTAGAGATTGCTAGTTAATATATGGTCAGTGTGGCAATAATGTAGAGCCTTGAAATAAATTCATTTAAATAAAATTGTATTTTGACAAAACATTTGTTGCTTTACTAAAACTTTGCTCTCCAACGGACTTCTGACTCCACTTGGTAGTGATTTTATTCATAATCGTTTAAAAAATAAAAATACTGCTTGGCTTATTGTGCCACGATGTTATTTATTATTTTGAGATACTTGAAGTAGGATAATTAATATTCCTCAATTTTTATATTAATAATTTCCTTCCATTTGGATGATTTTTAAAGTATTCTCAACTGCACAAAAAATAAAGATATCTGGATGAAACAGACGGCATTTTTTAAATCTACCCGCTTATGTTATATCCCAAAACGTTATCAATAAACATAAATATAACGAACGTGAGAAAAGTTTGGGTGACTTAAAAATCGACGTTTCTTGGCTGCTGTATATAAAGTTATTAACATAAATTTTTTTTTTACAAACCTAGTCGATCGCAAGTTGCTGATTTTAAGCTCCATCCTGTTTTCACAACAATTTAACAGCTCCCATATGATAATACGAAAAAAAAATAGAATCACATTATTCGTTATCGATAAACAACGTAGATAATAATCAATTAAATTTTCTACAACGTTCGTATCATGTACTTTTGTATCGTGTGAATTTGTCTGACCATTCATGTCTTTTTCCACTTAAAACATCTCTACGCCAGTCATTCGCTGTTATGTGTGTACCCCACTGGCGTTTTCCGTATCACTCGATGTTATATGTCACATTACATAAGGAAAAAAAGCTGCGATAGTTCGTGTGACCTTTGGCATGGCGTGTACACGACTCTTATCGGCTATGTACTGGCCCATGATACAACGCGATAATATCGATATAGCACAATGGCACGTCAAGTATCCTAACGCAACGTAGTATCATTTTCTCTCTCTCTCTCCCCCTCTAGATCTCTTTTTCTCTCTCTTTTCCATTCTCCATTTCTCATTTATTCTGTCTTGTTTTATCATCGCACTTTTTTTTTTTTAATTCATTTGTCTGTTATTTTATCAAAACCCTATAACAGTCAGTTCTGCACTTCAAAAATCTGATGGGAATCACTGAAAATTGGTAAAAATGTACAATATCGATGAGATTAATCGAAGTTTTTGTTCCATGTATTGAGAAGTCAAAAACTGAATAAAAATAATTAAAAATAAATAAAGTAAAGTATAATTATCAGGAACCAATGTGAAGTTTTCATTTGTACCAGTTTTTGCCTATTCAGGCTTTTTTCTCTTTTAGAAATTAAAACTACATGTAGAGAATTTCTACTATATTGGCAGACACAATGCTCTGGATCAGCTAAGTATACGTTATATATAGTAGACATTATGGTACAACGTAACAAGCCCACGTAGAGCGATGCCCTCTTTCTCTCTCTCTCTCTCTCTCTCTCTCTATATATATATATATATATATATATATATATATATATATATATATATATATATGCAAATACATGGGTTGGGCCGATGGAGCTTAGGAGAACGGTGGCTTGCTTCCCTCTTGCTCCCGTTTCATCCCTCTGTAGGGTGACTCTGTCGAGCCCTCCAACGCCATACGGCCAAGACTGACAAGCAGCCTGTTGCGTGACCCACCCGATCAATATCGCTCTCTCTCTCGTTCTATCTACCTTCTATGTATTTGAATCCCTTGTTGAAAATATCCTTCTCAAAAGAAACAGACGGAAGTTTCTGCTGTTCTACACTTCCAATTCAGCTTCGAGTTTTGTTTCATTCTCAAAATTCTACTTACTTTCTCTCCTCGAAAATAAAAAATAAAAATCTCCTTTTGATTTTTCAATTTTTTAAATCCATAAATCATTTTTCATATCAAATAGAACGATTTCTCGAGTGTACAAAAACAAAACAAAAAATGATCTAAATCTTTTTTACGAAAAAAAAATGTGGCAGCAATTTTTTTCATACAATTTTTGAAGTAAAATTTGTTGGGATTTCGCAGAGTTGCCAGCTAACGTGTACTTAGATTTTGCATATTTCCGTGAAGGACAATAAGCTCGAGTTGATACTGAGAATACAAAAGAGTTCTCGAAGCATTTGGAAAAACTGCCATTGTGGTTATATTTAAAAAACATAAGAAAAAAAAATTCAGAATGAACATCTTTTTATCGTGATCGTGACCGTCGATGCATTCAAGAAGCCTCTTCGTGCTTAGACTACTTTCTTTTATACGTACTCGCTATCTTTACTCATTCGTTTTTTTTTTCTTTTTTTTTTCAGAATCTTTCTCTCGGGATTACTCAGCGCACACTCTCATCTCCAGTTTTATCTCTCTTTCAATTCGCTCTACTTTTATACGCTACCTAGGGATTATATAGAATGAATCAACTTCAGAGAGATTCGGAAGCAAATTCGTCTATATTTCGTACAGTTTCATTAAAACATAATAAAAAAATCATTATTATTAATATCTGTATTCGATTTTAATTATTTCATATATTTGTTACATCCAAAAAAAAATGACTTCCTGATCAGCGATTGGAAATGTGCCAGCAAGCCTACGATTAAGCAGTCACCCATCTAAGTAGTGGCGGCGATCAATGCTGCCATCGCTGTCAGTCACATTTATACTCTGAAATCATTAACTAAAAAAATTACTCCAAATAGTTTTTTTAAATTTTCTACCATCCCTTAAAAAAATAAAGATTAAATCACACGAAAAATCGAAATTGAAATATTACTCGGCTCACCATTGTAACAAAAATACACTTACGTAAAAAATTAATTAAGAATCTATTATCAACGTCAAATGGTTTATCCTCAGTTAGTCCGATCCATTAATAACAGGATTTATAACGTCCCTATATATGTATATATATGTACCTATATTCACTGCTATTATGTACATTATATACTGGCACATATCTCTCGAAAATACATGAGAATGCTCGTGTCTTTGTGTCTGTACACGTGCACGAATTTATAACGAAGCTCCTATCTACTGTAACTTGTGCCTCGTATCCGAGTAATGTATGTTCTAGTGTTCCTCTATATAAATAGATATACAGTCGATTCTCTGTAAGATCGCGCTCTGTAAGATCACGTGTCCCCTGAATTCCCTCTCTAAAATATCGCATAGAGAGGAGGAGACTACCCCCACTCTCATGCGTCTCGTAGCGCTCGCAGGCACTTTGTAATATTTCGTTTTCCCTAATATCGTGGGGTCAGAGGTCCAAGGGCGCGATCTTACAGAGAGTCGACTGTACATAAGTTCTCTTTTGCGTGTGTTATGTACTAGATGTGTACACACATGTATATATATATATAAGTGAGTATGTGATAGGCTCATGTGCGTTCATGTGCAATTTAATTTACCCATCATCGTGTGTAGCTTTGATGGCAAGGTCCTTCAGCTCTACTAGCTGTATGGACTTTAATTTATACCTTGTGTGTTTAGTTACATTATACATTAAGCTTCCCTCGTTCCTCTTAATCCTCCTGCAGTGGTGACTTTGTAGCCTCGTCCTTTAACCTCTCAAATCCTTCGTGATATATCTCAAGACTTGAATGAAATTTATTTTATATCGAAATCTAGATTTCGCTTTATGGGAGATTTTTTTTAGTCACTAAATCATTTTTTTGTTTTTTTTTATCAATATTTCTAGCCTTTTCTGTGTTTTTATTTTTAAGGATTTTTTTTATTTTTTATTTATGTATTGGCCACATAGCCTTTTGCTTGTTCTCTTTTTGTACTTCGAGAAACTTATTTTCTCCCTCTTTCCATAACTTTTTTTAACTCTTTTGTCAGAGCCATTTATTCGTTATTTTTCATTCTTTATTCTTCGATGTTGTGAAAATGTTTTTTCACATTGACAAAATAAAATTTTCTCTCGACGATGTTCGACGATAGAAATTGTTTGCCAAGAATACTGTTGATGTCCACGTCACTCTGATGGCTTTTATTGTTCGAGGATCCATTGTCGTCCGTTATTTCAGGCATATTTGCTGCCTCTCTATCACTCTCACTCTCTCTCTCTCTCTCTCTCTCCCTCTCTCTCTCACCTCGCTCCACTCGTTTTCAACTCTCTGAAAACCGTCGATCGTATAACTTGAACGCCACGACGAGAAGATTGAATCGCGAAACTTGTGCGTGTTTTCGAAAGGAAAAGAAATCATCGATTCTTCTACAATCCTAAATGCTCTCTCTGTTTTATCTTATAGTTACAGCCTCGTCTCGTCGACTATTGTCAAAACTACCCTCTCCATCCTCGAATTTTTTTTTTCATCGATGGATCGTTTTTGACATCGAGATTGGACACAATCGCCATCCCCACTCGTATCACATCAAATTTATTGCCAAATCAAGCAATCCTTTTCTAATTTCAATATAACGTCTCTCTCTCTCTCTCTCTCTCTCTCTGTTTTGGCTTATAGATATAGCCTCGTCTCGTCGACCATTGTCAAAACTACCCTCTCCATCCTCGATTTTTTTTTTTCATTGATGGATCGTTTTTGACATGGAGATTGGACACAATCACCATCCCCACTCGTATCACATCAAATTTATTGCCAAATCAAGCAATCCTTTTCTAATTTCAATATAAGGTCTAAAAACACGCACAGATTTACGATCTTCGATTTTTATCATTAATCGATATTTTCGTTGATGATAATCTTTTGTGCTGCTGTAGTGGTGGAAATGATTTTCCCCTAGTCATTTACAAAGTAGTTAAATTTGTTATTTAAAGTAGACAATTGTTATTTAATTTTCAAATCTTTTCTATTGAAATCTTCTGCCTATGAGTGATAAAGAAAATACTTGAATTTGGCTTCCTAAGGATTTCCTATTATATTATTTTTATCTTCAAGTGTTTGATGTTTAACCAGCTATGATTGTTATTCTATTTTGTCAATTATACTTTTTTTAAGCTTTTCATTTTCAATGATTTTTTTTCTGTCGCTACTTGGACGTCCGTATAAAATCTATCGCCTTTCCGATTAGAGTTTTGTTGACCCCACCCCTCACCCTCGTCAGTATTTATATCGAATAAAAAAAAAGTCGATATCGGTTTAAAAAAAAAAAAAAGAACTTTTTATAACCGATATGATGGGATAATAAAACTCTCGCAGGTCGGTGTATATTTAGAAAAAAATATATAAAAAAATAAAAGAAGATTCGTTATTTTGGTGGCTGACGTCATTTTGCCTGTTCTCGATTGGAACGTTGGAGCGTGAGGAAAAGCCCGCCGGATTGAATCGGACGTTGGATCGGAGAGTTCAGCGAGTATTTACAGCCACTGTGGCGGTGAGATAGTTCCTCTGACGCTCTCATGGCTCACTCGTAAAACTACAAACCAATTAGCTCGAGCGATTCTATATCGATAAAATTCATACTCTTTACAGTTTGCGGTTACACATATAGCTCGCAAAAGACGTAAAATTTCGTTCGGTCCAGATGATAAAAAGAATCAAGAAATGGACGAGGACAAATATATTTCCGAATACTTTTTTTTTTTTTTTACCTAAAACAGATCCTGGCAAGCAATGAAAATAGGAAGTAATGATTTGAAATTTTGATAGGTCACAAATCAGTTTTATCGTGGTAAGATAACGGTCACATGACCACAAAAGAAAATTATCAATTATTTCACAATTTTTAGAAGAAAAAAAAAAATGGCAAATTCGAGATTAAAAATAGAAGAAAAATAAACTACTGTGATTTTGCAACTAACCTAACGTTATCTTTAATTTGAGAGTTCTTTATGTAGTAACAATAATATTGTATTTTATTTTCATTATCATCAAAATTTTTTTTTTCTTCTGCTCAAAATTTTCCTACCCCCTTAAAGTCACTCATACGCACTTGATACCTGCGTATTATCCGTAGAAGTTGTGTCGGGGGGTCAAGGGGAGGAGTATCTTGGCTCGTAAATCGTGAAAAAAGCGCACAGTTCGTGTCAATTTCTTCGTTCTAAGCTTAGGTACCCTTGTCCTCCTTTTAAGCCGCTCTATCACACCATCCCGTTTGTGTCAACACGAAGAGCTGTGCGAGAGCATGATGTTGATACGTGCGAGTTTTCACTGTACACGGAATCTTGTGTGAAGGGAGAGCGGCTGAAAGGTAACCGGAAGGGTGGACGCCACGATGTAGAGGGCGTTGCGGATATACATATAAGGGGTTGAAGGAAGGGGCACAGAGAGAGAGAGAGAGAGAGGGAGAGAGAGAGAGAGAGAGAGAGAGAGAGAGAGAGAGAGAGAGAGAGAGAGAGAGAGAGAGCGAGAGAGAGGGGGAGAGAGAGAGAGAGAGGGGGAGAGAGAGAGAGAGAGAGAGAGAGAGAGAGAGAGAGAGAGAGAGAGAGAGAGAGAGAGAGAGAGAGAGAGAGAGAGAGAGAGAGAGAGAGAGAGAGAGAGAGAGAGAGAGAGAGAGAGAAGAGAGAGAGAGAGAGAGAGAGAGAGAGAGAGAGAGAGAGAGAGAGAGAGAGAGAGAGAGAGAGAGAGAGAGAGAGAGAGAGAGAGAGAGAGAGAGAGAGAGAGAGAGAGAGAGAGAGAGATGGATGGAGAGATACGCCACGAGGCTGCTTCGCCCCGTGACCTGCAGGAGCCGGATGGAGGCTGCCAGCAGGTGGCAGGTTCGCCGCGCGTATCGATTTCTTACGAATCCAGCCGGGCTTGTGCTTCGCCAAACGCTATATGTATATACCTAAAAGCCTCCCTATATACATATCATGTATATACTCACCCCTAACTCTCTCCCTCTATATCTCTCTGGCTCTCTTGAGCGAGTTTCCTTCAGTTTGATGCTACGTGCGACGTTCTATTTCCCTCTCGCTCTCTCTCTCTCTCTCCCTCTCTTCCTCTCGCCTTCACCGTCTCTCCCCGACTCTGGCACACTGTTGTAGAGGTCTATAGGGCTATTTCGGTCTCTCGACGAATCTCGAAAACTTGGGGGATTTTTTTTTTATCACTCCATTAATCTGAACTCGAAATAATCGACTTAAGAATTACAGACGAATTTGGAAGCAATATTTTTTTTTTTTCATCATTTCTAACCACACCAATACGCTGTACAATATGGGGATGTTATGATTTTTCGGATCGTTGATTTTTGAAACTTTGTTATCATGCAAAAAAATATTTTTTCGAGAACTTCATTGCAAAGTGCTCAAAGTGTTGCAAATAATCAGAAAATCAAATTTCGAAAAAAATGTGGAATGTGCACGCGTGTGCGTGTGTATGATTGCTCGTATTGAAGAGGTAAAATGGCTGGTATCTCGGGAATGGCTCGACCGATCGAGCACAAACTATGCACACAAATTGGGGAGCAAATTCCTTTTGTTAGGTATAATTTTTGTTCAAATATCTCATTTCGTTGAGATTTCATTCGATTTCGAATTTTATTTTTAAAAAAGTCTGTGCTCCCCCTAAATTTCATAATTTTCCAGCTAATATCGATTTTTTCTACATAAATATGTAACGCTTTTTCTTCCTATTTTTTTAATTTATTTTTTTGTTTTTATTAATTATTTTCAATTTCTTAATAAATTCGTTGAAAAAAAAATCAAGATTTTTTTTAAGCATATTCTGTCAAAGATATTTTGCAATATCGCATAATCGTTCGTGAAAACAAATTGGGTCATACACACACGAGATTATTTGCTCATTTTGCTATATTTCGATATCGATATGCGGCAGAGGGGCAGGAAGGAAGGAAGAGAAACAAGTTTGATGCAACTAGCTGGTAGACTCTGAACTGTATTCAAATTAATCGATAGTTAGGTAGGAACGATCGTGCAACGTTCCTATGTAGCTTCTTGTAATATGCTCGTCACCTCTCGCGAGCTGCAGCTATAATGTGTGTGTGTGCGTGTGTGTGTGTGTGTGGGAGAACATTATAGCTCTCTCGTTAATGGGACCCTAGGAGCCTTGTCAGAAGCAACAGGGAAGCAAAACCTTTGTCTGTTATGCGTGTTACCTTCGAGGTACCATTGGCAGCATGAGCTTAAGATCGACGAGCTTCAATCTCAAATTACTTCCCCATTAACAATATCTCGATGCCTTATCAGGACATTGCTATTATAATTTCGAATATATCTCTTCTGTATGTTATCGAGATAAAATTTATATTATAGCACTCAAGTATGTCAGCCAAACTCAATTTATTGATAAAAAATTGACGTACTACATTTTCATTTGATTTATTTCTATTGATATTATAATTTCGATTATATCTCTTTTGTATGTTATCGAGATAAAAATTATATTAGGGCACTCAATTCAGCCAAACGAAATTTATTGATAAAAAATTGACATTTTTATTTGATTTATTTCTAACAAAATTTTTGTTGATCTAAAAATGTGAAAATATTTTAAATGGAAAAATAGTACTTTATCAAGATAGTTGATGAGAATATGCTATTGTTATTATAATTTCGATTATATCTCTTTTGTATGTTATCGAGATAAAATTTATATTACAGCACTCAATTATATGAGCCAAACGAAATTTATTGATAAAAAATTGACGTACTATATTTTTATTTGATTTATTTCTAACAAAATTTTTGTTGATGTAAAAATGTGAAAATATTTTAAAAGAAAAAATAGTACTTTATCAAGATAGTTGATGAGAATATGCTATTGTTATTATAATTTCGATTATATCTCTTTTGTATGTTATCGAGATAAAATTTATATTACAGCACTCAATTATATGAGCCAAACGAAATTTATTGATAAAAAATTGACGTACTATATTTTTATTTGATTTATTTCTAACAAAATTTTTGTTGATGTAAAAATGTGAAAATATTTTAAATGAAAAAATAGTACCTTATCAAGATAGTTGACGAGAATAATGTTCCATTAAAGATTTGATAACGTAATCAATGTGACAGTTTATTGATGAATTATGAACCATCAGAATTCGACGAAATCTGCCTATAATTTATTCGAGATGAAGGGAGTTGAAGGTCTTTATGTAATTAAAGCGGAAGGAACGTAAAATCATACGTGTCAATATCCAACGAATAATATGCGGCATCATTAGGGTGAAGGAGGCAGAGAGGATGAAAGTCACATGCGTCAAAAGCCAGACGAGCTAATAACGTCAAGTGCGAGGGCACACGCGTTTGACTTTCATTACTCGATGAGTGACTCGTAGATACGATCCGTTGATAATTAGATGCTTCGTGACTATTTCGTGACTGCCAAAGTAGCTTCGAGGTTAATAGCTGCGCGTTGATCGTTTGCGAGATATGAAGGAACTCGAGTACGAGAAGGAGGAATACAAATGAGAAATTGCTCAATCTTTTGGAGCTCCAAATATTTTTATGTGACTGTTAAAGTTTTAGATTTAATTTTTTTTTTGTCGATCTGGCCAGACGTAAATTTCTTATTTTTTTTACGTTTATTTCTTTTCACCTAGTGATAAAGAAAACTTTATTTGTTTTGTGAAGAAAAAGTAATCAAGATTTTCGTGCCAGAGCTAGGAAGATTTGTTTTCCTATTCTGGACTTTTCTATCTTATTGTTGAAAGAGGCAGAGAATATGCTCGATGCATGCAATAAATTAAGTTTCTAATTGTTCTACTCTTTAGTATATAATTTACTTTTGCTTTAATCAAACAAATTTGATTGTACTTGGATTGGAATTGAACGAAATTTTACACAGAAAGAAAGATCGGGTAAAAATTGCCTGGCTGTAATAAAAATTGAGTGTACGCAGATGACGTTCGAGAGCCACCGTCAATTTATCGTCGATAACTTGGTGGATTTCTACCATAAATTCCAGCAAAACTTACCAGCTTGTCAGGCACTTTTTACTACATTGCACGATAAAATGAATGGCTTTGAGTAATTTGGATTCTTACTTTTATTTCCTTACAAATATAATTTAATACAATTTCGATAATTGTCATTGTCTTCGCGATCTCGATATACTCAAATTATAGGGTGTTGAATGATCTAAACGTAAAAAAATGATAATGATACAAAAAAATGATACGTTGACAATAAATTCGTCCAATGTTCAACTTTCTATGGATAATTGTCGTCATTGAATTTAGCCTTGCTTCGAAATCATTAATTTCAACGAGGAAGGGGCAATTCACGGTTCTCCGCAAAGGTTGTGCAGCATCGTCTGGTGACGCAAACAATGACCTGCATATTCACCGCGATGGTTATTTTCGGTTAACCCCGTCCACAATTATACCGACTGACAAGAAGGGATGGAAGGCTATTTCTCATTTGGGGCTCCGCCGGAGATAAATCGGTCGGATAAATTCGTGAAATATATTTGAAGTAGAAAACATTGAATGCACTTGTAAGTAAAATTATATACTATTTGGAGCAAAGAGAAGGATTTCAAATGAGGACAAGTTTTCCGATACATAAGCAAATAATAATTCAACTGAGGATCTTTTTCAAAATCTATTATTCAATATCCTGTTTCGATTATAGCGTGTTTATTTATCCGGGTAAATTCTTAAAACGCATTCAAACATGACATGTTTTTCATTAATCTAATTTATATATTCTTTGAAGCTCGAAGCTCGAAGGATAAAGTATGCATGAGATTTTCAATACGTGTGAGCATAAAATTAATTCAACATCGATTCTTTTTCTGACGTATATTATTCTGATTGATGAAGAATATAAATGAGACCGTGTACGAGTTTTAATATTTTAAAAACTCATTTTTCATTTACCATTTGTCATTCTAAAGTAACTTTTAAGATTTTTTTTTAACGCTCCTGAAAATTCCACACGGTCTTAAATCCAGTCTAAAATTCTCGATATAAATATCCAAATTCAGGTTACGATCGATACCGTCTTCATTTTGATGGATTCTTTATGATGAAAAATTTAGCCTCGTTAATTCGGGATGATATTTAACATAATTGGAATAGACGGATGAGAGAATTCCTGTTGCACCAGTAACTGCTGGATGCGTTTATCTCGAAACGAGTACGAAAGGGTGAAATTACAATTTCAGGGTGAAATAGGGCAGAAGAGATAAAGCTTCGGTGGTTGAATCTGTGGTTGAACCTCGCAGTTCCGCCAGAGCGTCAAATTTGAATAACGTTCAAATTTGAATTGTTATACGATTGGGGCGTTCGAGGGGTAAATCGAACATCGGGCTTTTGTTAGCCCTGAATCAGCCAGTTCCCATTTTAGTTTCCGTGGATTCTGCCTGGTACTCTCTCAGTATTTGTAGATCGGATTTCCATTTTGAACGTCTGGCACAGGCGATGAGAAACGGAGAGCTCAAATTCAGAGCTGTACTCGAATGGAAAACAACTAAAAATCCATTTTGGACAAGGCAATTTCGAATAATTATACAGTCATCAATATTCATTTATAACATAACAATTAGTAGAAATTGTTATCAATTATTCGCCCTTGTTGAGCGAGCCTATAATTTTCCCAATAATGAACTGCACATTTTTTTTTCTCAGATTATTTTTTACATCGATTCGATAAAGCATAAAATTTCAATAACTGTGAAAAAGGGCACACGATGTATTTTTTTCGCCGGTCCCTTTCGACTTTTACTACCAGCTGCAATTTATTTACTGCATGTACACAGTACTTCGATTTCATTGCACGCGCTCACTTCCATATGCACCGATGTACCTCGCTGTACACGCGTGAGAGTTTTCAAATTTTTTTTTCGTGGGCGAAAACGTGATATCAGCTTCCATATGAATCCCTCATATCTGTCTATCTGCCTCTGTATCTTTTTATTTTTCTCGAAGAGCTACGTTTGAATATAAAAATCACTCGTCTCACACGTATAACGTCAACGTGTATGCATTTTTATACAATGTAGAACGGAGCGTTTGTGAAATATTTGTGTAGACGTGAAAGAGTCGTCTCGTCTGAAATGCTGCACGTCGAATTACATTGAGAACATTTCCTATGAAGTTTTAAACTGTCGATGAGAGTTAAACAGACGAGAAATATGAGGTATTTGAAATGAACCAGCCGAATATCTTTATCATTTGTAATAAAATTTTACAGGGTTTTCATACGATTTTTTTTTATCACCAATTACGATTCTGATAAAAAGATAAATCGAAATTTATTATCAGCTATCATTCTTCAATCTCATCAGTTAATATTAATATACTTAAATTCACTGCATTTTTTTCACTCTATCTTGCTTAGAAACGGACGAGAAATATGAGGTATTTAAAATGAACCAGCCGAATATCTTTACCATTTGTAATAAAATTGTACAGTGTTTTCATACGATTTTTTTTTTTTCACCAATTACGATTGTGATAAAAAGATAAATCGAAATTTATTATCAGGTATCATTCTTCAATCTCATCAGTTAATATTAATATACTTAAATTCACTGCATTTTTTTCACTCTATCTTGCTTAGAAATGACTTTTTCGTTTTTTTTTTTAATTTTCATGAGGTCATTTATCGTCGAGTTGATGATCATGTGATTAAAGAATCTGCCTCTGTATCTTTTTATTTTTCTCGAAGAGCTACGTTTGAATATAAAAATCATTCGTCTCACACGTATAACGTCAACGTGTATGCATTTTTATACAATGTAGAACGGAACGTTTGTGAAATATTTGTGTAGACGTGAAAGAGTCGTCTCGTCTGAAATGCTGCACGTCGAATTACATTGAGAACATTTCCTATGAAGTTTTAAACTGTCGATAAGATTTAAACGGACGAGAAACATATGAGGTATTTGAAATGAACCAGCCGAATATCTTTATCATTTGTAATAAAATTGTTCAGTGTTTTCATACGATTTTTTTTTTATCACCAATTACGATTGTGATAAAAAGATAAATCGAAATTTATTATCAGCTATCATTCTTCAATCTCATCAGTTAATATTAATATACTTAAATTTATTGCATTTTTTTCACTCTATCTTGCTTAGAAACGCACGAGAAATATGAGGTATTTGAAATGAACCAGCCGAATATCTTTATCATTTGTAATAAAATTGTTCAGTGTTTTCATACGATTTTTTTTTTATCACCAATTACGATTGTGATGAAAAGATAAATCGAAATTTATTATCAGCTATCATTCTTCAATCTCATCCGTTAATATTAATATACTTAAATTTATTGCATTTTTTTTACTCTATCTTGCTTAGAAACGGACGAGAAATATGAGGTATTTGAAATGAACCAGCCGAATATCTTTATCATTTGTAATAAAATTGTACAGTGTTTTCATACGATTTTTTTTTTGTCACCAATTACGATTGTGATAAAAAGATAAATCGAAATTTATTATCAGCTGTCATTCTTCAATTTCATCCGTTAATATTAATATACTTAAATTTATTGCATTTTTTTTACTCTATCTTGCTTAGAAACGGACGAGAAATATGAGGTATTTAAAATGAACCAGCCGAATATCTTTACCATTTGCAATAAAATTGTTCAGTGTTTTCATACGATTTTTTTTTGTCACCAATTACGATTGTGATAAAAAGATAAATCGAAATTTATTATCAGCTGTCATTCTTCAATCTCATCAGTTAATATTAATATACTTAAATTTATTGCATTTTTTTTACTCTATCTTGCTTAGAAACGGACGAGAAATATGAGGTATTTGAAATGAACTAGCCGAATATCTTTATCATATGTAATGAAATTGTACAGTGTTTTCATACGATTTTTTTTCATCACCAATTACGATTGTGATAAAAAGATAAATCGAAATTTATTATCAGGTATCATTCTTCAATCTCATCAGTTAATATTAATATACTTAAATTCACTGCATTTTTTTCACTCTATCTTGCTTAGAAATGACTTTTTCGTTTTTTTTTTAATTTTCATGAGGTCATTTATCGTCGAGTTGATGATCATGTGATTGAAGAATGTGGCGCAGTTTGTTTGCTCGTCTCACGAGGGCTAAAGATATGCGGGCGAGGCGGCTTCTGTCGCTTAATCGTCCTAACTTACGAATTGTCACGGTGTCGCTACATATATATATATATATGCGTATATTCAAGTTTGTAAGTGTAAATAGTGGGAGCATGCAATTGTCGGCGGAAGAGGCTCGTTATGTCCTCAAGCGAAGCGACCAATCGTAACTCACTCGGTCCACGATCATTGCGCGCTCTCGCCCATTAACGAGACTACGAGAGAGCTCTGCTCAAGCTCTGGATAGTCCATATACATATATATATCTACTTTGAACTCTTACTCGTGTGTATATTCTCCCTTCTCTGGACGAATTGCTTCACGCCAAGCCCCTCATCGTCGTCTTGCTTCGTATTTGTCACCGTGACCAAATCCGTTACGAAAACCTGCCTGGAAATGGAAATATGAAATTAGTTTTGTCAAGCAAATCAAAATTCAAATAAAAGCAAAACCCAATTTCGTTAAACTCCATTTTTTTCTTTCGATTGTTTTTTTTTTACGTAGTGACGAATCAATTTTTTTGACGTTGTCATGAATGATTGCGATCACTCGTAATTTTTTTTCGTCTAATTCGTATAATTTATATATTTATTTTGTCTCTAACGAGGCGAACTTTTTTTTGTTTCTATTCATTATATAACCCAATATTTTTTTTTATACAAAAGTTCGTCGATGTAAGTCGATAGATATTATTTTTTTTTTTACAATAATATATTTTTTTATTTCTATGACCATTTATCAAAAAATGGATGACCTCGATATAATTTATATATTTTTTTTGTCTCTAACGAGGCGAACTTTTGTGTGTCAAATGTACGTGGTCACCCATCTTTTGAGTTCTCTCATTAAGTAGGTGTGTGTGTGTGCGTGTGTACAGGGTGTAACGACGATTTGAGATTCAAGAGTTCAAAGGGTCATCTTTCCTCTTTTTTCACTATATATGTGTATAATAAGTATATAACCCCCGCACCTTCGAAGCTCAAGATACTTTACGGCGCATTGAGCTTTTCACGAAGAGAACGTTGGGTGACCGAGTAAAGACCGCTCGCGCCTCGACCTGAGCACCCCCCAATGGCTTCTCGCACCCTTCGCTTCAGTCCTCGTTGTGATTTATGTCTGGGAGAAATCGCGCGCGACATTTTCCCTCCGTCTTTCTCTCTGCCTCTCTCTCTCTCACTCTCTCTCTCTCGCGACTACCACTCATCGATCCGCAAACGGGCTATTCTTCGCTCGAAACTTTCCGATGATTAGTGAGGTCGATTGAGGGGTAGAAAGGGAAGCTGTGGGGATATGAGACGAAGAAGGGATGGCACGGATGGGGCTGGAAATGCCTGAGTAAGGGATGAAGATGGTCACGATTTGGTATATATATATATATATATATATATATATATATATATATATATATATATATATATATATATATATATTAGAAGCCACAGAGGCAAAGACTGTCCACGTTACTGGCAATGCCATCCGGGACATGAAAATCATAAATCACGATTTTCCTCTCCTTTGCCTGCGCTTTTCCGTCGTTTAAGCTTTTTTGAACGAACTCTAACAATATCTTTCCATTCTCGTATTTTTCTTCGTCTGTGTGAAATGTTTTTTTTTTTCTCGTATGGCTTTTTAACGATAATGCAATTCTTTTCAGTTTTTTGAGACCTAAAATCGTTCTTATTTATTGTCGCACAAGTATAAAGATCCTCTATGTAATAAAGGGATATAAGTATCATTTTGGTAATCGACAACGATAGGTATGCAACGATAGGTATGCGGTCAGTACTTGGATCGGTGACCGCTTAGCCATCCGCTGAGCATTGCATCGAATCACTGACTTGGGGTCATTTTTTCAGAAGTTCCCAGAATTCCCTGTACGAAGAAAAAAATTCCGTCGAAAGAGCCGACCATATCGGCACAGATTTTTCTCTATTTTCCTATACCCTCGAGCGTACATTCGATGCAGTATATTGGGGTCCAAATCAGTTGCGAACGAATTCTCGGGGAAGGGTTTGGGCAGAAAGAGTTAATCAGGAAAGTGTAAGAAAGTGAATTAGGGTGAACGGAAAGGTCGTAAAAATGTCAAAGGGTATAAATTTGATATGAAATCGTTAGCGAATTAAAAAAATTATTTTTTCAAGATTTCAAAACTCAGACAATGTTACGAGGGTAATTGTGCCGCAGAAATAGTTGCTTAGGAATTGTTTATAACTTTACCTACATATTTATATATTAAGTCCAGCGAATTTTCGATAAATGTTAATGTATTTACGTGAGCTCGGTCAGTTTCAACTTTTCATGCTGAATTTGGTAGATATTGGATTATTTTTTCGATTAATTAATTTTTTTCCCAACTGAACCTATTTGTAAATTTTTGCCCATTCTAATGAGGAATTTTTTCATAAATACTGGCGATAAAAAAAAAAAAAGTAACAGTTTTCACGGTTTAAGAAACAAAGATTTTGCGATCCTGGAGCGAATGGACCAAATTTGGTTCGACAGTGTCTGAAAATGTGGAAACTGAGGAGAGATCGAGCGAGTTCACACCCTGTGTGAGACGACGACAACGACAATGGTGAGCGCAGGTTTTGATATTGCACTCACGTAACGCTCGCTCGGGCAGTTAATAACATCACTAGGGGTGCTTCTCTTCCTATCATTCCCCTTTCCCGGGCTCTCCCTCCGCCCGCAGCTGTTCTTCCTTCCTTCCTTCCTTCGGACTTTCCACCCTAGACTGGAATTCGAGTCTTTTGCATACCTCCGAACTACCACGAGACGCTTCTCACCGGGCTTACACCCTTGCAATTGCAATATCTACTCACTCTTTATCGCTTGCTCGCTCTCTCTCTCTCTCTCTCTCTCTCTCTCTCTCTCTCTCTCTCTTTTTCTCTCTCTCTCTCTCTGTCTCCATTTCTCTCCTTACCCCAACTGTATTTCCCACTCGCTTCCCACTCTCTATCCACTGGGAGCGAAAAGTAACATACCCTCTATCTGCGGGTATTTCGTACGTAAAACCCATGACAAAAGCAAATTTTTCGTTTTGTGTTGGGAAATTAGATTTTTGTTTTTTTTTTTCATTAAAATTTCACATTTACACGGACGTGCATGCAGAATGGATTGTACAAAAATTTGTTGCAAGAGACTTGCTTTTTTCGTCTGACAATAATTTTTTTCATGAAAAACCATTTTTATTTTTTTGGTCAAATTCATGCCAGTATGCCTGAGAAAAAATGATTTTTATAATAAAGTAACAGTGTTTGAAAAAAATAAAATACACTGTTGCTTTTAAAGAGTGGAAAAAAATTTCAACATTTTCACTCTGGATCGATTCTATCCAGTCAGTTTAAAAAAAACCATCGTGAGAAAAATATCCGTCCAATGTGGATGAAAAAATTATAGAATATGCTTTGAAGATTCTAGATCACGATCGAAAAGTCGATTTATAAGAAATCAAATGACAACATGTTAAAAAAAAATCATTAAGAGGTCAATGCGCAAGAAGGATACTTTTTCACTAAAAAAATCGACGGATCGATTTTACCCAGTGTGGCAATAGAGGGTTCATCTAAAAAGTGCTGAATTTTTTTTTATGTCAAATGAAAGCTCTGATAGAAATTTTAGTCATTTTTATCGTCCGTAAGTCCAGAAAAATGCATAATATTAATTACATGCTAAATATATTTAGTTAAATTTACATTATTTTCTGGTGGAGTTTTTAACACGATTAGTGTCGAACCTGTGCTATTATTTTCATCAAATTCGATTCATCTATTGAGATTTTATTGAATTGATTTTTTTTTTTAACTTCGCTTTAAGCACTCGTGATCGTTAAAATTTTCATGTATCGCTTAAAAAATTCTACATAAGGGAAATAAAAATCAAACAAAAAGTGTTGGCAAATGAATAAAAAGTTAATTAACACACTGACTGAACTATTTGAATTGAAAATGTAACAATTTCGAATGTGTATATTGACTTTTTAGGTCACTGTGCACAATATTCAATATGTACAATTCTGAATCATCGCTGATACTTTTTTAACGAGCACTGGAAATTTCCAAGTACTCTCGAACACACGCGACGCGTTGGAAACTAGTTAATAAAAAGGAAAAAAAAAACAAAAAAAAAAAAAAATTGTACATAAAAAAGAAAAATAAGGTGAGAAAAAAGTGAAAAATGAATCCACAGCCGGGGGAAACGAGCGTAACGAGATACACGAGAGGCGATACACGTGTCCAAACCCAAACGTGCTTGCATGCATGAATATGTGTAAAATGACTACAGGAATGGCCTTTGCGGTACGACTCGAATTCGCGGTCACTGGAGCCCAAAGGGAAAGCCCGTCTGCTATTCCAATTCGTCCCGATCCACACAACGGCTATATAAGGCTTCAATTTTTCGCCACAGTCAACCCGAGTTACCAACACGAATTCACTGTGCCAATTGCAAAAGTGAAGCCTCAGGCTCATTTTTTCTCTCTTTTATACGTCTTTTCACCATCCTCGTTCACTTTCAATCTGTTTCTCCATCTTGTTTTTTTTTTTTTTACTATTTTCCTGGTTTCCAATACTCGCTATTATATATGTATATATGTATCAACTGTAACGCTTGAAAAGCACAAAATATAACTCAAAAAAGCTATCAAAGTCAGCTGGAATATATTTTTTTCTTCTCCTTTTCCAACAATTTTTAAGTAATTTTTTTTTTGACACACCCATTGACCAATTTGTATGAGAATTTTATTTTTCCAGTATTTTTCTCATTCAATTATATTCTATTCACAATACAATCTTCTCTTGCTTTTTTTTTCTCTCGTACTTTCGTGCGTAAAAAGGCTGGCAAATAAGGGGAGCTAAAATTTATTCATTCATTTGAAGAGGAATAATATTTTCGTCCATTTTGATTAAAAAGTTGATAAGATGAGTAGGAAAAAGTGTGGATGATTCAAAGTGTTAATTTCCCAGCTGTGTAATTTAACCCAAAAATTTTGCGAAAAGGTCTCCTCTCCTCTTTTCCTATACTCTCGCAGCTCTCGTGGATGACACAAGTGGGTCACAAAGTTCAAACAAAACTTTTGTTCCTCACTTTAATCCCCCAAAGGTACCCCCATACACACATATATATATACAAATGATTAAAACTCGCTAAGAACTCTATTCAGATTGGAAATTTTGAGTAAATACTGAAACAAAATTTTCGACAGTGAGTCCGGAAAAGCCTTAATCTGTGTATATCTTCAATGAAAACTGTTACGAAATTGTATTCCCTCAATGAGCTGAAGAATTCCTCTGTCAATTATTAAGTATATTCGTGGCAAATAGTAGAACGAAAATTTACTTTATCCATTATTATCTCGACGAAGGAGCCAGCAAAAAAAATCGATCATTTACGTCAGAGAACCTGTCGTATAAAATTATATTAATCAGACGAAATGGGAATAAATATTGAAGTTTGCCCACGCAATATATAAATACATTTCGAGCTATCGTGTTCGGTTAAATATAAATTTTGGCATTACTCTGTAAAAAAAATTGACAATTTACGTCATCAATAACTTATCATATTAAATTAAAACGATTTTTATCGAATAAAATACGAATACTTCTTAAAGTTTCTTTCCAATATTTTCTCGAATTATTATTAGATGAGTTGTAAATTGTGCTACTAATTATCTCGACGGAGGAGCCAGCAAAAAAAATCGATCATTTACGTCAGAGAACCTGTCGTATAAAATTATATTAATCAGACGAAATGGGAATAAATATTGAAGTTTGCCCACGCAATATATAAATACATTTCGAGCTATCGTGTTAGGTTAAATATAAATTTTGGCATTACTCTGTAAAAAAATTTGACAATTTACGTCATCAATAACTTATCATATTAAATTAAAACGATTTTTATCGAATAAAATACGAATAATTCTTAAAGTTTCTTTCCAATATTTTCTCGAATTATTATTAGATGAGTTGTAAATTGTGCTACTAATTATCTCGACGGAGGAGCCAGCAAAAAAAATCGATCATTTACGTCAGAGAACCTGTCGTATAAAATTATATTAATCAGACGAAATGGGAATAAATATTGAAGTTTGCCCACGCAATATATAAATACATTTCGAGCTATCGTGTTAGGTTAAATATAAATTTTGGCATTACTCCGTAAAAAAATTTGACAATTTACGTCATCAATAACTTATCATATTAAATTAAAACGATTTTTATCGAATAAAATACGAATAATTCTTAAAGTTTCTTTCCAATATTTTCTCGAATTATTATTAGATGAGTTGTAACTTGTGCTACTAATTATTAACAGGAACATAATCGAACTTGTCATATAAAATGGACGAAAAGGATTTTTCATAGTGGAGCTTTGCGAAGGAGAAAAAATAAATAGATAAAGTTTTTAATTTCCATCCTCGAATGAGGATCTAAAATACATTATTTTAGTTTACTCACATTGATAAAATATAAATTTTAGCCGATAATTTGGCTCCTTTTGTAGGTCAGGAGTCTTGCCAATCACAAATCCATTGGGAAATATTCCAAATGGCTCTTCGTCCCAGTACATTTTAATTCGCTAATTTAATTGATAATAAAAACCACAATACAGACTTTTTGATGAATGTCGAGTATGCATGGGCAATTGTCGTTTTAAAAAGACAGGATAATAATTGTATAGCTTATAAATGATGTTGGCGAGTTACAGAATTTATACGCACAAAAGTATAGATATAATTCATGCGTATGTATATTACACGTGTATGAATAAGTAGTTACAGCGCATACCTATTGAGTAGATATGGGTGGTAGATGGTAGGACCATTGTGGCTTATATGTATGTGCGCGTTGGGAGTCGGCCGAGAACGGGCGAGGATAATCCGTTGAGGCGTGCGCCGCCACTATCGCGACTGACGCCGACGCCGGGGACGCCTCGAACTACACACACACATACATTCACCGCACCTGAAAACCTCCGCAGCTCGCGCGCACCGTTTCAGTTCACGTTCAGTCGACCCCGTGAATCGCGGCATGTCAGCCGCCGCGCGAATATCCACGATCCTCATTGTCGTGATAACGTACGTGTGTTCATTATTTACTCGTTATTCACAAACGGGCATCGGTAAAATCCTAAAATTACACCAATACAATTTCGAAATAATATGATTTAAAGATCATGTTGAAAAAATATTTTCCAAAACGTTAAATGAAAATCGATTGGAAATATTGATTCGTTAAATAAAAAATAGATAAAGGAGGAAAAAGGGATAAAAGTGAAGAATAAAAGTAAATCGAAGCAGAAGAAAAAAATCTACATTAGATTTGGAAATATCCATTCTGTTTTTTTTTTTTTTTTCTTGCGAAAGGTTTTCCCAGACTTTTTTTTGCCAAGGGTAGAAAGGTGAGGATATCTCATTTCCCTCGTGACACTCGAGTGCTTCGTATATTTTCCTTTTCTCCCCAGTGAGTGTCTGAGTGGGCTCGACAAGAAGAAAAGGAAACAAAACTTTCTATTTGCTTCGTTATACGTGGTTGTAGTTTATCCCGTGCGCGTAGTGGTGGATTTTATCGTTATACTGTGTGAGATTCTTGAAGGAAAAAAATTAAGGAGACACACACGAGGATCCTGCAGGGGAAAAGGAGACACGAGCTGGAAAAAAAAATAGAGTTCGGTCAGGATAGTTTGTTTTGTAAAGACGATACGAAAAACGCCCCTTGAACAAACGTGTGGATGATCGTGAAAAAATAAATTAAGAGGACGAAACGATTGCACAAATACACAAAAAAATAAGCAGAAAGAAAAATAAGAAGAAATTTTCTCTTAGAATCAAAAGAATCTTGATGAATTTTTGGGGGAATTAAAATGGAATGAAAGGGATTAAAGAAAACATTAAAATGACAAGATAAGCAAAGGTAAACGTGGAAATTTATTGAGAGCCTGTGCGTTGGCCTATATTACTGTGGTGTGTGTCTGGAGTCAGAGGCCGGTCGAGTAACTTGTTGAGTCACCGGCTTTGCTGAATTCGTCAGCTTTCATCGTTCCCTCGTGCGTACAGAATTTTCCGAGATTTTCATTTATAAATCCTTCATTTGATTCACACCCTGAGATTTCCTCAATAAATATAGATAAAAGGAGGATTTATGCACTGAATCGAAAACAATTCATTTTCCCAAGGTGAAAAAAAATCCTTCAAATTTCCACGTGTCTACAATCCATTAAAAATTGAGAAAAAAGAAAAGCCATAGAGTTATTTTCCTCTTATTCAAAGTAGCAATAATCTAGACTTTGAAACTCCCATCTCAGAAATCCCAAGTTGTCCTGAAAACCAAATTCCAAAGAAGCAACAAAACCGAAAAAACTTTTTTCAGTATCTTTGAATTTTCATCTCCAAATGGACTCGTCGAAAAGCAGAGCGAGTTCTTACTGAACGTTTAAAGTATTTCGTTTCTGATCTCGCGACAGGAAATTTACGTGCAATTTATCCCGAAAAAAAAAAAAAAGCTCCAAAAGAATAAAAATATTTCAAAAGACATCATAATAATTTTAAGAAAATCATCATGAGTTTCATGGTGGGAATTTTGTTAATTCTAAGTGTGAGGTCAGCTCATGCGGGCAGTCGAGTGACCCGTAGCGATCCACTCGTTGTCGAGACGACATCTGGTCTAGTTCGTGGTCTCTCACGTACCGTTCTCGATCATGAGGTTCACGTATTCTATGGGATACCATTCGCCAAGCCACCGATTGGTCTGCTAAGATTTCGCAAGCCATTGCCAATCGAGCCATGGCACGGTGTGTTGAATGCAACGACATTGCCAAACAGTTGTTTTCAAGAGCGTTACGAATATTTTCAAGGCTTCGAGGGTGAAGAGATGTGGAATCCAAATACAAACATATCTGAGGATTGTCTCTATTTAAATGTTTGGGTACCACAAAAATTGCGCTTGAGGCACAAGGGTAGCGAACCACCGGTAACCGATAAGGGTGGTATGCCCATTTTGGTATGGATTTATGGTGGTGGTTACATGAGTGGTACCGCAACTCTCGATGTTTACGATGCCGATCTGATGGCAGCCACGAGTAATGTTATCATTGCCTCTATGCAGTATCGTGTTGGTGCATTTGGCTTTCTCTATTTGAACAAACATTTTGGCAAGAGCGAGGAGGCACCTGGTAATATGGGTCTGTGGGATCAAGCACTGGCTCTCAGATGGCTTCGCGACAATGCAGCTGCTTTTGGTGGTGACCCAGAGGCCATAACAATATTTGGCGAATCGGCTGGTGGTGGCTCCGTTTCCCTCCATTTAATTTCACCGGTTACACGGGGTCTTGTGAAACGTGGAATACTTCAAAGTGGTACTCTCAATGCACCTTGGAGCTTCATGACTGGTGAAAAAGCTCACGAAGTGGGTCGTGTATTGGTCGATGATTGTGGCTGCAATTCAACCCTGTTGGGCGAAAATCCAGCAAGGGTTATGGCCTGCATGAGATCGGTTGATGCAAAAACCATTTCTGTACAACAATGGAACAGTTATTGGGGCATACTTGGTTTTCCATCGGCACCAACGATCGATGGTGTTTTTCTGCCTAAACATCCGTTGGAACTGCTCAAAGAGAGTGATTTTAAGGATACGGAGATACTCATTGGCAACAATCAGAATGAGGGTGAGTTTAGTAATATTTATTAATTTTGTTTTTTTTTTTTTGGGTGGCCATTGAGTCACGAGAATATTCAGAGCCTTTTTGTGAAGATGAAATTCATTAAAAATTGAAGGGGGCACTACGTTTTTAGTCAAGTGCTTGTTTGAAAGAGGGCGACGAGGCGAAAAATGGCGACGTGGTTTAACATCGACTCTCCCATGTAGCACATAATATTTTTTGAAGATTGGAAAGATTTTATAAATATTGTAAAAAAGCCTATCTAACGACAATATTGTTGACATGCTATTTGGCCATTTATCTATTGGCATAATTGTTGTACGTTGCTTGAAAAATTATTCACTTCTATAAGGGTCGCGTAAAAGTAAAACATGCGCGAACGACCATATAATTGTTGAAACTTAAAGTGGTTTAGTTTTTTGTCAGATTTTTTTTTTCAAATAGATTTTA
Source organism: Dyspetes luteomarginatus (assembly GCA_963669185.1). Classification (NCBI taxonomy): domain Eukaryota; kingdom Metazoa; phylum Arthropoda; class Insecta; order Hymenoptera; family Ichneumonidae; genus Dyspetes; species Dyspetes luteomarginatus. The sequence goes on along the minus strand of OY769909.1, from coordinate 14,033,091 downwards.
TAAAAAAGCTTTACTCTTCGAGCTACGCGTAGATTTATTTATTATTATGCTGTAAAACAATATCACTGTTTATCTAAATCAGCGAAAATTTTGTGAATCGGAGCAAAAATATTCAATACTAAATGACTTGTAGCATTCCTGCCAATTTTATAATCTGTTCGTCTGACTTTCGAGCTTTGAAGCCTTGAACTCTTTCTCCTGTTTCATGAAATTTCGAATCTGGGATTGTAAAAAAAAAAAAAACAAAGAGAATGCAGAATAAAATGATCCCGAGTTTTCACAATTCACACTACGTGTGGGCGATCTACGGAATTCTTTGTGAAATCGATCAGTCGACATATGTCAAAACGTTACGAATTAGATATTCATCAGAGAGAATCAGAGACGCTTATAATACTCGAGTTTGACCTCGTAATCTCGAGACCTTGAACTCGCTACTGGATCTCTGATATTCCGTGTTTCTTGCAGTTTTATTTTTTTGCTATCGTGACCTATAGATAACGCTTTACGATCGTCGGATCATATTAGCGACAGAGGCAGAGGCTTAGAGCTTCGTACCTAATCTATAAACTGCGGAGCAAGAGAGGGTGTGTGTGTGTGTGTGTGTGTGTGTGTGTGTGTGTGTGTGTGTGTGTGAGAGAGAGAGAGAGAGAGAGAGAGAGATGGAAATATAGAGTATGATTATATAGTTTGGTGGATGGATGTTGCCTGATGTGGGCCATTAATTTATACGAGGCTCTCCATTAAAATTAGCCCTATAGCGTTGGAAAATGAATTCATGCGTGAGCATGATGGCGCGTGCGCGTGTCACTCGGCAAGCATGAATATTTCACCGTGTCGCGTGTTGTTCACCCAGAGGGCTCTTCTTCTTTGTCATTCCAGACTGTCTTGCAATCCACTTCGTCATTCTCGTATTACGTTCTCGTCTCTACCTCTTCGTTTATATCTTATGTCCTTGTGCTTTATTTTCCGTCCTTATTTTCTCCAACATTGTATTTTCATCCTCTGGTAAAGGGGATAATGTCATTTTCCCCCCGTAAATTCCCAAATAATCAGAGAATTATATTAAAATAATAAAATGGACATAAAAACGTGTAAAAAAAAAACATTCTTTGCTTCTTTTCTTCCGTATTTTTCTTTCTCTTGATTGTCTTTTAGGTTTTTTTTTTTCAATGGTTATACTTTTGATTGATATTTTTTCTTATTCTTTGCGTTGTTTCATTTCTCCTTCGGATTATTTCGGTCCGAGTGGTTCGAGGGCTTACAAAAATCCCTCAGGGACCAAATTATTGTTTGGGCTTAAAGCGTAACGCGAAGAAAGTAACGCACAGCAGGGCAGGAGGATGCATGAATAACAAGAGCCCTGCCCGAGGACAGAGATGAGCTTGCAAGAGGCAAAAGGCCAGGAGTAAGAGCGTTCCATCGAGTTTCAGGAGAACGTTGAGGATAACACTGTATATATGTTTGTATTTTGCATGGTGTGTGTGTGTGTGTGTGTTTCGTGTGCATAATTTCTTCTGTACGTCTGTGGTGTATAAGCTTGAGTACTTAGAAAATCCAATCCAACATTTTACTATAGAAATGTACACAACGAGACAAAGTCCCGACAATGAGAGTAACAAGACAGGGGATGCAATTCCATTTGTGGCTCAATAGATTTTCCCACAGGACAGGAATTGTTTTTTCGTCTTCCCCATAGAAACTTCGATCCCTTTGTGCGTGTTGTAACTTTTTAAAATTATTTTCTGTTTCATTATAGCATTCAGTTTTGTCCCCTCATAGATAAACTTCTGGTTACGGAAAAATGACATATTTTTTATATTTGTTTTATGTCTATGTGTTGATAATGTTCCAAAATAGTGGCTTGGAATATTTTATTATCTATTGTACAATTTTTCAAATTAGATTTCTATGAATTTTGTTAGAATGCTGCCCATTCTACCTTGGTACTATTATTATTATTTCGGTATAGAAATCTAACAATTTTTGGCACACATTTTGTTCTGTGCTCAAAAAATGAAAACGATCGAAATATTTATCGCATAGATAAACTTATGGATAAACTTTTGGTTACGGAAAAATGACATATTTTTTATATTTGTTTTATGTCTATGTGTTGATAATGTTCCAAAATAGTGGCTTGGAAGATTTTATTATCTATTGTACAATTTTTCAAATTAGATTTCTATGAGTTTTGTTAGAATGCTGCCCATTCTACCTTGGTACTATTATTATTATTTCGGTATAGAAATCTAACAATTTTTGGCACACATTTTGTTCTGTGCTCAAACAATGAAAACGATCGAAATATTTATCGCATAGATAAACTTATGGATAAACTTTTGGTTACGGAAAAATGACATATTTTTTATATTTGTTTTATGTCTATGTGTTGATAATGTTCCAAAATAGTGGCTTGGAAGATTTTATTATCTATTGTACAATTTTTCAAATTAGATTTCTATGTGTTTTGTTAGAATGCTGCTCATTCTACCTTGGTAGTATTATTATTATTTCGGTATAGAAATCTAACAATTTTTGGCAAACATTTTGTTCTGTGCTCAAAAAATGAAAACGATCGAAATATTTATCGCAAAATTTCATAAAAAATTTACATCATTCCTCGTACCATCGAGATTCTCGAGAGTACCATCAGAAGGCGAGATTGAGAGTTGGCGGTATGAGCTGGTTTCATGGTTCATGTGGCGCTGCTGGTAGCAAAAAAATTCCTTACACGCAAATGCTGCGCGTTTAAAATACAGTAGGAGTATTGGTGAAAGTTCTGCCATTATACTAACATCACGACGTTATTACACAGTAGTGATGTAGAGCCTGTGTAAGGCACATGTACGATAATCTCCATCCTAGAATAATTCCGAAGGCCACCGCCGTGTTCCGCTGGTTGCAAATTGATGAGCGGTGATGGAACTGGCGCATTCGCTACGACCCCGATAAACCGATTTTTGATTGTTGGGACACTGAAAAAATGAGTTAACTTTTCGCATATACCGTATACCTGCTGACTCAGGATCACGTCCCGGAGGACAAAATTATTACGGATTCTCGAATTTACTTTATAATTATTCACGTTATATACAAACATTCATTGTTGCGTGACTATCGAGTGTATATTTTCGCTCTTGCACTCTCACGCAGAATATGAATAAATTATGAATTTATATATCCATCAGCCGAATACAAACTCACGGACACGTATATTTATATATATGTACGTACGATTCATGTAACTGTGTATGTATCCATGGTTTATATGAATCTGATGCATCAATCACACTCTGTCTGTCTGTCTCTCTCTCTGTCTCTCTCTCTCTCTCTCTCTCTCTCTCTCTCTTCTCTCTCTCTCTCTCTCTCTCTCTCTCTCTCTCTCTCTCTCTCCCTCTCCCTCTCTCTCTCTCTCTCTCTCTCTCCCTCTCTCTCTCTCTCTCTCTCTCTCTCTCTCTCTCTCTCTCTCTCTCTCTCTCCCTCTCTCTCTCTTTCTCTCTCTCTCTCTCTCTCTCTCTCTCGTCGTTTCTGAACAATTAATGTGATACAGTGTCGTGTTTATCGTGTTTGAAAAACCACGTTTCGTGCCAGTGCCATCTTAAATGGCCATACAACAGTACGAATGCGTGACTAAAACGAAAGAAAATATGTGAGCTACGACCGATGGAACGTACCTAATGTTGTCCAGTGCGAGTACTTTGAACGCGATGGTCGCTTAACTAACCCACCGGTTTAAGCGAATATAAATCCGTTGAGTTAACTTTAACACGAATTTAAGCCCCAAGATCGTAGCTGCAAGATAGATGTCTGTTATACTACATACAGTAATACATATACTATACATATACATATACTATACATATACATATACTATACATATACATATACTATACATATACATATACTATACATATACATATACTATACATATACATATACTATACATATACATATACTATACATATACATATACTATACATATACATATACTATACATATACATATACTATACATATACATATACTATACATATACATATACTATACATATACATATACTATACATATACATATACTATACATATACATATACTATACATATACATATACAGTAGTACATATACGTAATAGATACATGGCAGTTCGTAGTTGAAGTAATCCGAGCTATGGGAGTGAAAGCGGGAAACCAAACTAGACCGCATATATCTCTTTAACTACCAGTGGGAAAACATTCTCGGTAGACTTGTGTGTGTGTGGGTGTGTGTGTGTAAGAAGAGAAAAGGTGGCCTTCCCTCATCTCAGACCTCAGAACGCAAACGCATTTTATCATTTCCCAGATTTCTTATATGACGTGTAAAATTACGAGAATTACGAGGAAATATTTTCAAACTCAGAAAACTTTCGAAGAAAAATCTGGAGAAACGAAAATCTATCATTGTTGCAAAGTTTTTTTGCGAAAAAAAAATGAATCATTTAAATCAGGTATTTGAAATATTTTATTATTAAAGAGATCGTAAAAAATTAATTAACCAATTTTTAGGCTATATATTAGAAAATGAAAACATTCTATTGGGAGTTTTATGATTTTTATTAATTATTTCTGATATAAGAAAAATGATTTGATATATAAAAATCAGTTGTGATTCTTGAATATTTATCAGTTGTGATTTCTTGAATATTGTATACGCAGTGATTTTTTGAATAATCATTTGAGTAGTTTTTTAAATGGATTTTATCAATAGGGCTATTGGAATTTATTTTTGGATAACTAGGGGGATAAACATTTGATCACTCCCGACTCTCGTCATCTATCTCTGCGAGCCTTACGAGGAATTGTCTCTGATGAATTACTCTATACACCCTGGGAAGGAAAATCCATTGACCCGTTGCGCCCTCACCCTTGAACCCCTAAATTCACCCCACTTTTGCTATTCCGGTAATCTCCGTTCCCGACGATCGGCCTTAGGCCTCCACTTTATCCACCTTAATCCTTCAATCGCTGTTTTTTCGCTTTATTTTTTTTTATTTTTTTTTTTTTTACATCTTTCTTTTTCTTTGCATTCAATCATTCGAGGAAAAAGACAAGCTCGCTGCATGAGTTCGAAGCCAGCTCAGCGTTTTTGAAAGATCGAACGTCGAGGAGCTTCCAACATCTTCCGGTTGACTCTTCACCTTCCTTCCGCACTTTCCGGCTCTACTCACGAGACGGCTGTCCTTTTCTCTCTTATCCTCCACCTCTCTTTTCATAACGTTTCCATTTCCTTCAAAATTCTGACTGGAAATATGAATATTCTGTTGAACTCAAGTACATTTCCACTTGACATATACAAACGTCACCTATGTAGCTGTCGATAGGATCTCCTGTTTTCTTATTTATCGTAAACGAGCGAGATAACCCAGTGAGTTAACTCAACTTTTATGGCACATCGATCAGAGCGATTGTGGCGCAAGATTTCCAGTAAAAAAGCACACTGGACAAATGTTGCTCGACATTTTCATCATTTTTTTTCCTTTTTCACATAGGGGAAACTTTGCTTTTAGTAAAAAGTTTTTGTTTTATATACTCATGGGATGCTTGTAATGTCCCAAATGGTGAGAAAATCATGTCTAGAAAAAGCATTGCTGTAAATTATTCTCATTATCTTATCGCTCGACAGACTTTTTAAAACTATTTTGGCGTATCTATTTGGGTTTATGAATTTTAACCCATTCAACTCCTCCAGAAACACATGATTGTTCCAGTTTAAGTGGAAAAGGCATCTTTTCCCAAATTACAAGAAAAATAAGGTCGTGGATTCCCTGTCCTATATTTTATCCCTGCAACTAATAATAACAATATAATTTTACATCGTTTTTTTTTTTTGGTATCACTCGTTTTTGACCATGCTTAGAAGATTAACGTTTTACTATTTTAAGAGAGGTCCAAAATCTATCTCTATTGTATCTCTTACGTAATTTCCTATTTAATAAAATTCCAAAACGAAAATGAATGCACTTTTTCAATTTTTTCCTTGAAACGAGTAGAAACATTTTTGTTTTTTGATTTTTTGTGAGTTGCTTGAATGGAAAACTTTTCATTACAAATTATCGTACCTGATTACAGTCCGAATTTCGACTCAGACACTTACATGGAACCCAAAATGGCGTGAAGCTCCATAAAACGGTCCATGATTTATGACGTGTGTCTTTCGATAAAACTATTAAAAGCGATTCATTCAGAATTAGAAATTCTTGGGAATCGCAAACGTCAGCTTGAAACTGTGTTATCGAGGTATTTTGATCGTTATGGCGTCTGCTTAACCTTTACGTGTACTGTGAGTTTTCACCCCCCAGAGAGAAGAGAGTTGAGTGAGAGAGAGGTGGGTGGGTGGGGGGTGGGGGAGGGGAGGGTCGTGGCGAATTGCAGAGTGCATTCCACGGAAGCAATTACGTACTTCGGTGCTAGTTCCCGTTTCGATTGGCTCTGAGAGCTGCTCGATCGGAATCCTCGATGGATGGGAAAATTTGCGATCGCATTCCGATGCTTGGAAACTCTCTCTCTCTCCCTCTCCTACCCTCATTCCTCACTTCTGTGGGCCTTCACCTTCCTCCCTGACGTCCTCGTACTGCATCAACTCAGAATTTACTTCCACCTGAATTAACACAATTCCATAGACTCAATTTTGCTCCGCCATTTTCGTAAAAATTTAAAAATATATTTGAGCATTTGAATAAATAAAAATTTGTTACCAAAAGAATTTGCAACAAATTCATTTTTCGTCCAGCAAGAAAATATATTCTTCACACAACTTCTGTAGTCATTTTTATGGATCTCGCATATTTTTCTTTTTTCTAGAAATGAAAAAAAAAAAAAAAAAAAACTAAAGATCGAGAAAGACGCCCCAGGGTATCGTTGCCTGTCTCGATTCCCTCCTGTAGATATGCCAGCGAACGTTCACAAAGAGAGAATCGATCATGCAACAGCTTCTACTGTTGGTGGGCAAAAAAGCACGAAACCTACAAGCTCTCCAGCATCGAGATACATATTTCTCTTGCTCAGTCTGTGCATGGCTCAGTTTCTCATGGCGTGAAAATATGCTCGATACATCCTCTTTGATCGTATGCTATTCTACCTCACCATTTTGCCTCTTTCTCTCTTCTCCATTTTCTTTCAGTACTCTCGAGCTTCCTTTCGCGAGCTTTCTTTACGTTGTAACGAAGGATATTAAGATAGAAAGGGTGGAAAAAAAAGTGAAGCAACATTGCACTGCGAACAAAGAGATCCCTTTGTTTCCTATTTCTCCCTTCAATTTTTATCTCGCCAATTTTAATATCCCTTTCTCGTGTTATTCTCTCCTTTATATTGAGGAAAGATGAACGAGGAATCGAGTTTCATTAATGATCCATTTTATTATTAGCACTGAAACCAACCCTCTCAGAAAATTCTCGGAATTCTTGAATTTTCTTTGATCTTTTAATTATTTCACATCGATTTTAACTTTTATCATTAATATTTTTACCAATATGCCTCGTGGACGAAGATTTTCTTCCATGCATTATCGTTTTGAGAAATCGATGCCAGAATATTCAAATATTCTAAATGGTCAGGAAAATATATTTTGAAAAAAATGTCCGGTCATGTGCGACGACTATGATTTATTATTTAAAAATATATCAGTGCCAGAATATTTGTAACTTTTTGTCATGAAATTTTTTTTCGGTGGGTCCAACTCCTTTGCATTATGTCTCGTTGCACGAGCGAGAAACTTCCTCTAAACTGACACGCACCGTTGCATTTCGAAAAGTTTTTTTTTTTTTTTATTTCATTCTATTTTCCCGTATTCTTAGCTCGGAAATTTTTCTTTTCATTTATTCCTTTTTCTCTATTTTTGCCTCTTTTGCTTCATAATGCATGGATATGTTATACTTCCTGCCAGGTGTGACTTATATTTCATTCGCAGAGTCTGTGCGCGGTGCAAACGTTGTATAACTGTTACGGACCCAAGAGAGAGAGAGAGAGAGAGAGCGAGAGAGAGAGAGAGAGAGAGACAGCCAAGAGCGGGTAGTTTTCCATGGCGAAAAAGTCGTAAAATGTTCCAGAGAGACTCGGTACGTTTCTTCAGTGCTCGCTGCTTCTGAATATGAGACTGTGCACGGATCTGGGACTGTTGGACTGTTATGCGAGTGGTCACGTGCCCACGTAATGGCTGGGTCATTTAGCTCGTTTCTGTGTGTGCCATATGTAGCCACAGATATAAAATTGTGAACAGTTCATAGCTGATGGAAAGCTTCTGTCGCTTTTGCCTAACGTTGTTCCATCCACTCTTTCTATTTTTCGCAAAATCTGTTTTTTTTTCCTGGAGACCTTTTTCTGCTTCATTTTTTTCTTCAAAAAGATTATATAAATGATGAAAATATGAGGAAATATTATCGATCGGTTAATGCTATTTATCAATTAGGTCGTTGGAAAAAGTTTCCACCTATCTTGATATGTCTGAGCCAGCGAGCGCCACCTCGACAGGTTTTTCTTCTTCCCTACGGCCCAACCTCGATCGAAAGACGAATGTGTCTGGCTCCTGCCAAGCGGCTCCTGCCAAGCCACTGATGAAAGGTGGTCTTTGTAAGGTGTACTAAAGGAAGTCCCTGAGCCAATCCCTTTCACGGAATAGCGGACATCCCAGTGCCTGTCTACCCTCACTAATTCTTCATTTCTCTCTCTCTCTTTCTCTTTCTTCCTCACTATTTTTTTTCCGCTGATATACGATAGCAGACCCTCTATTTTCTTTTCATCGGACCGTTGGAAACAACACTTTGTGGAGCTTTTCTTACGATGGATTCGTCGGTGCCCTGAAGCTCTTTCCGGATGATGTGGGTAGCTTTGCATCGAAATTCGGAAGATTTATTGCAATTTGTGGTTGGGCAACTTTGGCTGAAAGATTCAAAGATAAGTAGATGTTCTGGATGTTCCATTTACAAAAATAACTCCACCAGGACGCCAAAATTAAGTAATCCACTTAAAGAAGGATCGATGAGGGAAAATAACGAGAAAGGAAGGTCCAAATTTTCTTTTATATCTTTGGTAATAATTTTTTTAATAGTGGAGCACCCAGATAAATATGGCTTCCGATCATTTCTAGCACTCGTAGGCCCTTATTTGTACAGTAGATTAATCTGTTTTTATTGATAATTATATTATAGTGAATGAGGGGAATTACGAAAAAGCGTAATGTGTGAGTTCCAATTAGCACCTTTTTTGTTAATTATTTTTGTAACAGCAGCACCAGCCAAAAAATATTGGCATCACCGGTTAAAATACCTGTAGGCTTTATTTATACTGGAGATTAATTTGGTTTTAGTGAAGACTCGATTAATCGGACCACCGCTATGGTCGACTCAATCTCATGCGGTTTCCTCCCTCTTTCCTCCCACTGACTTAATTCAACCCCTTTGCTTTTACTTCCCTCGGCCTGTGCTCGTCCAAAAATCTCACCCACGATTGTTCACATCTGTTGAATCTGGCAAACGGCCAACTCTCTCGCTTGAGTAATAACGTTTCGGCTCGGTTGGGATTATTTCCACCAGCAGAGTCAGCCAACCAGAGTGTTAGCTACCCTGGACAAACACATACGGTGACACACACAAGCCCTTCGGTTTTTATTCAGTACTCAGTCGACATTTCCCCAGATTATTTAAACCTTCAAGCCTCTCCTGAGAATCAATTATAGGATGTCAAGAGTACATTTTCATCTTATCACTTCTGTCTTTAACGATAAAAATTAAAATGCAATGATACCGATAAAAATAATTTTATTTCACTGAAATGAAGTGGATTCAAATGAAGAAAATTGTTTTTACTCCCCACAAAGTATAAAATTACTTTGCCTTTGGAAAACTAAGTGTATTTTCGTTATTTCTATTTATATATTTCAATAATTGCAAAATCGTTCGCATCCCCACATCGAACACAATATCGAAGCTTTTGTGTCACTCGAGAACGAGACGTTGACAATCCCCGCAACAAGCTCCTAGTTAGTGATTATGCTCCAGGGAATAAAAGAGGAACCTTCATTCTTTTCGTTTCCTGCTTCTCTCTTGCCATTTACGATCATACAGAGGCCATTCGTGGCACGTCGTTCAGTCGCTTTTCTTCAACAATGCTTTCTGGGAGATGGGCGAGGGGAGAGAAGAGAGAGAGAGAGAGAGAGAGAGAGAGAGAGAGAGAGAGAGAGAGAGAGAGAGAGAGAGAGAGAGAGAGAGAGAGAGAGAGAGAGAGAGAGAGAGAGAGAGAGAGAGAGAGAGAGAGAGAGAGAGAGAGAGAGAGAGAGAGAGAGAGAGAGAGAGAGAGAGAGAGGGAGAGAGAGCGAGAGAGAGAGAGAGAGATGTGCTAGAAGAATGGACTAGAGGGGTTCGTTTATTCGTTAGAAAAACGGCAACAGGTTGCCCGGGCGAAGAGGGGAATATGATGCGCATGAAGATTAGGGTGGCGCTGTCAAGGATCTACGGGGGTTAAAAAAAAAAGAAAAAAAAAAAATATCCTCACGAGGGTGTGTCATCAACGGAACGGCATATCGAGGGCGAGAGATTTCAACAACGTCGAACAGCTTGTGGCCGTGAAATCAAGCGTGTATTCATCACTCTGGAAATAATCTGATCGTTTCTCATTTGCGTGTAACTTCCTATGGATTATACGATAAACTCTTAACCTTCAGATACCTCAAACGTTAATCAAGTTGATAAACTGATTTATCCGAAAAAGATAACAATTATGTTAATTGATGATAAATTAACAAATTGATTTGATTTTTACTAAGTACAGCAAATCTTTATTTATTTCGAGAAAAGCGTTTATAGAAAATGTAATATTGGAGATGGAGATGTGAAAAAAACGTGGGATGAAGTAAAGCTCAAGTCTCAGTAGGTCATCAATTGATGGAAAGTAACGCGAAGCAGTTAAATATGCTCGACCCATATTGCTAGAAAGCTCCGGAAACGTTTGAGATCTCACCCTCACGACAACGACGATGACGACTGATTGGAAGAACTGAATAATTCAATTCAGTTTCGCTTTATTTGTATAAATTTACATTTCCATCTCGTTTGTCACTTTTACATTGTGCGATGCAATCTTTATATGCCTTTAGTTCATTGCAACTGAGAATATATTTCACCTGGTGGAATAATTTGTTGCTATTAAATCTTAAAATTTCGATCAATGCTGGGAAACTTCCTTATAAATCGACCTATGCATATAATAACAAAAAAATAAATATAAATAATTTTTTGATAGTGAGATAATGAGTAAATTGTACATCTTCATAATAAAAAAAAAAACGTGATAGAATAATTTTAAATTCTTAAATTCACTACGAAATTGTTTTATTTATTATTTTTTTTTTTAAAGAGATGAAAATCATTTATTCGGTACTCGAAAGAAATCTCAGTATGATTTTGATGTCGACAGTTTGAAATTAACTTTTACTTTCGCAAATCCAATAATATTTGAGCACACAATGACCCGACGTACTCGTGAAATTGTAGATAAAGTAAAATAACAAAAAGTAATAGAGGTGCGGGCGAGTTTGCACACATGGAGAGATTCGTTCCGGCAACTTTTCTCGTCTAAGCAAAACTACGAAGAAGAGAATGAAAGTAAAAATAGATGGAAAACTATTTGAATTGATCGTTCACCTCCGGAAGTTTGAGAGTTAAGGAGAAAGCATTTTTATTCGAAAGTCGTGGAAAAAGTCAATTTATATGGAATGGTAAATATCCACGTATATAATTCATAGCAAGAAGAGAGGATATGAAGACTAAAGAAAAACTAAAGAAAAATTCGATTTATAATCGTTAAAACTAGTTGGGATGAACAAGTGCAAGTAAATTTTCAAGCTCTGATATTGAACTTTTGTATTGCCAAAAGTGAATATGGAGAATACAACCAACTATTCTTAATGAATAATAAGGAAATTTATTTGTTAAGTAATTTTTGTTTACTCCCTTTTTATTACTAAATAAATAAATAAAGACATGAAATTACTAACTCAGTCATTACTAGCTCATAATTTCATTGTTTCTATATAGAAACAATGAAATTATTTGGTTTAATACACTGACTGAGTTAGTAATTTCATTTCAATTTTAGGACTCACCCTCTCAAACATACCCTCTAATTTTCATTCATTCTGCTTTTTCCAGTCCCTGATAACTTTGCTTGTCAACTCCCTTGCGCACATTATTCCACTGCCTCTTGTCTTATCTCGAATCTTTTGCCGTTACGCTGCTGAAATGCCTGACCTGGTCTTTGCCTGACGAACTACGACGCATCTAATACCTTCGACTGGCACCCCTCTCCCATTTCTGCCTAATTACACGAATCCTTATATACGATTCACTCCTATGTTATAACTATAATCATCCCCTTTAACTTGCGTTTCCGCCCTACCTTGCTGTGTCGTTATCTTCGCTTTTCACATTATACCCTCCTCGTTTCTCGCCCTACAGACACTTTACTTCCGCTCGATACCTCTCTCTCTCTCTCTCTCACTCTCTTTCTCTCTCGCACACATGCACACACACACACACATGAGACATGGTGTTGGCCTGGTTGCCCCAGTTGCGAGGTACTTGGATGTCGTTGCTACCGCCACTGCTATGCCTCAACGACGTACAAGGCACTTTGTTTTTAGGCACGTGCCTCTGCACAAGCTTCTCAACGCTCACTGGAATGTCTGATGAACCCTAACCCAAAGCTTTCTTCAACCCTTATTTCTCACTACAAAGTCTACAAACTTTCCAACCCTCTTCAACTGTAATACTCAACCTACACGAAGAAGCCATTTTCTACATAATCTCTCGCGGTCCCCATTATGCACCGAAAGAATGAGAACAAACACAGCCGGAAAAGGGGTAAAAAATGTTGAAGAGTTTCGAAGAAATGGGCTTTGATCAGCATTGAACTACATATGGCACTTTGGAGACATGCCAACGTTGGTGTTTTTTTTTTAAATCTTTTTTTAAATTTTAAATTTGATTCCAATCGTTTTTTTTTTTAGTTGTTATCGCAAATTGATTTTTAAGAATTTTTTGCACCCTAGGGGAATAAATTTTGTTTTTAATCGTTGAAGAGAATAAAATGAATATTGAGATTTGGCTTGTGTGGGAAATGCGTCAATGCTAGTTCTGGGACAAGATGAAACGAACTTTCACATTTGAGTAAAAGAGGACAATTCCATTTGCGGAACGTTCCAAATATATAAATACGAAGTTTCGTTCAAGTGTCTAAAAATGTGTGTCATCGTTATATGTGTCAGGCTGTATATTTCGACAGCCCTCAACGATCCGAAGGACGAGGAAAAAACTGAACTGAAATAAATGTGAAATGGTCTACACGAGCCTTTCCACCATTCGTTATCTGACTGTCCATTTGTGTGGCTGGGCTGAACAATAATAATTGAAGCCTTAAATGACAGCGGAATAATTTGTACGAGACTCCTCGTGTGGATCATGAATCCAAATGAGAGACAAAATCAATGGCAAAAATTTCATCCAAATTTGCTCATGTATTTTATACATCAAGTTTGGCTTGACTGCGCAATAAATAAATTGCTATAACGAATATAGAACATCAGGCTATAAGCGATTCTCGAATAGGTGGCGTGCGAGAGAATTCTACTTCTCCATGGCGAGGCATTTGAAACGTGTGTGGGCGTCGTGAAACTCCTCGTCGTCTCGACTTCTTCGAGCCAACCCCTTCGATTTCTCCATCAGCAAGCTCGACCAAGTGGGAGGTGAATTCCCATTCGATTAACGATTACTAATGACTTTCTAATGTATTTTCGTGATATTATTTAATCATCGAGGTCTGACGATTTGTCTGTAAAAATTACGAAATGTTTTTTTGATGGTATAATAAGGAGAAATTTAGTATCGTTGTTGAACGAAAAATTGTCACACGATATGATTAGCGATAATTTTCCATATTTTTTGCTAGTCCCATTATTTCTCTTCTATTCAAATAATTTAATAATAAGTAAAAATTCAGCCTTGGCTGAATATTTCAGCTATTTGTGATACGTAACAATTCATTACTATGAGCAGCTTCTTGTTTGAGAGATATTGTGAGTTAAATGTTTTGTGTCCTCAACCACAGTCTTTACCCTAAATATTCCTTCATTTTATTGTTATGATGCTGTTGAGAATTTTTCGACAAGACTGCTCGACGAAGAAGTACTCTTTTGGAGATAGTCTCAAGACGATTAACATGGAGAAGAGAAAGAAGAAATTACGCTATTGCTTGCACACCGGAGACTCGATAATTCGAGCCACCCTGCTTTTCCTCGCAGACGGCAGGACGCGGACAAGCGTCTCGCTTGGGGTCGGTGGAAGTTTAACTCGCCGTTAACCCGATAAACCCGTGAATATCGCGGTAACGAGTTCTATCGTCCCCGCTTACGACATCCACGAAGTAAATGTGTATATGAAGTGAAAAGGCGAGCACGAGAGTTAAACGAAGAAAATTGCGGACTATCGCTCGGGTTTATTCGTTGGATCGATGCCAATCCTTCTTCATCTTTTGTTTTTACTCCCTCTTGGAAAATATCAATTCGAAAAAAAAACTTGTCATAATTTTAATTCGTGCAATTTCGCTTACACAATTAATTATGGGGGTGAAATTTATGTTAATTGTACAAATTTAGAAATTATATATATTTTTTTACTTCCTTTTGGAAAATATCAATTCGAAAAAAAAACTTGTCATAATTTGCAAGTCATTAGTAATTCGTGCAATTTCGCTTAGACAACTAATTATGAGGGTGGAATTTTTGTTAATTGTACAAATTTAGAAATTATATATATTTTTTTACTTCCTTTTGGAAAATATCAATTCGAAAAAAAAACTTGTCATAATTTGCAAGTCATTAGTAATTCGTGCAATTTCGCTTAGACAACTAATTATGAGGGTGGAATTTTTGTTAATTGTACAAATTTAGAAATTATATATTTTTTTTTACTCCCTTTTGGAAAATATCAATTCGAAAAAAAAACTTGTCATAATTTGCAAGTCATTAGTAATTCGTGCAATTTTGCTTACACAACTAATTATGGGGGTGGAATTTTTGTTAATTGTACAAATTTAGAAATTATATTTTTTTTTTTACTCCCTTTTGGAAAATATCAATCCGAAAAAAAAACTTGTCATAATTTGCAGGTCATTAGCAATTCGTGCAATTTCGCTTACACAACTAATTATGAGGGTGGAATTTATGTCAATTGTACAAATTTAGAAATTAATTTTTTTTTTTACTCCCTTTTGGAAAATATCAATTCGAAAAAAAAACTTGTCATAATTTGCAAGTCATTAGTAATGCGGGTTTTTTGAATTTTCTTCCTCCTCTAACGGTAGTTCGTAATGACACTCGGTAAACTTTCCAGGCACGAAGAAGACTTTTCTTTTCTTCAATGTTTCAGCAGTGACGATAAAATATTGAAAGCATGGATCTGCCTCTGGTCAGTGTGTCGTGACATAAAATTCGTAAATTCCAAATTGTTGGTGTGATTTTCAATTTCATGTTTGCTAGATAATTATTTTATTTTTCGTGATAAGTGAGACTGTGAGATCGATAACGTGTTTTTGGGTTAAAATCTCATTAGTCATTACTCATTAGTCACGAGAGGTAGGGCGGACATTTGCTTCACCATCTTTGACCGAAATTGTTCGAATGCTCCGTTAGGATAAATAAGTCGTGGGTGCTTTTGGATGCTTCTCGGGCTGTTGATGGAACAATGGGAAGTAATTCCCGGAACCATGATGGAGGGGGGGCAGGGGCACATTTCACGTACAGAGAGTAAGTGAGAGAGGGAAAATTTTCTAGGTTACCACCCACCAAGTACCCGGAGACCCGACCCCGTCATATGTACGTTATTACAATGCAGTTTGCCAGCTGGGAGAGCTCACTCTTCTGGACGAAGGAAGAACCAAAACTTGGTGGGTTCGCCCCCAAGCCTGTCCAATTCGTACGATAGAGACAGAAGTATAGCAGAGAGAGATAATTTAAGCGAGGAAATGGCTTGAATCTGAATGTGTAATCGTCAACTTGATCTCAAGCCTGATGTTGACTTGGACTAAAAACGTAAAAGAACTGACCAAAACTAACATTTGAATTCAAGCTTACGATTGATTAAACTTGAGTCTAAAATTTCGGCACCACCCCCTGCAAGAGATCCTCCCTCTTCATTTTTGAAATCCCTTTTCGATGGAAGCAACTTGCTTTTTTGGGCAAAAGCATATTATTGTGGGAAGCTGGGTCTGGTTCATTAACATAAGAACTTGTTTGTATCCAAAACGATAATTATTTCCGTCGCAAGTTTTTCTCACCCACTTCCCATGGGCCCATAAGCTGATTCTTCAATGTTCAAATTCTCATAATTGATACCTTTCTAATTGATAATTAGTGAACTCGATAAGTTTAACAATAAGTAAGGGGAAAATAATACTATTTAACAAAAATGCAATTATAATTAAATAAAGGAGTTACGATTTTACGATTATTAAATTGGCTCCCTGTTTGTTGTCAATTGATTACGAAAGATTTCTTCTACATTGGATGTTAATGGACTCATCAATGCCAGAGTCTAACATTTTAGTATATTTTGTATTTATTCTTTCTTTTCACCTAAATTCTTTTCGGATTAAGTACTAATTTTATAGGACCTACTAAAGTGGATACGATAAGAATCGTATTTACCTCCACCCTGCTTCATTCACGTATAAATGTTTTTAATGAGTTTATGCACGATGCATTGCATAGTTAAAGAATTTCGAAGCATTCACTTTAAACGTACTCGAACTTGGATAATGGCGTGACTAGTTGATCCCATTCGTACACGAGTGTCCTCTGACTCATTTCATCAAATAATTGCTGCAATTAGGTACGATTCTAGAACTTTTGCTCCAATAATGGCTGACCTTAAGATTCATCATTGACGTTAATTTCTCTCCAATCGTCCTTAATATGTTACAATTAGTCGTACATTGCTTACAGTCTATTAAATTATCTAATCATGCTGGTTGAATAATATGTAAGGATGTAATAATGCAAAAAAGAGCAATAAGTTGTCTCAAATGTGTGCTGTGTAAAAAATCAACTCGAGGTCGTGTGGTTGAAAAAACAACAACAACTATTATTAATAATATTATTATTGATGGGTCCTGTTTTATTCCAATGAGACCAATGTCATTTTCGCGTAATTAAATTTTATCAATTCGACCCATGAGCATGGTAAATCATTTTCTGAACAATGAATCACGCGAAATTTAAACTATAGTTAAATGTGAAACTATTAATCATGTGGTAGTTTTTTTTCTCACTCTCCTCACTCATTTTTTTTATTTTATTATAATGCATTTTTTTGCTCATTCGAGTGCAATTTGCCTGCAGTTTCAAAGAGTTCCCAGCTTCCCTCTTCCTTGCTACTGGAAATGGGACTCTTTCTGAACTCCAGGCGTACGAAAAAAATTAAAAATAAAACTGGACTAAATACGGCACGTGGCACTCCGCTAAGTTTATTCTTTCCTCGTTCAAAGAAACTCAAATAGGAAGAAGAAAGAAAGAAAAAAGTTTACACTTGAGCGCCCTGTAGCTCTTTTGCCTTTCGACTCATTAATTGCCAAGTGAGTTTAGAAAAGTACATATATATGCATTGCAGCGACGTATGTCGCAAAAACTGTATGTTGTGACAAACGTCAGGATAGAAGGAGAAAGTAAAGGAAACTAAGCATGAGTGGCTTGGATTCTCTTTTTTTTTCTTTTTTTTTTTTTTTCAAGTATTCCAGAGCTTATACCGTCGAGTGGCCCCCAGGACTAACGGGCCTCATAGAAACCAGCCCGGAGGGTGGAAAGCCAGAGGCTACAGGAAACACAAGCGGGCACACAGCCTTTCGTTGTTCGTTCCTTCTGCATAAATAACGAAATCCCTCGACACACATAAAAACCCAAACTTATTTACACAGAAAAAAGCTGCGTTTTTTATGCGAGCATGAAAAAGTAATATATATTTACTACATATACATATATATATATATTTACTATATATACACACTCATATATATATATATATATATATATATATATATATATAAATACATGGGGCATTCCAGCTCAAATGGACAGGTTCGTTAACGCTGGAATGTTGTCGAAAATATTTCTTGTCACGACAATTATGGTTTTTACGACCCCAATCAATATGCAATTTTTTCTTTTTGGCAGCTCTTGTGATGATGATTGAAAAAAAAAAATTAGACGAAAGAAAAGTTGAACACGATTAAAAAATCTGAAACAATTCATAAAAATCCTGTGTTAGATATCAAAATTTTGGGACTCATGCAAAACATAATAGGGTAGTTCATGTTTTCAAGTTCATGTTTTTTGACCTCATTGAATGAAAAAAACGTAAAAATTTACAAAAAGAATTCATATAAGGACATGATATGAACAATTTTGAAAATGGTTTGGTAAAAATTGGTCATTTTTATGTCACAACTTGATACTTTATATTTAATTCTCTACACTGTACGAGCATCCAACGATATGAACTCCGGAAAATTAACGAGATGCATGCACAGTCAGAGACATAAACGTTTTGCGGTGACGTGTACAGAAAAATGAGAGGATCGTTCGAGGAGCATAGAGTTCGAGGAGGCGGTGGAAGAGGCGACAGGGAGCCTTTGTGAGACTGAAAACTCGTACATTTTCCACTCACGGGGGCGTGTGAGGATCGTGGGAAAATTGCACTAACGAACGAGGGGGACAAGAGTGAACGAGGAGCTTGAGCTTTTCGCATGGCTGGATGTGACGCGGATGCCTGGACGTGCAACCAAAGTGATCAAAGTCGAGCGAAATGCGAGAAGAGAAATATATATATATATATATATAGATTATACGAGATGGAGAATGGTTGAAAGGGTGGGGATTAATGGGGAAACCGTTTTCCAAATTACCACCCTCTGGGAAATTCTATCGTTTCGAATCTCCCTCGTGCACTTGTGCACTATTCTTTCGTCTCGGTTTCTTTGCCAGATTCCTTTCAATTAATTTTAATGGTATTGTTTCCATAATACATCCATATACAATTTCTGAGATTTCTACAAAAATTATTAGTAACATTTTACTTTCGAGTAATAAAATGTATTTTTTAAACCGTAAATAATTCCTTCCATTCTAAAGTTTTTTTAATATTTCAAACTTGACTTACGAAATAAAATAAATTGGTTGAAGGCAGAATTTAATTGAACGATTAAAAATTGTTAGGAAATATATCTGTTATAAATAATTCGTTAGGTCACAGCTGGTTTCATTGGTCATATTATTTTAAATATTTTTATTAAATAATTAGCAAATTCAAATGTACATTTTGGCTCATGCCCACGATGCATTTGCGCAAAAAAAATTAAGTCTTCTCTCTCTCTCTCTCTCTCTCTCTCTCGTCAAAGAGAAACGAAGAGAACGAGTGCTGGATTTTTATAATTGGGGCACTCAAAAAAAACTCGGAGAGGCATGGGCCAACGTTTGAAAAAGCTCACTTCGTTATCCCTCACCCACTTCAACGCGCATATACGCGGCATTCTCTTTGCCTCCCTTCATCATTTCCTCGTTTTTTTTTCCTACCATGTTTTTCGTACCGGTTTTTTGCTCTGCGAAAAACATTTCTTCCAATTGCATTTTTAATTAAAAAGCAAAGAATCCTACATGGAATGTCTTGATAAAAAATAAATCTCTTTTTCCTCGAATCTGTGCTTTCCACACAATGAATCGTAAAAACATTAAAAATCTACCAATCAGAATATTTCTCGTCATTATTTGTACATTTACTCTTTCAAACATTTTCTTTTTCATAACCTGATAAAAAAAAATAATGCTTTCAATCTTTGTACATGAAAAAAATATCCAACGCTCTATTGTTATATTTAAAAAATGTGTACTTTCTGTGTTGATCCAACTTTCATTTGGCAAATGAATTTTAATTAATTTTATATTTAAAAAAATACTCAACACTTTATTGCTCTATTAAAAAGATCATTTACTTTTCGAGTGAGAGTGAACGAGAGGCATGCAAATGGGTAAATGAAGTCTGACAAAGTTGATTATTCTTTTTGTTACTTTTCAACATCATTTTTCTTCGACGGTAAATCCTGTCCGTGCATTACAAGTAACCGAGTTAGCCGGAAATTACCTCTTCCAAGTTACGCTTGATGATGCCAAGCTCACCATGTGCTACAGGTGCTCAAACACCTTGCCAAGCTCACCCCTTCCTTTCTACTCCTTCTCATTTCTCAAGATTCACCTTTATTCTCCCCACCTCTTTGGCCATTTCACGGCCTTACGATTTTATAAATCGATGTGTCGGAAATGCCGCACTTCGATTTTTCCCCCACGCACACACAACAGTTTCAAACGATCACCCTCGAACATAAATATTTATCACCTCAAGGTGGACGTTGAAAAAAAAGAGACAATAAAATAAAACAAAAGCTGGATAGGAAAATAAAATGGGATATGATGACAAAAGGCATATTGCGTGCTGCGTAAAATTTTGCAATAGAGATAAATTATATGTAATATGATATAAATGTTTACTATATATACGAGGGTAGTAAAAGTGTAATCAATCGCAACAATGTGCAATGGTCGTGAATGAGAAAACCTTACATAAGTTTAATGATCTCGGAGCGCTCACGGAAATGACGTTCTTAATTGTTAATTAATATAGTCAGCGTGCTGACATATTTTCTGCCCTGCTTTCCGCTCATTTTTCCACAGCATAAGCAGAGCAGCTACGTGAGAACCGCAGAAATCCAACTCAGAGTTATTAAATTTCAGCACGTTCTTGATCGTTTGAATTTTACTACGAATTATGGGAGAGTTGAGGCACATGAAAACTTTGTCACTCATTAAACCAAGAACAGAGGATTTATTTTATTTGAATAGATTTTATGAGAATAAGAGAAAAATTAAGCTGAATGAATTTCATTCAGTTCAAATAAAATGTTGAATTTCTATAGACATGTAATTAAATGTTTTGATAATTTTATTGTGTTACGTTATCAAAGTATCAGACTTAAGAACTTTGAGATTATTTGTCTTTAACTGCAAAGAGAATTTACAACAGAAGAAGGAGAAGAGATATTTAACTGCAAGAGTTTATCTCTTGCATCGTTCTCTGTACACGTCTGACTATTAACAAAGCGTTTCACTTGTGTACTCCGTTGCCCCTGATTATAGGGTAATAACAGAGATGCAAAAAAAAAAAAAAAAACAAGTGTGGGAGGTTAAAAAAAAACGACCAACGAGAAAGTGAATGGAGTACACAAGGCTTACGTTGCAAAATGGAGGCGTTCTCTCGTGCGCGGGGTGTGTTCATTGAGTGTAAAATTTTCGCAATAAAAGAGGCAGTCGCCGTTCCCCCACCACGGCGTTTATTCTCGGTACTTCGCGTATATACATAGAAAAAAAAAAAAAAAAAAAAAACATGAGTATCAGCGAGGGTGGCTGCTATTATTATATTAGGCTGCACGAGCATTATTATAAGGCTTGAAATAAATATAACTTTACGATAACTTTTCTCTCCTTCTCTCTTTACTACCTTCGCGGATAAAATAAAACGAGAGATTCTCTTGGTACGTACAAAACTCGGGTGAATTATTCGTTACGGTGATATTACGCTCAAATTGTACTCCATTCAGTTTGCAGTTTGCATATACGCATTATTTTCAATGTGGTATTTTGGTATACGAAATTCTCGGAATTATTTTAACCGGCTGTATTTTTGACATAAAATACTGTGTGGTGTAATTTTTTTTCAGCATCTCCCTTTTAAATTTATTACGAAGAGATTATCCTGTTTGTGCTGGATTAAATTATATTCGAAATTATTTATAACCGTAATTTATCGATTGCGAAGAATTTTTTATTCGGTACGAAGATATTATCATTTATAGATCTAATACGATTTAAATTTTTTTTTGTTCATGATTTATCAATCGTGAATGGATTTAAATAAATGAATTGAAGTAAAAACACGTCTGACCGATGACGGTATATTTCCACTTACGACTGAGAAGTTTATTATTTACTCTCACCAGCCAATTGAAGTGCTACTATTTCTTCATATTTTTTACAGAAACAAATAACATATTATTTTTTACATGAACAAACAACATATTAATTTTTGCATAAACAAATAAAATATTATTTCTTAGATACACAAATACCGTTTTTGAAGCATTTTCGCTGACCCACTGGTCGTTTTCACTCGATATAATCCTTTCCAATTTATATATTCAATCCCGGTGACCTTTCTGGCAATTTCAGCACTTTCGTGCGCTACTTCCTTGCTCGAGTATTTGATGACATCTAAAATTCATCGCGTACCCGACGCAACGCTTCTTGGAACGAAGAGACAGAAACAGAGAGAGAAATAAAGAGAGAGGGAGAGGGAGGAGAGCCCTCAATAAGCAGTCCTTTTACCCTCCGGTCGTTTGACTTTTGCCCTCCTCACGGATCCTATCCCAAAACCGTTAGGTTTAAGTACGTGGAAGATGAGACGAGAGGTGTCTGGCTCGAGGCGATTTCATTACATCGTAATAAAAAAATATTGAGGTACACAGGGTGATAAAATGTGCGATATATACACGCAGTCGAAAATTTTGGCTGACTACACACTGAGTATATCTCCTGCGTTATATAATATAGATTGAAACGTTTCGATGTTTAAACAAATAAAATTTATTCAAATTTCGAAATTAGGATTTTTGACACCCTTATTTCTCTTACGAGAAGAATATTATTCGTGTACTGGAACGGTTGGATATGATCTTTTTGGAAATAAACCATCGTTCAATTGCTCCAATTTCCTGTGCTATTCAGGGAGTCTTAACTCGACCCGACATTTAACAAAAAATGGTTTTGTGTAATGGAAAATGGAGAAGGACACGGACAAGTATTAGCGACTATGCGAAAATGCTCTCTAACCCTGGACAGCTCGGTGAAAGGTCGTTCTCAGACTTCCGAAGAAGGGAAACGAAGAAGAACAACCTGCTTACGATTTTTGTAGTCAGAGGGCGAACATTAGTCGAAAAATCTGCTCGGAATATCGAATAATTTGAACTTAAAAATTGCCAAAAAGAATATATAAATTTTCTTCATTCCCATTTAAAGCTTACATATCCTTACAATATTGTTTATGTTTCTTCTCAATTTTTTTCCACTGCGAGATTGAGTATGAAGTTTTTGCACGCGAATCGACGCCCGGTATTAAATTGTTACGAATGGAATTTTAGCATCGAGCGATTTTTGGCCCCATTTCCGTCTCGCTCTCTTCATCCTCCAACCCTTATATCTATATATATACACCACGTGATATAATGGAGTAAATAGTCACGGAGCACGCCAATCCAGCCAGTCAAGTCGGTGAACATGCGCGATTTGACGTGATAACGGCTACTTCGTTGTCTACATTTACCAAAAAACCTCGGAGATATCCTCGGAAAGCCTCCAGTTTTGTCTCGTGGGGGTTGAAGTCGCGATCACGCCAACACCAAATTCTCTACGACCCTCTTTTTCTTGGAGGGTCTCGCGGACAGCTGGCTGACAGTCCTTTTGGGATATCATGCCAGGCACGAAGATCGTGTAAAAATAGTGTCGATGTCTATTTGACATGTAAAATAATCGTTTTAATTTTCGCCCATGATTTTTTTCCTTACATACTGAAATATTTTTCGTCCTAAAAAAGGAGAAAAAAAAAGAAAAAGTTCAGCTCTCGATTTTTATCTGTGCAGTACACACCAGATTAAAACCTTTACGTAGTATTCGCACTTAGTCGTCTCGTTATAAATGTCACAAATGTCAAAAGTGAATTTAAAAAAATATATTTTCACCATATCAATTAAAACGAACTGGATTATGATAAATATTAAACTTACTTAAGCTCGTGAAAAAAAAAAAAAAAAAAAAAACTCTCACAGCGAGGGTGATCAGCACACACTAAATCATAAAACTGTCTGTCTGCTCCCGTAATTGAAATCACTGGTAAAGCTTTTACTGGGGTACAGGTGAAAATTTTACGTGGTTCAAAATGGTGTCAAATGTATAAATAAAAGGAAGGGTGTAGGAGGCAAATACCAAAAGGAATATGTCCAGACTCAGCCAGTTTTGAGCAGTTATTGAATGTTTCACCGACAAACACCCTCTCGAGGATATCGCGTTTTTCTATTACTCTCAATTTGATCCGGATATTGAACAAGTGGTTGATGCTATAGTGATGCTTACCACTATACCTCGTGATTCAATGACGTTTATGTGCGCCTCTGTGCTTCATACTTTGTCGATGTATCCCAAGTTCGCGGTCACGGGACATTGGTCAATTGAATAATCGTCATCATAACATTTTCTCAGCCTTCGTGATACGACCGAAATGAACAAAGTTTTTCACAGGCTCGCCATACAAATGCAAATTG
The DNA here is from genome assembly GCA_963669185.1 of Dyspetes luteomarginatus. Lineage (NCBI taxonomy): Eukaryota > Metazoa > Arthropoda > Insecta > Hymenoptera > Ichneumonidae > Dyspetes > Dyspetes luteomarginatus. The sequence continues at coordinate 14,008,599 of OY769909.1, read as the reverse complement.
TTTGACTTTGAGGGAATGGACAGGACAACTTTTACTCGGAATGCCCTTTAATTTTATCATATTTAATAGTCTACGTTACGTGCAGAAATACACAAACGGATGTAATAAAATACTATGAAACAATAAAATTTTAAATGTACAATGAAATTAAATTAAATAGATTTAAGTAAACAATGAAGCGAAACGAAAGAAATAAATCTCTATAACAAAACGATAGTTGTGGGTACCTCCACTTCACCCCATATGGATCCGGTCTCTCTCTAGAAATATGGTCAAGAAATAAAATGCCAATTTTATTTAAGAAATAACCAATCTGTTATCTATTGATGATGAAGAAATTTAAATATCTTCGATATAAAAAAAAAAGAAGGTCAGTCTCGCGCGTGATAAGGCGATAAATTTTTCTTACGTAATGTCTGACCAAAAAAGGACGTTTCTACTTAAACGGCGAATTTCGCTCAGTTCTCATTTCTCCATTGTGGATTATTACAATTGGCTTTTTCCACACAATCACGTTTCGAGATCTCGTTACTTTACACGTGGACGTCGTTTTCATGCGGTCCACGTGAATTGGCTTATTTAGTACTTTCATTCTACTTTCATCATGCCCAGGTAAATTTCCAGAAGTTCACAGATTTAATTCACCGATGCAACGATAAAACGTTTTAACTAATCGAAGAAAAATTAATTTTATTACTAAAATCCATATCAGCAATTATCAAAAAGAATGGAACAAATAAAAAATCACGTAAAATAGGAATTGCAAAATATGAACTATTAGAAATGAGAAAAAAAAAATTTTACCGCAGCAAATGTAATTTGGTTTTTTCTTTCTCTCTATCATTTTTTACCGTCTGCCAGATTATCGATCGTCCTCTTTACGAGTCGGAGGAACAAAAAAAAAAATATGGCCGAGAAATAAAAATAGTAGGGCGGATAGTCCTCACGGATTTGGCTTCTGGTCGTTTCGATAATCGAATTTCCTTCGACCCGGCCACGGATTAGGTGAGCTACGCGTGTGTGAAACCTATCTAGATACATATGTACGGGTATATATAACTGGAGGACACACGACGTGTACGACGATGTAAAAAAGAGGCTGCTCGGGATTTCTGAACTCGAGGACATCCCTTGGGACGAACATGCTTCCGATCTGCTTTCTCTCTCTTTTTCTTTCTCTCATACTCACAGAGGATAAAAGAATTAAAAAAAAAGAACGAGTCATTTTTTAGCTCACGTTTGTGACAAAAATTTTATACATTTGTTCTCGGAGAAAATATTTTATTTGGCCCTGAAATGACTCGACATCTTGGCAGTTGAAGAAATATAATTTAATGGACTATCGGAATTGTCTCAGAATTTAATGTGATATCTCATTGTTATTTTTATCATTCTTATTATTAGGATTTTATTGTTAATTTCATTTCTTGAAAATTTCCGTCGAGGGAAATAAATTTGATAAAACTTTAGTCCCTCACGTACATGCGTGTTTGATCGACGAATTAATTATTTCATATCTCAGTAATTATGCAAAACTCAATTCAAGCCAGCTGCGCGATATTTATCGTAAATTCAACTCGTATGAACTTTATTTTATTTTCCCTCGTCTTTGTCAGGACGCTTACGTTGCGTGAATAATCGTGTACGCAATTAATTCACTCAAATTTACGATTATAATTACACTTTCAGATAAGGATATCTTACATCATTCATTAATTCGTAGCTCGTATTAAATGAACGCTTTCATTTTTCGGTAAAATAATTTTCGTGACTTTCTGCGCAGTTTACTGGCTTTGAAATACGAAAGTAATATCGTTGAAAATGCCAACGTACTGCTGGTTCTCCATCTGCAAACAATTAGGAACGAATCTCTTATGATAAGAAGGGCAAAAAAAAAATCGTAAAAAATTTTGTCACAAAAATGATGAATCATAAATAAAACATTCCGGCATGATATCGTCATATCGTTTATTTTATCAAAGAAAGAAATCTGTTGGGTTTTAAAAGTCATTTTTATGCCTATATTTTTTATATCAATTTTTTTAAGACATGATCGAATAATGCGATAAACAAAATATTATTAGACCGAGGGAAAGAAAAAGAAGAGGGTCAGGTTGCGCATTTATTTGCCAAGCGTTAATTGCCTTGGGCACTCGTATGGTACGCGGTATATCGGCTGAAATTGCTACAGCAAATATCCAGTCCTCGTTTACTATTGTTTCTGATTAAATCATCGAGTTACTCTCTCGCTCTTTCTATCTCTCTCTCTCTTTCTCGCCACCCCCACCTCCCCCACTGTCAGCTATTTCCCCATATTCCATCACCCTCCTACTACCAAAATAAACAGACGCAACATTCAATCTGGTTACCGTGGTATTCGGGAAGAATTACAGTTTCGAATAACAGCAATTTTGTTTTCTGGGTCAGCCATTTTGCCTCGCTCTACGTTTACATTTCATCTTCAATTTTATTCAAGAAGTAACGAAAATTTTAATTAACGATTTTTTCCGCATAATTTAGCATTTCTTCCGCAATCTATCGGAAAGATAAATAAAAGTTAATTTACCAGCAAATAATGAATTTTATGGTTAAGTATTTAAAGAGATCATGTCTGGTTCTTGGACCATGTTTCAACCACAAATAAACCAGAATTGCAGCTGGTAATCTTCGACTGGAGAGAAACTTATAATTTATAAATAGGTCGAGGCGCCATCTTGAAATTTTATAATTCACCCCAGTCTGTCTGAAAGTGATTTAAGCAGGTCATATCTATATTTCATTACTTAATAACCTCTTCTGACGTGATCTCTTCCTTCAAATAAATAATTTCGCAGCGCGCGATATTTTTCACTGATGCAATTTTCTCTCTGACATTTCTATCTTCAGTTTGATACCATCGGAATATCGATTATTTTTCATTCGATGAATAGTCAAATCTATCAATTTTTACTCACGTCCCCCATCGTTGCATTCTTGAAATTACTGAATCCTTTCTGCTGTTCGATCATCTTTTCCAATTTCGTCGTTGAATTCTTTTCGCCTTGTACCATGCAAAAGAAAAATCAATCATAGATGATTGATCAATGACCCATTTAACGAATATTTGTAATTCATTGAGGTAATCAATTCCTCGAATTGGAATAATTTTAAATAACCTGCCAATTTATTAATTTAACGAATATTAATATCTTCAAAAATAATTATCCACATAATTATTTTCGTACAGAATTAAAATAAAATCTTTTATGATTATTCATTTGAATAATTCTAAAAATAGTCTTTCATTTCGCACACAGTTTCCATATTTCTTCGAAGCTTTAAAGAACGTCAACGAATTGCCAGATTTTTGTCTCTCCATCTTTTCTTTTCTCAGCGTGAGTTGGAATATCTTCAATTAGTGGCATAGCGCAAACTCTTTGCCAAAGTGTTCATAGATATATGATATCGTTCTCGTACCCATAATGTGCTCGCGAGAGCTCGATGCATTATTCAACGAGTAATTTCAAGCTCGGTCGTGGATCTTCGAATGTCGTTTCTATTCTTCCTCTCCGTTAGGCAATCTCTCGCTACTTTCGAAGCTTTCTCGAGAAGTGAGCAAAGCTCGAGGCAAAGAATACATTCGTCGCTCCTTAGTGGTGCGCTAAATGTTACTGCATAATGCTTATCGTACTTTCTAACGTGTTTGTCCAAGATTTTTTAAAAAGCAATTCGATCACAATAAACTAAAAAAAATGTAATAGCAGTTCAAAGATTTTTTTCATATATTCAAATAGAAATATTCATCAACGACTTACTATCTCATAAATAAATTATTGTTAACTTGCTATCCGATAAATATATATTTTTAAGCTCAACCTCCTCAAATTGTCTTTACAAAAAAAATATTCCCTCGTTATTTCTCTACATGAAATCTCTGAATAGTTGAAGAGACAGCTTTGTTTGATGCAAAAGGTAATCGCTTGAAGCCGATCGAGATCCATTTCCATTTTTTTTTTATGCCTTTGAAATACGAGGCAAGAGCCCTCTACTCAAGTATCCCGAGAGTCGAGTGAAACTTCCACCAGCTGGAGAAGCTTCAGTTAACGTGCGGTAAAAAGCTATAAAATCGTCAGCGATTTTTTCCCCTTTTCGAAATTGAAACTTTCGAGGGGTCATTTTTTTTTTTAGTAAATCGTGACCCTTGCCCTCCGTTCGAGAATCAGAAAGTAGTAACTAATAAATTTCAGACTAAAATGGACAATCTATCCCGTGTGTATTGGAGCGTTAAATGAACGTGGCTGAGGATTATCGGATAACCGTAAGGACAACAATGAAATCGTGTCGGTCGATCTAAACCATGAGTACCCTTGTGTCTTCGAACGTAATGACGGGATTGCAGATGCCTCAGGGACTATCTCTCCGTTAGTTCCCAGCAAATCCTTTCAGCTCCAAACTTGCTGTAGCTCTATATGGACTCGCTCTATATATAGATGCTGCATACATATATATATATATATATATATATATATATATATATATATATATATATATATATATCGATTCGTTACTTGATCGAGAACATTTCCCATAGCAACATTTCATGCGCCTTGGAAAACTTACTCGATTGGAAACTCTCTCTGCTCCTCGATATCTCTCGGGCCACATCTGCGTTTCATAGTGATGAGAAAAGCTCCCGATTCTTAGAAAGCGATTGCACGAATAATTCGAGCAAGCGGAATAATGATAGGAGCGGCAATGCAGCCCTCTAAGTTTTTCGATCGTGAACTGCAATATCAGCTATAACTTTGTAGAGCTTCCGACCAAATGAAGATTTTCAATGAGTGTCTTCTGTAATAATTTTTTCTTGGCTTCTTCTAACTTCCTTCCTCCTCTTCTTAGTTGTTTTCTTTGTTTTATGTTGATATATTGTACTAAATAAGAGATTCACATTTGACCCTAGTAAATGACGGAAAGTTTTTATGAAAATTCTTCACTGGTTTGATTGACCATTTTTGTGATGGCAATCAGCTCAAAATCGAATTTCAAGAAGAATTTTTAGACGTAAAAGTTTGGTAGAATCGAAACTACCTACGAATTACCAAGAAATATATAGAAAAATTGCATTGATTGATATTGAATCCAGATTTACTGCAACCAAATTAAAAAATTTAATCCAATTATCTTGAGAACACTGAATACTTTCTTACACATACATGATTCTATTCAGTAGTCAGGAATAATTGCAGCGATCCAGTAACTCTGACCATTAATTCACCATAAACTTTTGTCCAAAATGGCAATTTCTGCGTGGTTAAATTCAGTTTCCACAGGGATAATATTCATTTCATCAAAACGAAATTCTATCAGATGAATACCTCTGTAAATAATCATTAAAAAAATCTCAAAGGTCCCCCGTGATATTCCCTTTTAGATCCTTTGTAGCAGAAAGGTTCATCTTGAATCTCTCATTTCCTCTCAAGAGCCAACATCAATGGAAAATCCTCCACGACTCTGTTCTCGTTGTCCAAACTTCCTGCAGGAAAGTGGACCTACTCATCGAGACCATGTAATTTAACTAGGCTTTGTAGTCGTTTGTTGACTAAAAGCACCCTGGCACTATATATTTGTCACAGTTCGTCTCAGTTGTGGCACAAAGCATCGACGATTAAAGGCTTCAACTTTTCAAAGATTAGTGCAGTGATTAGGAACTGGGAAGATTAATTTACCAAAAACTTTTGGCCAAAATGGTGCCTCCTGTTATAAAGTTTATTTTTCACAGAGGAAGAGTTCATTTCATTGAAAGAAAATTCTATTAAATGAATATCTTAGTAAATAAACTTCCTCCAAGAAAGTGGGTCCGTCACAGTTCGTTTCAATTGTGGCACAAAGCATCGACGATCAAAGGCTTCAACTTTTCAAAGATTAGTGCAGTGATTAGGAACTAAGAAAATTAATTTACCAAAAAGTTTTGGTCAAAATGGTGCCTCCTGTTATAAAGTTTATTTTTCACAGAGGAAGAGTTCATTTCATTGAAAGAAAATTCTATTAAATGAATATCTTAGTAAGGAATGACTATAAAAAAGCAGGAAAAATCCCCAGCGATATCCTCTTTTAGATCCTTTGTCACAAAGCCCTCGTGAACCTTTAATTTCTTCAGATGAGAAAACATCAGTGGAAAATCCTTCACGACTCTTCTCTCTCTTTATCCAAACTTCCTTCAAGAAAGTGGGTCCGTCACAGTTCGTCTCAATTGTGGCACACAGCATCGACGATTAAAGGCTTCAACTTTTCAAAGATTAGTGCAGTGATTAGGAACTGGGAAGATTAATTTACCAAAAACTTTTGGCCAAAATGGTGCCTCCTGTTATAAAGTTTATTTTTCACAGAGGGAGAGTTCATTTCATTGAAAGAAAATTCTATTAAATGAATATCTTAGTAAGCAATGACTATAAAAAAGCAGGAAAAATCCCTAGCGATATCCTCTTTTAGATCCTTTGTCACAAAGACATCGTGAACCTTTAATTTCTTCAGATGAGAAAACATCAGTGGAAAATCCTTCACGACTCTCTCTCTCTTTATCCAAACTTCCTTCAAGAAAGTGGGTCCGTCACAGTTCGTCTCAATTGTGGCACACAGCATCGACGATTAAAGGCTTCAACTTTTCAAAGATTAGTGCAGTGATTAGGAACTAAGAAAATTAATTTACCAAAAACTTTTGGCCAAAATGGTGCCTCCTGTTATAAAGTTTATTTTTCACAGAGGAAGAGTTCATTTCATTGAAAGAAAATTCTATTAAATGAATATCTTAGTAAGTAAACTTCCTCCAAGAAAGTGGGCCCGTCACAGTTCGTTTCAATTGTGGCACAAAGCATCGACGATCGAAGGCTAGAACTTTTCAAAAATTAGTGCAGTGATTAGGAACTGGGAACATTAATTGACCAAAAACTTTTGGCCAAAATGGTGCCTCCTGTTATGAAGTTTATTTTCCACAGAGGAAGAGTTCATTTCATTGAAAGAAAATTCTATTAAATGAATATCTTAGTAAGGAATGACTAAAAAATCAGATAAAATCCCTAGCGATATCCTCTTTTAGATCCTTTGTCACAAAGGCCTCGTGAACCTTTAATTTCTTCAGATGAGAAAACATCAGTGGAAAATCCTTCACGACTCTCTCTTTATCCAAACTTCCTCCAAGAAAGTGGACCAAGTCAACGAGACCATCTAATTTGCCTAGTCTTTGTAGTCGTTTGTTTGCTATAAGCAGTGACAATATATTTGTCGTCGTTTCTCTCAGTTGTGACGTAAAACGTTGACGAATAAAGGCTAGAACTTTTCAATGGGATTTTAGGATCCCATGAGATGCAACGGCGTAATAAATGCGAGGTAGATTTCCGTCTTTTATGTACACACACAAATGAAAAAAGTCAAAGGGATCAACGCGATGCGAGTGTTGGCTGAATGAAGAAAAAAAAGAGGAAGGAAGAGAATGAAAAGAAAAGCAAAAAGTCAAACATCCGAGATTGGCCCGAGGCTCTCATTCAGTGAGCTACACGTATGTATATATATATATACGTAACACAAGAGTTTCTCAATACTCGGACTCTCGCCCGGAAACGTTTCCCGGGACGCGAACCGGACCGAAAAGATCCTTGGACTCTTCTAATTTTCTCGCGGTCATGTTCATTCTACCATTCTTGACTCCCTATACAGGGCCAAGCCGAGGGGTAACGAGCTCGAAATATCGTGCGCGACTGCACGAACTTCCGGTTACGATATATCGCTGCATGAGGTATCCTTGCCTCTCCCGCTTTCATTTTACATCGCGCATGTGCTTGAAAGCTCGAAAGAGCACTATCGAACTTTATAATTGAAGCGAATTCTCATCCCGTTCTCATTTGCTTCTGGCAAACGCTGAAAGCTTGGAAAACGTGGAGTAAAAAGTAAAATTAACTTTCCATGATTATGACTGATGAGAATATTTTATAATTAATTATTGTTATTATTATTATTATTATTCTACTTATTAATAAATTTTCTGTTTATTTCATCAAGCTCACGAATGCCATTTCGTTGGACCAATCATTTTCGTAAAAAATCGAGAAAAATCGTTAAGTCGTGGCATGCTGCTCACACAGTAATTAGCAGAAAAAATTGATACTATGGGACAAAAATTTGTTTGACTGATACAATTGAATATTTACAAAAAACTCTTATTAATTTTCCATAAACAAAATTCATAGTGTAAAAATTGAAAATTCGTGAATTTTCTTATCGACGAGACTCGAGAAGTGGCGATTCGAAAAACAGTCGTCGACACATTACGATGAGAAATTGAGAAATGTCGTCGAGGAAAACTGGGTGATCCATCGTGTTGGTACGAAATGGAAGTTTTTGCGAGAATAGGGGTTGGTGAGCATGGGGAAAGAGTCCCACGAGGGTGACGTCGAAGACTTTGGTAACATCGCCTCTTGAACTTTCGATCGATCTCTCTCGTGTGTGTGTGTGAGTATATCTGTATACATATAAATATAATACATAAATGTATGCATGTGTGTACGCCAGAAACGCAGGGGACATTACCCACAAGACGAGAGTTGTGCAAGAGAGGATAAGACCGTGAAAAAGGAGAAAAACGAGTTTTTTGTATTTGTTGGCTTCGCTGGATTCAGGTGTGCATCGACGAGGTGAAACACATCTCGAGTGGTAATACACGAAAAGCTCTGCAAAAGCTTATACGTTCAAGATTATATATTTTACAATCGGAGCCAATGACAAACGTTCTATATATATATATATATATATATATATATATATATATATATAATATATTATATTCATAACAATTTACATATGTTTACAGCTTGCAGACCAACCCTGTCGATAAATCAAGCAAACAAATGTTAGGGTATACGTAAATTCCGATTTACGATAATTTAACAAACCGTAAAATCTCTTTACATGATAAACGACCCGATGCAAATGCACACTGGGCCAAAATATTATTATGGGTATAAAAAGAATATTGATGATCCGACTCCGAGAGATGATTTAAAATCAATCATTCCCCCTCTATGGACATATATTTAAATATAGGGTGGCTTGAGATAACAGGAAATCATTGATTTATAATTTATTATTACGAATATTATCTATCAGGACCAAACAGTCTTCGATCGTTGAAATGTTCATGAAACCATTTCGATGGAGTACGGAGAAAAATTGAAAGCACTCAGAAAAAATATATTTTTAAAACCAACTTTATGGTCGAGTTTTGGATTTTTTGTATAATTAACTGTCAATGTCAAATAACTGGAAAAATATTCTATTGTAATTTTAATCAATATATTAAATGTCTAAAAATTATTTTAGATTTTAAAAAAATGCAAACGAAGACATATTAACGAACTGTAATAGCATTGTCGATTATTTGCAGTGATTAATATTTGCCAACCAGGCAATGGACTGTAGAGGCAAAAAGTGCATTGTTAAATCGTGAAATAGGGTGGTTATTGGGAAAACATATTCTTGTCAGTGAGGGGGTGGAGAATGAGAGGGTTGAAAGAGACGAGAAGCTCATAGAATCGTGTGTGGGCGAATGCTGGACAGATCGATGAAATACGCGCTCAGCGGCTGTAAATAATGTCCAAGAATGAGGGAGAAAGTGCGAGAGGGATGGACAATACGGCCACAGAACCACACGAGTAACATTCAGAACGATATATATATATATATAGCGTGTAAGGTCTGTGTTCTGTACCGCATATCAAATGCAATGGCAGACATAAACTGATATAGAGCAGACGCCTCAATGCTGAACACCGGGTGCATTCAGATTCAGAGACATGACCATGATGTAATGCTACAATGGGGTGCATAATATAGCCAAACTTTTCATAAGAAAAAAAAATCAAGTCGCCTTAAAAGGTTAAATTAATTTAACAAACATAAAATTTATTTGCAAATACATTTTAAGCGCTGAAAATATTATTAAATTCCACCGGAATTTAAAAAAATGTAAAACTCATTTTATCTGATTTTATTTTTAATTTTAATTCGTCAATTTAAATTTATTATTTAGTGTGCTATTATTATTATTATTTTTATCGAGTTATGAATAAATAAAAAACATCTCTGGCGAGTGTTCTCGTTCTGTACGAGTGAATGCCAGAAGGTGGAAAATAAAATAAAGGGCCATAACATTGCAAGCTTTTTACAACCCTTCTATAGTCAGCGAAATTTGATGAGAGAGATATTTTGCTTTTAGATATAAAAGGATACTAAAATACTGAGTATGTAATCGGATTGTACCAAATTTCCAAAGACTCCAATAAAAAGGGAAATAGATTTCCACCTTTATTGTTCCGCAATGAATCACCCCGTTTTATTCGGCCCTTGGGTGGTCCATTTGTCTCCGAGGGGGATGATGTCGTATGAAAAAAAATCCTCGAGGCACACCTGTTACCAATTTTTCACACCTATAAGCGAATTCTCTCTCGCTCTTGCGATTCTGAAAATGCGATGACTATATCTTACTATATAATTATAAAGTATGTTTCTCATTTTTGAATGAGTTTATGCAAAAATAGTTGGCACAAGACAAATGAAAGCGTCATAGAGCTCAGTTAAGCGTAGCGATAAGTGACTTTAATCATATAATTTTTCTACCATTGTATTATATTACTATACATATCCTAACACTGATAAGAATATTATAGACCGTGGGTGAATTGTAAAAATTATGTGCTTTGCTCGTGCTATTGTTTACATTGACATTTGTTATTTAGAAATAAATGAAACCAGCTATTTTGTAAAACGGGTTAAATTAATGTTACTTTGAAATAGGATTTTAAAATGACCCCGATGATTGAACATATTTTTAATGTTATTATTTTTCATAAAATAATTTCGATTATTTTTATGAAACACTTGGAATACATTTTCGTGCAATTCTTCATCCAAAAAAATCATATGAAAACTTAGTGAATACGCAAAATTTTACAAACATCGCAAATATTAAAGAGTCATTTTTCCTATTCGAAAATTAATAAAGATTTAAAGTGCGGTGTTATATAAATTTATGTAAGCTTCGTTGTGGTAAAATGGCACTTATGTCAAAATGTAGTGAATACGCAAAATTTTACAAACATCGCAAATATTAAAGAGTCATTTTTCCTATTCGAAAATTAATAAAGATTTAAAGTGCGGAGTTATATAAATTTATGTAAGTTTCGTTGTGGTAAAATGGCACTTATGTCAAAATGTAGTGAATACGCAAAATTTTACAAACATCGCAAATATTAAAGAGTCATTTTTCCTATTCGAAAATTAATAAAGATTTAAAGTGCGGTGTTACATAAATTTATGTAAGCTTCGTTGTGTTGAAATGGCACTTATTCGTCATTTACGTTTCTCTGCAATCCGCCTAGATGTATAGCGAAACGGCAGTCGACGCGTTTGTTCGTAAGTACATTAAGTTTCGATGATATACAACTGACGGATCGATGTTGAAACGATGGCAAATAACCCACAAACTCGTGAAATGTGTAAACGGTACGGCCATTTCTCATTTGCCCTTTGCCTCCTTCCCTCCCTCTCGGTCTCTCTCTCTCTCTCTCTCTCTCTCTCGCCACCGTCTTTATTTTTCGCGATGTCTCTTTTTCTCATTTCTCGTTCGATAATAAATCGTTTCAAAGCTTTCGTTTTGACCTCGTGAACATTTATGTGGATATGTGTGTGCACGTGCGCGCTCGTGCGTTTTTATGTGTGTGTGTGTGTGTGTGCGTGGGTGTTTGTCACGGCCGATAACCTCGAGACCTCGAGAGGGTTGCTCGAACTTTAGACCCCACAAATACAAACACGTCAATTGGTCAACGTATACGAGCTAACGGATCTATATGTACCATAAAGCTTTACATCGTCCGAGGAAAACGAAGGGTTGTTCTTCGGACTCTCGAACACACTCGTACGTCAGCTTTAGTCCAATCCCCTCGGGCAATTTTTTCTATATTTTTTTTTTACAATTTTATTCTTCCACAATATTCATCCACGCCGTTAGTATCAGTTTACGAATTTGAAAAAAGTTTTGTTTTTTTTTGTATCAACCCCCTTTTTTTTTTAACAAATATTACGAATTAATCTTGACATGCTAAAAATCGTACCTGATAGCCCTTTCACTTGGGGGAGTAAAAATTAAAAAAATCAATATTGCAAATCTTTTTATTTAATGAAGTAAACGAAATGCTTATAAATGTATTTTAGGTAATTACCTCATGTAAAGTTTAAAAAATTATATTATTACTTAACTTTTTGTTAAATTGTTTGACCCCTGATAATAATGACAATTTTATCCAGTTTTAGGTCTTTACTTGTAACTACAGAGACTTAAATTCTTTCTGACAAAATGTGAATTCAAACTCTATAGACACTCTCTGCACTCTCTCTCTCTCTCACTTACGATTATACAAACGATATTCTATACCAATGGATGAGAATTGCGAATTTATGCAAACTACCGACCGTCTACGATGTTACAGTGCCAGGTGCGAGGCCGTGCAAAACCAAGAGACCCATCATTTTCTCATTATTCTACTCAAACTCAGTACGTAGCGTTGTTCATAGTTTTACAACCCTCACGAGAAAGTAGAAGTTGGCATTACATGAAATCGAGGCTCGCCTGCCGATGATTGGCTTCTGTTATTTTGTATCAACAACTTTTTTTGTAAAACAATCGATTATAATGTCAATTCGAGAATTATTATTTTTTGTTAATTTTATTTAATTCAACTCGAGATCAAGATAATTTTTTATAATGTTTTCAATCAATTATAAAAATTTTAATTGTAATTTTAATTGCTTGAATTTTACAAGAGATAATTAATCAGTTGCAAATTTAGGATTTGAATAAATCATAATTATTGAATAAACGAAGGATGTGCAATAAATATACTATTCAATATAATGTATTGTATATTTTTTTATTTTTACTTTCGCCAACAAATTATTTTTCAATTATTGAAAATGACTTTTAATATCGTGGATAAAATTGGCTTCGATCAAAGTCAGACGAATTTCGTATTTAGCATAGTCTGGAATAATTCAAACGAGACGAGAGTAAAATTGGATCGAGGATCACTTGGATTTTATATCCGCGCTCCCACGCGGTAGCTTTTCTCCGAATTCTATTTTCATTCAATTCGAAGTGATACAGACGAGACAGATTTTCCAACTCCCACATATTTTCTCATGCCAAATGGATTTTGTGCAATACGGTCAGTCAAGTCTCGCCCACACGCACGCACGCCGGAACGAGAGAAATTTTATCTTTGTAGCGCGCCAACGCATTTTTTTTTATTCGCCAAATAACTCGAACTTTATTGGAAAATGGCGAACTGCCCACACGCATCGCACATCAAGAGATTCTCCGAATTTTACTAGACATTTGTTTATTTTTCTTTTTTATTGTGCATTCGCCAACAATTTATATGATTTGATTCGTTCTCTGTTCTGGACTGCATCCTCAATATTTTTTATCTTTTTTTTCCATTGTGAAAAACTTTGATGTTTTTTTCCCATCAATAAAAGCATTTGTGTATTTTTTCATTGAGCTTTTTTTAAATTTTTTTTTTTAAGTCGATATATGCACCGATTTTAAACGCGAATTGTCTCACATAGATGAGATTTCTTTTTTGATCAAACATTTTCAATTATTTGCTTCTTTTTGTCAGATTCATTTTTATTTGGTTTATGACATTTGGGTGATTTTTATAAATGTAGCTAAAGTGTATTGTTTTTTTTTTATATTCCAAGCAAATTTCCCCTTATTTTATTATAAAAATAAAAAAGTAGAATGACAGAAATCCCGCCAGGATGTCCCGCCAGGACTCTTTATGCTCCTCTTAAAAAAAAGAAGTGTTTTGATGCTCGACTGTAACAGGGAAGTTCGTTTTACGCTCTGCTTCAACCAGACATACGCCCAGCTCTGTCGAAAGCAAACATCTTTTTCTGGGTCAATTAATCATTTGTTTTTTTTTTGTTTCGAGATTAAAATTTGTTCACTGCTGTCAGAATTAATTAAAAAAATGATCTTATAATTATCAAGATGATTAAATAAAAATAACATCAGGCATTGTTAATTACTGGACGATTTTCACGATAATTTTATAGTCTTTATACACTATATATTTTTTCTAACGATTTTCCAAACATACAAATACGACTTTCATTTTTATATTGATACAGAAATACATAGAAATTTTGTTTGCTTTATTTCGATTAAACGTCGATATTTTCTTGTTTTTCTCATTTCATTGGCCAGATCAATTAACACCCCAACGTTACCAGCGCGTCCAAATAAATATCCCGTTTATGATACGAGCCATGCACTATTTATCTGTTTGCACTTGATATCTGCACGCGTGCTCGCCTTTCTATCAGCGAAAAATCTAAAAACTAAGCAAAGTGAAAAGGAATAAAAATAATAATAATAAAAAAAAAAAGGTTGAAAAAGCATGAAAGAGCCAGGAGAGCTCGAATGCCTTTGTTAATTTCGATAAACGCGATTTTTATAGGAATTCGATTCCAGCTCTCACCCTCTTGGCGATTCCATCGCTCTTTTTATTTCATCATTTCGTGCCGATCGGGCGGATTCACGATACTGGAAAATCCACCCCCGTTGACCTCGACACATCCGGCGTGTGCATCGATGAGTTGATACTCGGCAATTACTCGATATAGTGACGTGATAGAGGCAATCCAATTTATCAAACAATTTATTGATTTAATAATTAAATTTATATTTCATTTTATTTAACATAATGAAATGTTACAATGGAGTATTTATTGAAAAATCGTTTATCGTAAACTTGCCTTGAAAAACATTGAATAATCAATTAATTTGTTAATTATATAATGTAAATGATATTTCAAAAATTGAATAATGGCTGGAAGTGCAATTTCGTACTCCTACCACACCACAAATTTCATAATTTTTATACGCTATATTGTTTAAATATTTTTGCAAAAAATTCGTAAAAAAGAAAATTCAAGTTCGCACAAATTTAAACAGTCTGTAATAATTTTGAATTTTATAAAACGATCTCGTAAAAATTTAATTTACTTTTACCGTCTAGAACTTGAGATACACACACACGACTATACAACTATAGCTATATATAGCTATATACAGCTACATTTGTGACATTTGCACTGATTGTATCTGAGAAATGAAGGCAGCTAAGCCCTCAGCCCTCAGTTGACTATATGTGTCAACAGTTTTACCCCCTTAATTCATGCTTAAAAAATGGCAGAACCAAAAATTATCCACGATATATTTTTTATTTGTTCTTATGCATTCACATTTCCAAAAAAAAAAAGTGCGTGTACAGAGAAGCGTTTTCGTTATATAAATTGAAGCATAAAGGGTACAGTCAGTGATGTTGGAAATGAAATGGGAATGATAGAACTGGGATCGTTTTCTCAGTGGTGCAAGAAAAGTGAGAAAAAGTGTGAGAGAGAATAGGTATAAAGGGATGAAGGAGAATGAGTGTCGAGCCGAAGAGGGGGAGAGAGAGAGAGAGAGAGAGAGAGAGAGAGAGAGAGAGAGAGAGAGAGAGAGAGAGAGAGAGAGAGAGAGAAAGAGCGAACGAAGAAAAGTAAGAGGATGGCCAAGAAACACTATGAGCCCTCACCCCTCAGTTGACTATGTGTGTCAACAGTTTTACCCCCTTAAATCATGCTTAAAAAATGGCAGAAACAAAAATTATCCACGATATATATTTTATTTGTTCTTATTCATTCACATTTCCACAAAAAAAAAGTGCGTGTACAGAGAAGCATTCTCGTTATATAAATTGAGGGGTACAGTCAGTGATGTTGGAAAGGAAATGGGAATGATAGAACGGGGATCGTTTTCTCAGTGATGCAAGAAAAGTGAGAATAAGAGTGAGAGAGAATAGGTATAAAGGGATGAAGGAGAATGAGTGTCGAGCCGAAGAGGGAGAGAGAGAGAGAGAGAGAGAGAGAGAGAGAGAGAAAGAGCGAACGAAGAAAAGTAAGAGGATGGTCGAGAAATACTATGAGGACGGAATAAGGGCTTGCGGAAAAGAGCTTGCGGTATAAAATAGTCTCGATTGTGTGGGAAAACGTGCGCGGGAACGCAAACGGGCGACCTCTCTCGATGCTACTTCCCCTAGGGTAGCCAACAAGTTGCCGGTGTCGAATCGATAGAGGCCGGTGAGCCTGGGGCGCTTGTAGGCAGGTCAACTCGTGCCTTCCGCTCTCTATCTTACTCGCTCTTTCATCCTTTAAATCCGACCAACCCGTTCCTTTGTCCGATTCTTTGTTTTTTTTTTGCTTTTGGGTATCCGTCTTTAGGGTATTTTCACAATGCAAACATTGAGAAATTAGTCATGATAAGAATCGTGAGGATAAAACAAATCAACTGAGTGAGATTAGATCAGCTTAAAAAAAAATTGTGCCAACCAATTCGGCGAAATAATTTTTTTTTAATTATCATTCAATCGTAATTTTGTCGGACGTGCATTCGTTTCTTTTATTTTTTGCCTTGCCCATTTTATAACGGAACGATAAATTACTTATCGAATAATTTCTGATAAAATTAATTAATTGAGCGTGATTCAATCAGCCCAGAACTATTTTCCTCCTGAATTATCTTTAATTTAATAATATTTTTTAAAAGTCCAGAAAGTGTACTTTTGTGTACTTTTGTGAAAGTGTACAGACTCGGTGGTCGATTAATGAGTCACATGTGAAATTTTACGCAAACTTTATAATATATTTTTTAATTTCTATTAATTAATTGATTATTAATTTGCATTACAGTGCCTGGATAACCTTGTAATTGTGACCTGCTCTTGATATTTATTGTCAATGTTTCATAATCCAATTGTGGATTCACCCTTAAGCTTAGACTTTTATTTTTTCTCTTTTTGTCTCATTCTTGTCTTTCCAATCTCATGTCTTCCTTTGCTTTCTTCTATCCTGCGGTTTTACCATTGCGCCTTCTCTTTCTCACTAAGCCCCGCGTGCTACTGGGCCACTCGGGTCTGCGTTTAACCAAATCCTGATTGTATCTCATTCAGAGTTTCTTCTATAGCCCCGAGAGTAATCGGACGTAGGTCGATCGTGGTTCTCCTGTCCCTATTTTCTACAGAGGCCTACCTACTTAATTCAATTCAATGCGATGTCCTCGACGATTCATTTTATTCCACCTGCATTTTATTATTACTATTATTATTATTATTACTATTATTATTATTGCTATTATTATTATTATTACTATTATTATTATTATTATTATTTGAATATGTCTGATTAATATACTTAACAATTTTCCAGTGAAAAATTATTTCATCACTGGATAATTTTTAATCATTTCAATATTTTAGCATTTTTATATTTTATTACTGATAACTTTACTACTTTTAGCCTACTCCCAGCGATTAGTCTACAAGACATGGCGTTTTGTCCGATCTCTCTCCTTCGGTTTCTACTGCCAAATATCATCGTTTTTCCGGTATTTCTATCAAGCATTTTCCCGTGTCTCTCTATCTCTATCTCGCTTGTATCGTGTCTGGACTCTCCTCACTCTAGTACCAAAACTTCATTCACTTCAACTTTCGAGCTACTCCAGACGTTTCTCGAGAGTCCACGAGTCGTCTACGTACATTTCCAATTCACATTTATCACTTCTCTCTTCTAACCACGTGGACCACAAAAAGCTCATGACGAAACTTTTCATCAATTTTACCGAGCATCCCATTTCGCATTTCTCAAGATAAACGAATAAAAAACGAATAAAAAAAAAATCTAGAAAATTTCATAGATTAAAAATTGTAAAATTGATTGACTTCTCATAATTACGAGTGTAATAAAAATTTTAGTATTGTACAAACATAAAAAGAAAAAAAATCATAAATAAGAGCCAAAACATTTTCTGTCCTTTCAACTGACCTTTAAATTAAAATAAAAGTTGGTAAAAAAATTTGAGAAAAATTCACTAGTACAAAAAAATATCATTTTTCTAAATTTTCCCCTCTTCTTCTTTTTACCCTCAAATTAAACAATGACCGCCAGTTTTCCATGTCCTCGCCATCTGCCGTTTCTCGCGGATACAAAGAAAAATTAAAAGAGGAAGCTCCATATTGCAACATAAGTGTCAGAGGAGGAGTAAAATTCTATAATAAAATATAAGATTTCCATCTGAGAACGTCGACGCATTGAATTTTGGGGTAAAAGTATTACTACCCCTTCTTGACGCCCAGACATCTAATTTTTCTTAAATTTCTTCTTGCATCTGTTTGTGTTTGTTCTCTGGGTCTCTCGAGTATTTGTACAATCGAGGGTTTTGTACGAGGGTTGTAGAGCACGAGATGATGTTTCGCGAAGTGAACGCGAAATTCTCGCTCGGGCATCTCGACGTTTCATCCCGACGACTCGTCGACTCTGGCTTATACGATGCACTGGAATGCAAAATCTCTATACATTGCATACTACAAAATAACCATTAAATTACATCCCTAAGGGCTCTTCACCTTGCCAAGATCTCAGAGAATAATACATTAGAATCTCTAATAGTAATTTTATTAACGATATATTCCCACTTCCTGGCTAAAATAACTCATCAAATAATCAGTCAACCGCAATACTCGTCGATCATTGCATTTATAAATGCACGTGCATCGTTACTCTGTAAAAGTATTTTCTTTATATGCATAAATGCTATTATTTTTTTAATTAAACTTATTCCCATTAGTTTTTTATGTGTTTTAAAATAAACGTTTAGAGATTCAGTAGAGTCTCGAGACAAGTACATTTCTCCCTTACCAGATTGCGGTAAGGCTCTCGCTTAGACCTCATCTAGACTCACAAAGTTATATTTTCCCGAAGCAAACAGATAAGCCGTGGTGGGGGCTGAAAATATTTATTGTATTATAATGAATTACAGATATAATAATCACAAAATACTCACTTCTGGCGATATTTGTTAACTAAATCATAATCGATTTATTCATCGTAACTAGAATCAATCGAATTCGTCCACGTTCAATCATTTTCGATGATATTTTCCAAAATCGAATGCTTTTTTTTGTCATCAAATTAATCGTAAATATTTCTTTTTCAAAGTATAAATCAAGTGATGCATAATTTTTTATATTGACGTTTAAAATGATCACAAAAAAATATTAAAATATAAAAAAAACATTGAGCTTTTTTTTCAAACTTTATTCGCGTATTTTTTGCCGTGAGTTGACCTAAAATGGGGTGAAAGAAAGGAGGATTTTTAAGAGAAGGGTTGTTCGATATTCAGGGTATGATCTCATCGTGATCGTGACTGTGCTGTAACGGCGCTGCACGCCCCACATAATTGGACTGGCAGCCCTAATTGGGCCTCGAAATATCCAGCACTCTATCCACCTGTAAAATTCATTTCAAACCCTCTGCAAGCTCTCACCATCCCTTACCAGACTTATTCACAGACACAC
This sequence comes from Dyspetes luteomarginatus, assembly GCA_963669185.1. Classification (NCBI taxonomy): domain Eukaryota; kingdom Metazoa; phylum Arthropoda; class Insecta; order Hymenoptera; family Ichneumonidae; genus Dyspetes; species Dyspetes luteomarginatus. Next base: position 13,989,118 of record OY769909.1, on the reverse strand, counting down.
ACACGCCGCACAGTCACCGTACAATCGCTCGCTCGCACTATTAACCCATATGAAATAATAGACGCTATTATTAGTGACACCCATCAGTGGCAAACTAGTTCTGGGGTCTTGGGAAATCCAAATATCACGCGCATTCCGAGAACGCTATTTCCAGACACCATGATGAATTCTAACTTAATCTGCTGTATATATTAACCCACAAGATTAGAGAACAGAAACAAATCTGCTTTGTAATATATATCTAACATCCAAAATAAATGTTCGTTCATCATTGAACAATAACTAAATATTTTTCATTGCATTATATTGAAAGAAGAATCAGTCGTTATATTATTATTTGGAGGTGAAAGAAAATTGAATATGGAAGGTGTGCTTTAATTTAGAATTCGTAAAAGTTTTCATTAATTTTTTATACATCTAAACAGCGATCGATATCATAAGAACAAAGATTTACTTTCCGGCAAGCGGAAAATCAATTGATTTGTAATCAAATGTAATATTCTTGGGTTAAAAATATTATTGGATGTAAAATTTATCGCAAGGTCGTAGAATATTCGATCTGTTACAATCTGTGGCTCGTTGGTTTAGAACGGAACAATGACGACAACGACGACGACCGTATATGTAACGAGCCGTTCTCACGTTATATAGTGATCGGTTCGTTGAGTTCGTCAGACTGTACGAGCCAATCTGATATTTCAGCCTCGCTAGACTCAACTTATCGGCGTGGGAGCTTTGACTCCCCCAATGTTACGATTAGCCGGAAGTGGCTGCTATATCATATATTACATGCATGTATATTCCACTATAGGAGGTCAAGATAGAACCAGTACAGTAGGAAATGAACAGGGCAAATTGTATGAAATGTGATAAAGGCGGAAGTAACCTTCGTGATGGTGTCAATTTACGATTAATATTTTTTTTGTGTCATAATCATAATGATAATTTACACATTTTTGTTAATCATCACAAAACAAGATAATTTAGCCAAGATAGACAATTGAGCTTTATTGCAAATTGCAATTATTTCAATTTTATCAGTGCGATTAATATTTAATCATGTTTGTATTAAAAAATTTAATAAATTACGTAAATTTAATTTTTACAATTACGCATGAAATCTTAATTTTTAAAAATTTCGATTAACATTAAAACGTTGAGAAAACTTTATTAAGAAAATATAATTTGCAACAATGAACATAGCGACGATGGGCTGTTCGCGTTGTAATATCCTGTGATGTTATAGAACGAACATTCTGTACAGTCGGCGAATAAAAGCTCTATAGACATCAGTGGATGGAGTGTGTGACGAATGGCAGCTGTGACGAGCCGGAAAGCGCACACATTCGACCACAGGCATTATACATGGGTGTCTGTCGGATAATCAATGCAATACTTGGATCGGACTGAGAAATACAGAGAGAGAGAGAGAGAGACCGAGTAAGATAAATAGATAAAACGGTTCGTGTGTCAATTTTCCCAAAAGGGCAAAGGTTTAAATTCTTCACTCGTCAGTTGCAAATACCGACCCAAATAAATAAAAATATTACTTTTTTTCCTCCAATCTTCGTATCATAACGTTTTCGTCCACTTTATTCTGTCTGAATAAATAAATAAAAATGACTGTGAAATAATTTTTTATTATTAACCATAAAAATCATACTTAAGATTTTAATCTAAAAATCAGAAAAAAAAATCAAATTAATTATAAAAAATCTCAGGTTTGAAAAAAATAATTCTTTATTATATTTTATTAATTCAAGAAACAAGAATTGTCATTCTGTTATTCTAGGATTAATTTTTCTTCTTTCTCAGGGTTGAAAAAAAAAATGTATTTTTCAAAGCTCCCGAGCTCTTTGGTCTCTCTCAGCGGTGACCCTCCATCTTTCAGTAAATCTTTTCTCTAAATCGTCCCCCACTTCTCACGCTGCTGCAACAGAGCGGGAAATAAACCATTCACTCACCACTCAATCAATTAATTCCCCTAAAGCTTTCAACCGTGAGATCCTGTTTCCTTTACGGGGGCAAATTGAAATTAATGCTGTATGTAGCCCACGATGCTATATATATATATATATATATATATATAATATACAGGGCAATCCGTAAAATTCTGGGCTTACCTTGTGTTCAGTTTATTTGTGTTAGTATACAACCCAAGTAAGTTTCAGTGTGCATCCCACTTTGTCTCTATTTTATATAGCCATATATATATATATATATATATATATATATATATATATATATATATATATATATATAGGCTCTATGTATCCTGGGAGCTGAGAATGCCGCACCAGCACCATTACATCCATCGATCATCCGCTTGGGCCAAGTAGGAAAGCTCCACGATGTTTCAATCGAACGTAAACAAACCGCCGCGTCATTGTACGCTCTCACGTTATATCGTTTTATTCCCTCCTTCATTCCTCCACCACGTAACCATCCCTATCTGTGATGGTTTATCTTCACTCTCTCTCTCTCTCCCCCCTGACCCCGCGCCTTATCCAAACTCTATAGCGATTAATCTATACCGAGCCGAGTACCGGGAGACACTCATCAAACGGCCATGTCAACGCGAATATACTTGACATTAATTTTCTTGACGAACGGCCGATTGATATCTGATATTTTCGAACTACAGATCGATGATTGGATTTTTTTAAATACAGAGCCAGATTTATGGAGGAACAAGAAATTACGAGATTTTTGTATAAAAATAGTTCTAATAGTCGAAAAAGAGTTGAATAATGCTAAAAAAAAGAGAACTCAAATGATTCATTACCATTATTACTTGTAATGGTAATAATTGTTGATATTATTATTTTTATTATTTAATAAATGGACATTTTTGATCAGAGATGATTTTTTAATTCACTTATCGTTTATCGCATTATAAAATATGGTTTTCCCTCAAGTCGTTTGTCTACACGATAGGAGTTCACATATTTCTCCATGAAAGTTACCCTCACTATCTCTCTCTTCTTCAACTCGACAAACCATCTGCCCCTGCACGCAATTTGGAACAAAGTTTTGAACTTTGTTCGAAATTAATATTCCCAGAAGATAAATTAAACTGGGCGAAATGAACGTCTGGATTGACCTCCAACCCCACCCTCCGTCACTCTGAGCTCTTGAATCGTCTATTCACTAATAATTATTTCTGCCACTCTCTCCACTCGTCTATCAATTTTCAATTAACGTTAAAAATACGATTGAATTATCGATTGTTACTCGATTATATTTCCAATTAGTTCGAACTTCATGTTTTTAAATTCATTCATCTAAAATTAATAACTTAATACGTTTGAGTATTAATTAATGATAAAATAGTTATTAAATAATATTATACAAGAGTGAGAAAATTTGGTTTGGATGATCGTAAGAAAAAATCGATATTCTGTGGAAATGAAAGAAATAACGATAAACGTATAAAAACAGTACACCGAGTATAAATAGCCGGTGAGAGTGAAAAGTTTCCTGCTGGAAAAAGAAAATGACGTGATTTCGAGGTCGGCTCAAAGTCGATAAGCCCGTTCCTTTGATGAAAAAGACGTCAAAAAAGGAACGACTAAAAGCTTCTCGCTTTTTTGGTCTCTCTGCGTTACCTACAAAACGTCTACGTCGAGCTTTATACGGGACGGAGAGCTTTGCATGTGCTCGAGGAAGCTTCAAAGCTTCCCGAGCTCAGAAAGACATTCCATCGCAATTCCTTTTTTTCTCATTCGCCATTCGGTGAAAAAATCATCTCTTACTATATACACACCGCATATCTCGAGCTCTCATCTCCCTTCTTTCGCTTATATACGTTCGATCTTTTGATCCAAAGTACATTTCAACCTGCTTGCCTTGACCCAGAAGAGGATCATGGACACCAACGAAGAAAGATTTCTCAATAATTCTTCATTTCAATAGCGATATCATGACCAAAAATTGAATAAAAAAAAAAAAATCATCCCTTCATAGCCTTGTAATAAATGCCCAACTTTATGCAATATTTTATCAATAATTTAGCAGTCAGTCGTGCAAATATTTTGATAGTGAAAATTCATTATCAAAACATTACTCTGCCAACATAATCTGTGAATAAAGTGGGCGAGTAAAAGGAGCATAATTAGTTAGATATTCGTCATTGCTTGCTCGCGTGCTGATCGTTTGATTTTTCGCCACGTTGTGCTACCCCTCATATCTCTCTCTCTCTCTCACACACACACAAGCATAATTAAAATTCCACCAAAGTTACTCACGTTAGGGGCTCGCCGATAACGAGACCTAAATACATCGCTCGAGGGGTGGTCGATTGCCAGTTGATTAACTACGAAACAGAGAGGAAGAAGGAAAAACATGAAAAAGTAGTAAACGCTGGAGGGCGTTGAAGGGTGGTGTGTTATCGATCTCCTGGACCGATCGAAACTCGAGAATGGCTTATATGAACGTCGGACCAGTCGGAAATTACGATAATAAACAATTAACCGTAATTGAATGACTCTAGGGACGAGGGTGAGAGAAATAGCGATGGGGGGGTGGAAATAAAAACAGTCAGACATGCAGGGGAGAAGTAACGGATGGAATTTCCAAGGGGAGGCACAATAGGTGATGGCACAAAGCTCGATACGACGTCGGTACACATTCCTCTTCTTTTTTTTTTAATTTTTCTGTCTGGTTCGTTAATTCATTCCTCCTCTTTCCTTCCATTCTATTGACCTACTCTTGTGCTCTTTCCTTCTCGTATCGTTTTTCCCTTCTTTTTGTCGTTTGGCTTTTCCCCACAGTGACTACACGATGAGAGTGCGAGTCGCTGAGGTGAAAGCTCGAGCTGATGAATTTTGCAAACAGTACGTTAAATATTAGCACCCCTAAAAACTCAACCCTTTCATGAAAAAAAATTATTTAATAATTTTTAAATGTCCCACTGAATAGGCGGATTCGAATAACTTTTTTCGAATTTTTTTATTTTCATTATAATTGTGTTTTATATAGTGTTACATTTTTTGTCACGTTCTAAAAAAATTTGAAAAAAGATTGATTTGATTTTCAATTTTTTTGTGATGATATATACCCTTCTATGATTTTTTTGGTGGATACGTTCGTTTTAATTAGTGAAATTTAATTAATGTTTTATTACACGGTATTATGATTTCCGAAGCTTCAATTTTTATTATCGTCCATTTGCTGTTGGAAGAATTAATTTCATGGCAGAAGAAAATCTCATTTAATTCCTTACATATTTTTATTGTTTTAGTATTCCGTTTTCGACAAGCCTTCCACTCGGAGATGTTGGCTTTCCATCATGTCAGAACATCGAGCGTTAATTCTTAATTCGTAATTTGCTTGCGACATCGCAGCCACAAAGTTTCTGGGCGCGTCCAGAACCGCCCTCGTAATTTTACCGTGTAAAATTTTCAACGGACTTACCCCAGCGCATTCACTCACTTCCCCTCTCTCTACTTCTCTTGCTCTATGCTCCCTCCGCGTGACCTTAGCTTCAATTTCGCAAGCATCAAGAAATTTAAAGTATCGATCTGAACTATGGAATATTTTTAAAAATTAATCAGATGGAAAGTGTAATTCTGAAACTTTTTGCTCTCGAAGGGTGCATGGATGAGCTCAATGACAGATCTTGAGTTGAAAAATTAAAAACCATTAAAAATTATTTAGTAAAAAAATTATTACGAAAAATATAATAAAATAGAAGCAAGTGTAAAGTGATGGAGAATAATTTTGAAAATTTCTTCTATAATTATAATTTTTTAGCCTAATTATTCACATCAGTATTTCGCGATTTTATAGAAATTCTGTCACGAATATTATCACAATCAATTGCATAAATATTATTTTCTCAAGGTATGATCACACGGAGAGAAGGAACTGGTAAATATTGCCTGGGCAGTAAAATAAACGAGAGAAATCTCCATACATGGTAGATTTTACCATCTACTGCACAATGTATTGAAAAAAAAAGTACAAGCTAATAAGTTTTGGTACAATTTATGGTAAATTTATGGTTTACTGGTAAATATTGCCTGGGCAGTAAAATAAACGAGAGAAATCTCTATACATGGTAGATTTTACCATTTACTGCACAATGTATTGAAAAAAAAAGTACAAGCTAATAAGTTTTGGTACAATTTATGGTAAAATCGATGAGAATTATCGACGAAGAAGTCGATAATTCTGACCATGTTGCCTGATAGTGTCTACCAGATCTCTTGGTACATAATATATTTTTTGTTTCTTTTTATTAACAAAGACTCGTACTGTTTCAGCAATGAAATACTATTTACCTTACAATAATTGCAGCGTGTAAAAATCAGAATAATAAAACCTTGGAAATTCATTTAGAAAGTGGACGGTAAATTTAACGTTTAGGGGTTTAGTGGAGACGTGGAAGAGAAACCACTAAAATAATGTGGGGACCGCTAATTGCCAGTCGGTGGTGGTCGATTGAGCGTGGGAGGTTGTTTGAGGCTGTAGACATAGTTGGCGACGTTACGTCGGCAAGCTTCGCGCCTCAATTCAACACATTGGGAGCTAACAGAGAAGGCCCGATTATATGTACCTGTCCATCGACCACATTGGAAAAGGCTTCAGTTGGCCATCCCCTGTTTGTCGATTGGGTCTACCAATTCGATCGGATCAATCGTTCCAACGAGCAGGACTAAACAATCCCGACTCGATCTCCAAAGTTCTTGTTGATAGAACACCCTCAGCTTTCGAACTCCTATGTAATGGCAGCATACAAGCCCTGCGGCTCTCATCTCTCTCTCTCTCTCTCTCTCTCTCTCTCTCTCTCTCTCTCTCTCTATCTGTCTCTGTTTCATTTCCCTTCCCTCCATCTTCCTCTGTTTGAAACGTAGAGTCAAAGCTAATGCGCACGGTTTGTACTTTCGCACCTCTATTGAAAGCCACAAATTAGTCGGAACTGAGGAAACATTAAAACCCAACAGCAAACTCGAAATAGCCTAAACATTTCAGGGCAGTGATGAAAAATGTTTACGATTTTGTTTCTTCGAATGCATTGAATGTATATTATCTATAAATATTTTTATGTGAGGACCCCATACAGATGCATCAATTCAACTATCATTTATCAAGTCGAAAAAAATTTCTTGGATGACCAAAAATTTCAGGGCAGTGAACAAAAATGTTAACAATTTTTTTCTTCGCTTGCATTGAATATATTTTATCTATAAATATTTTTATGTGAGGACCCCATACACATGCATCAATTCGAACTATCATTTATCAAGTCGAAAAATTTTCTTGGATGACCAAACATTTTTCTAACTACAATGCAGCTGATAAAATTGCTCAAGTAGTATAAGAGCTACTGTGACGCTACAATTTACAAATAAATAAATTCAATACGTCGAATATACAGAAACTATTAAATATACTAACTGTATTTAAAAAATTTAATTTACTATTCCAAACGATCGAACTTGTGTTTAAAAAATTTAAAGTCCCATAAAAATGTATCGATTTTACGATGCCTCATTTATTATTCATTTATCGCCATATATATTGTACACAAATTGTGTCGAAAGTCTTTCTCGGGTCACCGAAGATGTTTCGAACGAGATTTGGACTGACGTTTTTTTATATATGTATATGAACGAAAATTCTATAGTACAAGCGCATATAGAATATATGAGAAAGGCAGATATAGGTTCTCTGCCCCTATCTGAGTATATTTATATCTCGATACAGATACACGCATATTGAAGAGGGGTCGTGTTGAAGTGAGGGAGGAACTTGAACAGGGGCTGGAGAGACTCGATATCTTTCAAGAATAATGTCACCCCGCTGTTCGCTCGATGGCAACAAGGGCCGCCAGCCAGCAGGACACAAAATCCTTTTTCTATGGACGAGAGACCACTCCTGCTCCTTTTTTTCTTCCTTATTCTTTTTTCTCCGCTTCTTCCTCTTCTTCTGGTGCTTTTACCTTCAGCAAAGCTCGTTTTTCCTCGTGTTCCATCGATTTCCAAGACTCCTCCATCCCTCTACCTACTTGCATCATTTTTCCTCCGTTCTTTGCTCCAAACCTCCCGCAGGCTGTGCACTTTTGCATGTCTTGACGTTCAAGCTCTCGTGGAAATTCACACAACGATGGGCATTCGATGCCACGACGAATACAAAAAAAAAAGTAAAAGAGAAGAAAAAAAAAATTACGTACCAGATAGAGATTGTGTGGACTTTACAAAGGAAGCCAAAAATTGGAGGATAATGGAAAAATCGGAAAATAGCTACGAAAAAAAATAAAATAAATAAATCTGGGATCGAAAATCTTGGATTGTTTGAAAAATTTGATGGGACTTATATTATTATATATTATATTTAAAAAAAATCTAAAACTTACTACAAATCAAACTAGTAATGTTTGAAAAACTAGGCAGTTTTTCGTAAAGTCAAAGTGGGTCAGTTTTTCTGTCAAAAGTTTCGTCTGATGATAGTGAGAATTTTTCTCGACTTCGCTAATAGACTTGGCCATTTTTGAAGGCTAAAAAAAGAGATGTAAGAAAAACAGGGATGTTATTAAGGGGATGAGATAAATTGTAGAGGGATAATGCTCGAGTAAGTGGACAGGTAAACAGAGAAAATGGAGAGCCTCTGCGAGCGATGGTGGAATAATGAAGAGTTTTCTCTAAAAACTTTTTGTCTGTGTTTCTCTTGTTTCAGGCACTTACTTCATTCTGTACGACTTTATCGACTACTTTGACAAGGATCAACCGGTATTTTTGTCACGCGACAAGTTCCTCGGTATCGTCAACAACATATTCAAGAATATGTCAGAGATTGAGCGTGAAGCGATTGCCTTTCAGGTATAAATTTCTTCACTTATTTGCATGATTCGTCAAGGTATATACCGCATCGTATCGTGACCTCTTAGCCACAGCATATTATCCATCATCCAAGATTGAACCTTTAATTACAGAGTACATTATGTTCATTTGGAAAAAAAAATTATGCGAATGAAAAAAGTCCACTTCCTCTTCATTTAATGAACGAATACAAGATTTTGCAGAGCTTTATTCAAACAGATTATTATTTATTTCGATAGTAATAATAATGATGATGATGATAATGATATTATTCTTATTATTATTACTATTACTGTTATTATTATTATTATTAGTTGTACGTTGACAAAATATAATCGCCTCCTTTCGACATGTACAATACAATATTCAGTATTTTGGTAAATCACGACCATATTACGTAGTCAAGAAATCCATCTACATAAATACATAAATAGACGCATGCATGCATAGATTCATGGCACGAGGATCCTCGCCCATAAGCACGAAGTGGTGGCATACGTAACCGCATACATATTTCTATGTATGAGCAATGTAGTTGCCACATCGTGTGAACGCATCTATCATATGTTATACATAAACATGTACTTTTCACAGTTATATACAGAATATAGACCACAATATTTTCTACATATGTGTATATATTTATTTGGATATGCATAAATGATTGAAAAATAAAAATATGGCCACTTGAAATCCAAAGTATTTTTCATTATTTATGGATCTACAAAATATATTCTCGAGAAAAAAAAAAAAAAATCCATGTTAAAAAACGTTGATAGTCGTTTTTACATGCCCAGAATATGGCAAATTTGTCGAACGGATATTCGTATTCAGGGATCGTCGTTGCGAGGTTAAAAAAGCTGATAACTCACTCCAAAGTTAGGTATGGGTGAGTTTCTCCACCGACATAAATATTAGAAGGTAAATACCGAAAAGTAGAAGAGCAAAGAGGGTTCATATTCAAGGGGGATTGAACGACCCTCCCTTGGACTCTCTCATTCGCTTCCTTCGCCGTGTTTAGTGTCGATCTCGAATGCGGGTAAAACTTTTCAAACCACCGAAGCTAACCCTCAGTAACCGCATTCACCCTACCAAACTCTCATGCAACAACAATTCTTCAACGTATCCCAGTCTCTCTTCTACCTGCAAGTTTCTCCAAGCGAGCTCTCACCATCATCTCTTTTAGCCTCTCTCGTATACGAGGGCTTTTACAAGTAACTGGCTGTATATCTAATTGTGTATGTTTGTATTCTCGTGATTATACGCGAACTTTTGTACGAATATTCGTATTTCATTCTTGTCTCGAGTTTCTCCATAATAATTTTACGAGCAACTCTATTTAAAGATTAAAATATTAACATTAAAAGCTCATGAAAGAAAATAATTCTTTTTTACATATTTCATTGGTAATAATTAATTTGTAATTGTACATTATTAAATAATTTTGTAATTTACTCAATTTTGGCTAAACTGAAACAGTTTTACGATCATAGAGCTTAATTTTTTTTTTTGAAAAAGTAACTTCGTCACCAAGAGAAAAAAAAAATGGAAGATTCTAATTCCCAAAAACATTCACTCCAAATAAAAAAAATATATATTTACTTGTTTTATCGATGATACACATGAGGATTTACGATTTGTAAAACCCATGCATGATGAATCGTTTCGAAAAATTACCCACCGTAAAACAAACGAATAAAAAAAGTTCGCTGCTTCACAACTTTGTATTCGAGAGAAATTGTGATTTTTATTGCACCATCGGCATATATTTGGAAAGCGATTGATCGTTTTTCGAGTCTCTCAATCGTTGAACTTCCATCGTGAAAACGAAACCGTTGTTTTTTATTCGTACAAATCGCGCGCGAAACATTTATAATAACGCTTCAGCACTATTCCACGATCCTAACGCCCATCTGTCCTCTTTTATCGTACATGGTGCAGAGAACTACTGGTCTGCTTCATTCGTGTACGTGTAATGTTTATATATATATATATAGACACCTTTGCACGAAACGTACTCTCTTGCGTGTCGTTTGTGACGGTAACGATTTTACCACAAGACTCCATATAAATCATCCCGAAGCTTCCGTCTTTAGAAAGAAAATTTATTCAAGACCTGACTATAAATGTTTTTTTCGCGTTTCTTTTGAAACGTTTCACGAAAGATTTTTCGTGGTAAATTCACTGAGAATATGTAAAAATGCTTTGACGAGTTTTCTCCATCAGTCATTGTCTTGCAATGTTTGTTCTATTACTATTTCCAGCGGAATACACATTTTCATCGGAATTGACTAATTATTGGGCAACCAGTAGCGAGGATTCGGTAAAATAAAAATTATTTATTTCTTATTTTATTTAAGTGTTCCATGCAGACTTTTTATAATATTTTCTATATCAGCATCCTCTTGATTATTAAAAAAAAATGTATATTTATACATATAATTCATTATTTCCATAATTATTATTCACAATTATTTCGTCGTTAAATAATTTCAAATCATTTTGAGAAAAATAAGACTGGAGAGAAATGTTTAATGGTTTGATTTATAAATGAATTTCTTCTATTAACTAAATTTTGAATTTTCATCTCTTCAGTAAGTCACAGAATGTTTATGAATTAAATAGATAATCGTGTTTTTCAATTCGTTAATTTTTGTTAGCGAGTTTTCATTACATGGGAGAGTAGAATCTGGGCTGGTTTGGTTTGTAAACCACAAAAGCCGAGAGTGCACGTTTCGCTTTCCATTATCATAGGTACATGTCACACACATACAAACACACAATATAAGAGTGAAGTAGAGGAAACCTGCGATGGTCAGACCATACTGTGGTGGCTGCTGGACCGTACAGTACAAACATAATTGGCCAGACGCTGCTGCTGGCTTTTCGTCCAGACTTTCTCGAGAGTCGAAACAACTCCAAAGTACAAAGAGTCTCGTGTCTTTTGTCTTACGCCATGATGATCACAAGTTTTCTCTTTGACGTTTTAGTGTCCTCCACGAACATGGACACTCTCGTACTCATTTGAAAAGAACCTTCTCTCATTTTTTTTTACTTCCTATTTTCTTAATCTTTTCCTTATCATGGGCAAATTCAGAAGTCACTTTCGTAAAAGTTACGTTTACAACGAGGCGGAAATTGTTTTATTTGAAGCGGAAATGAGGCGGAAATTGGTACACATTTGGTAAATCTTTTATTTCAAAAAATAAATAAACCGTTTATTTTTCAAATGTCATACTTCGAGAGATCAAAATTTGCTGCAGCATTTAAAACTTTTTATAGAGCAATTTGAAACTATTAGATAATTAAAGATCGTAAATTATTGATATGAAAAAATCTATAAAACGTTTAGAGTCAGTCAATTTTTAATCTAAAACTCTTTCATCTCTCTCTCTCTTTCTCTGGTTTCTTCATCCACAAGTCTCGCCTACAGGTGGTAAAGGCGACAACGTATTCGTTGTACGTTTTCCTACTCTCCAGCGTTTCTGGCGTATCTCGGGACTTTCGTTGAAAAACCGAGAAGTATAAAAGCTCGAGAAGGAGGCCAGAGGATGGTAGGTTGGTCATAAAGCAGAAAGAAAGAGAAAGAGAGAGTGTAAAGAAAAGTCGTAAAATTGATTTCTCGACGCGGTTTGCCCGGACTCGGTGCTTCCGTTTCTCATACGTATGTATGGACACCCCTAGGGCTGTTGAATTCTCTTTACCGCAAAGTTACCACAACTTTCCCAAAAGAAACTACAGAAGAACGTTTCAATTCTTCGTTGGAAATTTCTGTAAATTGAAATCTTTATTTCTTCCTCGTTGGGAAAATTTTATTCAGTTCTATGGCTGCTTCAAAATATTCAGTATGATTAAAAAAATATGTAGAATATATTAAAGATTGGTTCAAAAAATCATACGCCGTATCATAAATTTTTAATTAATTTTTTTCACATTAACAACATTGTATAAAATTCACAACGGAGACTCGTTATCCATGAGAATTATCTCCCATATGAGAGAAATCACTTTTACGTCAAGTACAATGGAACAGAATGCGAAAGGATAAGTTTCGTACCAAAAAACCTTCTTTTTATTCTTATGTCTGTTAGTGCTTACGAGGAGTGACAAAGCACCTGATTGGTTTTTTTTAAGTATTCTTTCTTCATTTACTGTCTGCCCTTTACACTTCATTCCTCTCTCGTTTTTTTCAAATTATATCTTGCTTTTAACCATTTCATACATTGTCTCGCAATATCAAGATGAAAAAGATAACGCTCAGGGATACACGCTTAATTAAACAGAGGGTAAAGTTTTAGGCTTTGCTCCTATGACAATGAAGAGCTTTTTCCTTGCCGCACTGTCTCATGATTTTGCTTATCCTTTGAAGACTCGCCAGCGACTCGAGCAAAGCATCGTTAAGCTTGCGGAACATCGGAGAAGAGTGAAGAAATTTTTTTTGACAAAACTGTCTCGGTGCTAACACACAATAGGTCAACCAACCCAAAAAAGAAAAAAAAACTCGATATATTATTTTTTCGTTATTTTTAGCTCTGTCTGGTTTCTAGCTGAAACAAAGAGCTTCTTTGTAACGTGCAAAAAAGTTTCGTCCAATTTATTCTACAATCGCAGACTCGCTAGATTTACTTCATTTTTTACAACTTCCGCGAATGAATACTTTTTCCTCGTTCGCTGTGATTTTAATTTTCGCTCGCTCGCTTTTCTGACACCATTGGTCAAAAAACTCTGACACAAATTTCCTCAAATCAACACGTTGCCACTAATTTTTTTTTTTTATCCCTCTACTTTCGTTATTTTAGTGACTGTTGGCAGAAATAAATTGAGAGAAACATATTTTTATTGAATTCGAAAAAATTATAATGCAGCCGAAAATTTATGAAATTATTTTTTTTTAATTGGAGATCAGAGTTAATTTAAAAAAACGTTCATTGTAATCAAATAAAATTTATGATGTGCATAATTCGCAAACTGGCCCACCATTTTTTCGGTATTAAATAATTATCTTTTTATGAAAATATAAATTTCATTCCATATGAATCTGTTGTTATCGGTCGATCGGAAAATAAGGAAGATTAAGAGTCCAGGAAAATTACGATAGAAAGTATACACTTTAGGCTGTTGAATATTGCCGGAGATTGGAAGGTGTGAAAACTAGTTATCCCTCACATAGGGCTCTTTCTCGAAAATACCGAGTGAGCTTTTTCTTCGTCCTGTACTCTATCTCTCCCCTCGCCTGGCCCAAAGTTTCAAAGCTCGCTAAGCAAGGAAAAGAAGGAAAGAGGAAGAACGAAGTAGAAACTTTTCGAGCAATCCTTTCCGAGTTAATCGAAAATTCTGTTCGAACGTGGTAATATCACGGAAACTTTGCTTCACACCAGGCTACTCGCTCTCCGATCTCCGAATAGACTCACTATAGCATAGACAAGGATTGTGTCTGGAGTGAAATGAAATTTAAGCGAGCAACTCGCAGCTATATGCTTTTATTATATACCGAATTCAGTAGATACAGCCACTAACGATGCAGACAACACATTACTCAATTTTATAATTATTGTATCGCTAGATTTGCTAATTTATACCAATGATATTTTTTTTTTCATTATTCCAATTACTCGTTATATTTTTTTAATTCCATACTCGATATACCTCATCAAGACACAATATACGATAGATACATAATATCAACGATACATTGTCGACATATTAAATATATTTTCGACGAAAAATCCTATATTTTTGAGATATATTTTCGGATATATTTTTTTTTGTCGTAAGGAATACGTAAAAATAGACATTCTGTCAGTTTCCAAATGTCCCAATGAAATTTTGAGCGTGAATAAATTAACAAAAAAATCATGAGGATTACGAATGTGAGGATGCTTAGCTCGCATCTTTATTGAGCCATAATTTTCCTTATGAGATGACGAGCTTAGGAAATCTTACAAAGAGAACACAGCGTCATATACGTTCAATAAACTCGACAAAAGCGTGATGGTTTATGGGTCATCGATGTCTCAGTGTAAAGCTCGAGCCGTTTCAACTGCTACACATCACCAAGGATACACCTTGATGAAATTCATTAGACGTGTCGTTAACCAACGTAGATATATTTGACGCGCCAAGTATGAGAGCAAATAAAATGAGGACAAGGGCTTGATCTTAACGAGTTACGTACTTCGTTAATGCTAATACTGGGTCACATAACCCTAGAATGGGTTTCATGAAAATATTTCGAAATCTTGCGAGGCAAATATAAAAAATCAACATAAATTTTAAAACACATTGTTTACCTTGCAATTAAATATAGGAAGAAAAAATTATGATACATGTTGAAAGTTAATTGAAATGACTCAAAGATTAATTAAAAAATAATCAAAACGAAGATATACCGTATGTATATTTATCATGACAAAAATTATTTATATATACATATTTCATATGTATATAATTTATTTAGACATATCTCATATGTATATAATTTATTTAGACATATTTCATGTGTATATAATTTATTTAGACATATTTCATATGTATATAATTTATTTAGACATATCTCATATGTATATAATTTATTTAGACATATTTCATGTGTATATAATTTATTTAGACATATTTCATATGTATATCTGAACATTGTACGGCGTGATGAAAATATGAGACAGGCTGAATAAAAAGGACGAAAGAAGGAATTGGAGAAAAGACGAGAGATTCCACGAGGGAGTCTGAGCGAACTAGGAAAATTTCCATAAAACTATTCCCAGTGTCCCTGGTACGCAATATTCCTGCTTTAACTCTCCTCCAACCCTTTCTCTCAACCCCTTTCTCCTACTTTCTTCCATCTCAGGCAGTGAGCAGAATACGTGGTAACAAATTTTTGCAAGAGCTTTCCCGGGCTCTTGTCAGTAGAAAAAAAAGGCAAATATGCATCTCGTAATATCCATTTATTCTATCCTTTTTCTCCCCGAATTTCTCGTCCTTCTATATCGTTTTCAGCATTTTATTTTATATCCATATGTTTTTTTATCTGTAGATATGGCATTTAAATTTTTAAATTTAATCATACACATTAATGTTACACAATTTTTCAAACACTCTCATTATCAAGTGGTGCAATTTGGTTAAGTGCCCCATTAAGTAATGAAATAAAATTGTACTTCAGCAACGCTATTTTAATATCATGGAAAATATTCGTGGGAAGATTGACAAATACCAAGTGACATGCCATGGTAAAAAATTTCAAACTTTTTCTCAATGTTATTAATAAAATTCTATCCTCCTCGTGAGACATTAATGGATGCATAATGTCCCTGCCATAGTTCTCGTTAAATTTGATCACACATTCAAACTATTCTGCCTTTATCAAACTTAAAACGACCCAATTTTTTTTTTTCAAAACCCTAACTGATTTGATAAAAAAATGTTATTACATTTTTTTAAATTCTCTTCTCTGATCTACTTTCCGTTTAATAACGAAAACGAATTAAAAACATCCCAGAATGATTTAAAAGGCAGAAAAATAACAACTTTGTTCGCGAGCTCTCATTTGAGATCAGAGTTTTATTTGTTTTTTGAATCACATGAATACGTAAATGGCATTGAAAAATCCGCCTATTTTTTATGATTCTGCCAAGAAAAAGCCGAATAATAATTCACGAGCCACACAATACCGATACAAGTCTCGTAACTTTCTTGAATTCAACAAAGCACCTTTATATTTCACCCTCTAGTTTCATCCTTGCTTAAAGGGCTGATTTATTCATGATACAATGACAAATTATCGAATCTCCATCCTCCGAGCTCCTCCACGAATCCTCTATTCCTGACTTTACCGATAATTCCTTCATGCTGGCCCTTCCTGTGTCAAACCATCTGTGTTTGTGCCTGATTTGACCCACTCTGTGATGTATAACTAACGGG
Source organism: Dyspetes luteomarginatus (assembly GCA_963669185.1). NCBI lineage: Eukaryota > Metazoa > Arthropoda > Insecta > Hymenoptera > Ichneumonidae > Dyspetes > Dyspetes luteomarginatus. The sequence continues at coordinate 13,972,379 of OY769909.1, read as the reverse complement.
AGAATCCGCGTCGGTCAATAACATCTCCATGTCTCAACGTTAATGATGCCTCTGATTTGTTATGCATATGCATATTATTATCTATACACACATCTCCTAATATTATCTGTATATACACCCTTATCTATATACACATCTCCTGATATTATCTCTATATACACCCTTATCTATATACACATCTCCTGATATTATCTGTATATACACCCTTATCTATATACACTTTACTGACCTTCTTTTGTCGTATCCATCTGACGTCATGTCAAATCGATCTGTGAAGGGGAATTCCTCCAGTTTTCTAATTTCGAAACTGTTACTAATGGCTGATCTGCATTATGACTTTCCTTGAATTTATATTACAGTTTCCGAGCTCCTCCACGAATTCGTCTAATTCCACTATTCCTGACTATCCCGATAATTCCTTCATGCTGGCCCTTCCTGTGTCTGTGTTTGTGCCTGATTTGACCCACTCTGTGATCTGTAACTAACGGGAGAATCCGGGTCGGTCAATAACATCTCCATGCCTCAACGTTAATGATGCCTCTGATTTGTTATGCATATGCATATTATTATCTATATACACATCTCCTAATATTATCTGTATATACACCCTTATACACTTTACTGACCTTTTTTTGTCGTATCCATCTGACGTCATGTCAAATCGAACTGTGACAGGGAATTCCGCCAGTATTCTAATTTCGAAACTGTTCCTAATGGCTGATCTGCATTATGACTTTCATTGTATTGATATTACAATTTCCAACACTCAGGGAAATGCAATAAAAAATTCCATTCATTAATACAATTATGCATTTTTTATCGACCCAAATAACGTTGTATAGTTGCGCTGGTTACTCATCTACTGGGTGAAATAATCCATTTACCAAAAGTACAGTTCATAGTCGAGCTTAAATAGTGGCCACAATGATAAAAACATCGTTATAAAAATAATTGAGTATTAAAAATAATTAATAAAAGAGATGAGATGTATTAGATTTATGATTCTCAGAATTTCGTAGTCAGGGCAGGCTATGACTAATACAAATGACTAATGAATTTCGTTAAATATGGTGAGCCTGATTTATCATTATTATTAGTATCAGATATTTTATTTAGTTCATTTCTATTGTATAAATTGTTCATTTACAATTATCGACAAATATTCAAAACTTCACCCATGTTACTTTTAGGGTACTTTAAACTCTCCCTTTTCTACTCTTCCAAGTTTTCGGGTTACAAGATTTTCCGTTTTCCTAACCCCCCCGACCGAATGACAGCACACAATTCTCCTAAATTTTTTTTCTCTTCTTCACATCGACCGGAAAGTACTACCACTCATCTTCGAGCCCTCACAGAAGGTCTAATGTTATTTGGCACATTCTACCAACTACCCCTCTCCCCTCTCAATGAAGACATACAGCCCTTTCCAATTCGCCCTATTTCCTACTTTCGAGGGTTTTTCTCCTCCAAAAAGATTCAACAATTTTTTCCATTTTTATTTTCATCGCTTTCATGTATGATTGTGTTATGGGGATGTTTCTCGGGTTTTATTTGTATCGATGTTTTTGCTCGTCAATTTTATTATTTTATTTTTTTTGGTCGTCTACACTCGTTTTTTCATACAACATTCTAATCGAATATCAATTTACTTTTACTCGTTATTGATATTATTCATTATATAATTTTATTTTGTACGTCAGATTTTCAATTTCATTGGAAATTTTATTTTTTCATACCATGATAAATTTTCTTCGCCCTGGTGAGTTGGTAAGGGCAAAGCATGATTTATTTTTAAACTCCATTATTACTTTTTACGGACCCCGAATGTTCGGTCGACCATGAAGATATTCAGTTACGTCGGAAAAGTTCATAGAAACGAGAGTTAAAAACATTTGAACATTTTTCGAGCATTCAATAAGACTTTTGTAGCGTGAATGGCCAGCAACCTCGTCGCCTGTTTATCTCACTACTTTATTTGCGCATTCCCCGGTGTGTCTTTTGAAAATTTGTCGTTCGAGCTGCTGAACTTTACGAGCCTGCAAGAGCGCCGCGTTCTGGATGTTCTTGTAATGTGGCGAACATAAAACCCATGTTCGACCAACGAACGAATGTATGTCGTATTGTGTACGAATGTCACGTAAAAATTTTTCATCAGCTAAAGTTTTTTTTTTTGCCTGATATAACATTCTCTCAGATTGTTTAAAGTATATTTAAAGATACTTCTGAATGAAATGTTTTTTGTAATGAAATGTTTATTTTCCTTCACGATTCGAAAAAAATTCCTAATGTTGATTATTTTTAGAGTTTAAAAAAAAAATTAGACCTTCTTCTTGTGATTCGATGATTTAAACATCATTATTGAGATTCTACCAAGGCCAAAAAAAAGCATATTAAATGAAAAAAATATTTCCACCATTCGATGTGTGAATCCAATTGTAAAAATAATTGTTTAACATTTTTATGCATTGATCCGTTTTTTGTTCCCACAGAAATTTGCAGCTGTTCGCAAAAACCTCCAGCTATTTTATTTAATGTTTATTCCCATTTGCCATTAACAGGCTTTAATTTAAAAAAAAACAAACCGCAGATCCGAGAGAATGAACAAAATGTTTACACTTTTATGAAGCGACGCATCGCTGCACCGCGACCCCACAAAAGCATGAAACCACCCTTGAATCCATTTATCAACGCGATTAATTGACTCGGCAAATTTTGACGCTTGTTTCGATTCAACCACATCGAAATCCAGCACGCAATTTGTAACTGACCAGTAAACAAGTCACCGTAAAACGCTTTTAATTAAATGATGTAAAAAAAAAAAACAATTTTGTTTGCAATTATGCTGCCCATGAACATATCGTTTTTTACCATTCGAGTTTTTAAATTATTTTTCCCTCACAGCTTCCACAATCCAAAGCTCAAGAATAAATAATTCTTCAATTTATATAAATACACTCTGAAAACAGAGGCGGGTTGCCAGCAAAAATTTGCAATTAATATTTAGTCAAGCGATGGATTTTTTATATTAATTAATGTGAAAAATTCAGCAACATTCCATTTGATTTATTTTATATTATTTATCGATGCAATTATACATATTTTCGATTTTTGAATTATACAATAAATTATTGCACCCTTCGAATCGATTCATTCAATCTGTTTTTACCGAAAATAAAATTGACGATTCCGGTTGATGTCCTTTTCCAATACTTTAAACACGTTTTTACTATCGATATACACCGGATATCCGATTCAAATAGCTTTCCATATTATGTGTGCAGCACAGTTGTAACGCATGGATGAGAGAGAGAGAGAGAGAGAGAATCGTGTGCACGAATCCTATTATTATCGTAGCATTGTACAGTCGTATAGGAGCTACACTGTCCGAACGATTCTCACGAACCATGTGCACACCATCTGGTGTATTCGTAAATACGATAGAGAATTCATGTCCTCGTTTTACTCTCTTCTATCCGTTTTGCCCATTGCAACAACTATTCATCTCCATTCAACAAAATTCCAGTTTCTACATGAAAAAAGTTTTTGCCTGACAATACGAGAAACAACTTTTTTTATAATTACATAAAAACATCATATACAAGGTATAATCACTTGCTCCTGACTCCCAACTCCAATTTGATTTAAACATTTGACAACTATTTATTTTTCCAGGGCATTAATAATTACTAGATTGCAATAAAATTAATTCGTGAATCAGTAAATATTTATACATGTTTTAAGTACCAAATAATTCAAGAATTAATAGATTTTAGGAAATTGAATCAAATGGAGAACAGCATCTCGATGCCAAATAATCAAATATTTGATTAAAAGTTAAATATATATTATCACATGGAAGGAAAGATTTTTTTTATTTTTCTTTTTCTTCTTTTACGTCGTTAATCTTATTACTTTCCTTCCGCTATTGCAAAAAGTATTACAGACACTTTTTGAAATAAGAAAAAATGGTGAAAAAAACTTCTGTTCGTGCAACTCCGAACAGTAGGAGAAAATTGATGAGAAAACAAAGAAATTCGAATATAAAAAACAATGTGAAAATGAGGGACAAAATAATAATTGGCAATATCATTTTTCTTCTTCAGTACACGGATTGGGAACGTGCGAAGGATGGTTACATGTATCAGGATGCAGTTGCCGATGTCGTCGGTGATTACTTTTTCATTTGTCCGTCGACACACTTTGCCCAACTATTCGCCGATCGTGGTATGAAGGTTTACTACTATTTCTTCACGCAGGTGAGTGTCATAAGGGCAATTTTATTTATTTTATCCAACGCAATATATACTGTTTTTTTTTTTTACATCGATTTGAATTTTTTCGGTACTACGTCATTCTAAAGTCGAAATTGGCAATAGAATCCAAAAATGGAAAAATATAAAAAATCTCAGTAAGGGACGATATAAGTACTGATTTTTTATAAAGAATAAAAATTTCGTAGAGTTGCGACGATTCAAATTTGAAATCATCGCATTAAAATCCAAGAAAAACCGGAAATTTGCTATTCGGACGATCGTATTAAGTGTATAAAATGAAAAGGATCTTCGTGCTAGTATCCAGGAAACTCGAAATAATGTCGAGCGGTAGTCACGAGACTGCAAAATGAGATAAAGAACCGAGGTGGATAACGAAGAGGGCTTGAAGTGTAGTAACGTGAGAGCGGAGCTCGGGTCGAGCTAGTGAACGAGGTCAAGATCGAGTCGGACCTCTTCGTATCCGATTTCTTCGCTCTCGCCTCGTTTATCCCAGACACGCCATCCAGCCCTTCTCATCGCGATGAGCTTTGTTTCTCATTTTACTTTATCTCTCTAAAACCATCAACGTCCTCCACCCCTTTATTTCACTCTTTAAGCATAAAATTCCGCAAATAAAACTTTTAAGTTTTCGTACTCTTTTCCTGTATTTATTCCATCAAGTCCTTCAAACTTTAATCGGTTAAATGAAAATGACTCGTTTCATTGTCTGATGGAAAGGGCAAATTGGAATTTTCGAGATATTTCATCGTCCGTAATCGCAAAGCAAAAATAAAACTTCGTGTACTTTGCCGAGTGGTAGAGGTCAGAATCGGGCCAGACGTTCCGGTATTAGATTTTTTATTTCATTCTTTTTTACCTCTATTTGGCTATGATCACGCACATAGTGTTTATTAGTGTTTCGTGATGACCCACATTTCTGATTTTGCTTTCTGTTCGTGACATCGCTACTTTATAACTTTGTAGGAAACTATTATTTTATTCTCATATTATACCATTATTATTATTATTATTGTTATGGTTGTTGTTGACGTTATTTATGAACTGCCGGCTGACTGTTACTTATGCTATACCATTTTTAACCTACCATTTTTGTTTTATATTTATTTGGTTTGGAAATGTTTAATAAAACAATCTATGCTTCTAAAAAGTGTTGGAAAATATAAAAATGTGCGAATCGATTTACAAAGATCAATACTTTGAGCGAATGAACGAAGCTCGGACAATGAGAATGGGAGAAAGATTGACCGAATAGTTTGACCCGTCAGACTGTTGTCACTATCGAAATGAGAAAAGTTTTCATCGTGTCATCGAGACCGAGTTGGTATTCCCCGCCATTTCGCAACACCTATACCGCCAGTTCAACTTTTCATCAGTCTACCCCTTTAAAGTTTCAAAGATTTACCACACGTGCTCTCGCCTGCGATCGATTGCTTCGTGATGTAACCAAATTATATCGAGCATGCCCCGATTACGGTCTGATAATTTCGTCCAAGATATTATATTAAGAGGGACCACGATTTTCGTTAAAGCGAATTAATTTATGCTCAATTAGAACGAATAATTGACTCAATTTGGCGGATAAAATGAGTTCGATTCATTAGCAGATTTTTTCGGTAAAAAAAGGACTGATATAATTTAAATTAGGAATTCGATTCATCGATTGTTTTCTACATTTACATTTAATTTGAAGAAAATAAATCGCAAATTGAATTAACGATATGAAATAAAATGGGATATTTAGCAAATTCAAATCTCCGCACAACAAATTTCTGAAGGCATCAATTTTCTTTCCTCCTGAACATCGAGTATTCATCAAGATATATGCATATAATATATAATTTTTTTTTTTAAATACGAATTCTCGACAAAACAGAACTCAAGGGAAAACGTTAAATTGCAATTGCGAGTCGAACGCCAAAACCGTGTTTAAGTGAGAAGAGAGATATACACGAAAGCAAATTTCTCATGGGGATGTTTCCTTTTGCTATTTATTCTCACAGCCTTTACTGTTTCTATACCGTTCGTTGATTACGCCGTGCCAGTCGTAATCTGATTAACGAGAAGGTATAAAAAGTAGTGCAAAGCAAAGGAAAGCCTCGCAACACTCTTGGGTGCTTTTTTCTCTCTACCTCCCTCTCTCTATTTTTCTCTCGTCTATCTTTCGTTTTCCGAGTCAAAGAGAATCGTTGCCAATCGAGAAGCAGCCATCTCACCCATCTCTCGAAAAGTTTGACACCAGACACGAGTCTGGTGACAAACTTCTCGCCTGTTATTTATTTTATTTTTTATTTCCTCATTGCTTTACCTGTCGTTCTTCATGTTATATTTTTTACTTCATCAAACTTGTGAGAAGTTTTCTTGATTTTGTAGCTTCGAGTATTTACTTACTTACTTTAAAAGAAATGTACGAAATAATTTGTGTGTTGACTAGAATTGTTGAAATAAAATCCAAACAACAATTTGATCACACCCAATAAGATTATCTCATTTTATCAATCACCACGGTGAAATTTCGTTGAGAAAACAAAATGAAAATATATAAACAAATTTTTTTTGAAATCGTTAAAAAATAAATAGAGTGAAGTAAACGAATTATTAATTGAATTTTTCTACAAGACAACGAAACAAATATTTATAACCTCATTTATAAATTTTATAAGAGAAATCTAGGCCATGAATTTGGATTTCTAAGGCAGATAGTCGACACAGTAATTGCAAAAGGGGCTTCTTTTCACGGCTTGTAAAAATATATATTATAATTAGATACTCAACTTGTAACGAAGAATAGTCGTGAATTAATTTGCAAGGAAATTGAGTACCATTGAAGTATTCCTTTCGATTCAGCTCTTCGAGCATGATCAAAAGCTTATTATTATTCCTGTGCTGCAATTATCCTATTCGAAAAATAAAATAGAGAAAATTTTCCTTCCATCTCTCTATATATAAGCGCGTAAGATTTTCTGCTAGCTAAATTGGCAGAACTCAAACAACAGAAAACAGAAAATACAACAGCATAACAAGTGGACAAATAAGATTATGAAAAATCTTTGAATACAATTTCTTATGAAATTGAGAATATGAGAAACATGCCCATCGTCAGTCTTTTCACGAGGAAGAAACTTATTATCTATCATTATATTAACGAATCGTGAAATTCAAAAAGTAGCTTCGAGATAAAGCCAGAGGGAGAACGAGAGAGAGAGAGAGAGAGAGAGAGAGAGAAGCGACGGGGGTTCGTGTTAACCAGAGTGGCTATACGCGACTAATTTACAAGTTCCTCGGTCGTTTCCGGTTGTGAAAGCAAACTGGCACGCTCTCGTTGGACGAGTGGCTCATTACATCCGTTCCTTGCATCCAGAAGGAGTTGTACAGGCACATGTGTTCATCTCTACATGCAAAATTCATCTTATGTCTGCTATGTATTATGTTACCCAGCTGTTACTGTAGTTTGTACGACCACCCTCTCTCGTAATGTATATAAGAAGCCTCGAAGGCATACATTTCCTTTACTTAAACGACCTTGCCCACGAATCTTCGTTCGTCATGGCCCTCAACGAACTAACAAAAAAAAAAAAAAAAATTCCGCATGTTTTTCTACTAGCAAATTTTGTACTTTAATTCCAATGAAAATCTTTTATAACTAATATCGTAGCAATACGTAAAAGTATATTTTTATTAGTGCCTCTATGTACTACATGCTAATTTAAAAGAATTAATAGTATATATATATTTTTTTAATTCTTTCATTTCAGCTACTGATTTTTTTTTCTTACCAATAATTAATTCCAAAGAGAATCGAGAACATTTATAGAGTTAAGAATAGCTGTTATTCGTTGAATGGAGGAAACTCGAAAAGTTTCTCAAAACCAAGTTGAATTTTAGAAGATGGCGTTTTCTCTAGTTTTATATTGCCCCCGTCCTCTTAAAACTGTGGGAGAGAAAAAGCTCCCGCTTTTTCTGCTTTCTTTCATACTTTAGTTTCGTCTCGTACGCGCGCGTAACGAGTGTTTAACGAGCCGCCCAGCATTTCGTCTCCCATGATATATATATATATATATATATATATATATCGTGGGAGACGAAATACATATATATATATATATATATCATGGGAGACGAAATACTGGGTGGCTCGTTAAATATATATATATATATATATATATATATATATAGAGTATCGTCTTCACGGAACAAGAAACGCCTGCTCGTTTTTTTCTCTTCCCTTCCACTCTCTTCCCGTTTTCCAGTTTCGAAAACTTTTCGGCCAGCATACCGGAAAAAACTCATGGAAGGAGGAGTCCCACGTTACATGATTTTCTCACATGAAAACGAAAAGTTTCCTTCAACTTTACGTCTCCGCTAGTGCAAGGAAAGTAGCAAAAAAAAAAAAGTAACTCATTCCCTTCTCTGTCGCTTGGCATATTTGTTTTTTTTTTTGGCTTTCTCATTTCCATGTTCTCGAGTCATGAAAAATCAACTCCCTCTAGAAAATTGTACAGTTTTCATCACCGTTTGTTTATCAGTCATCTTTTTGTAGTTTTACGTTTTTTGAGTCACAATTTATCGCGTGTTAAAAATGATACAGGAACAATTTTATGGTTTTATCTGAGCATGGAAAAATGTTGGTGACTACCAGTGAAGATAAAACGAAACTGTGTCTGGCAAGGGTGAATTCAGGGGGTAAATACGAGGCAAAAGTGTAAATAGTTACCATGTCAACAGTATTTGTGTGTATCTGCGATTACATTACGAAAGGTGTGTGAGCTGAGAAGATGCAAGACTTTCAAATATCGTGAAACGAAAAGAGGAAGTGCAGGCAAGAGCTGCAGAGATTTAGAGAGAGAGAGAGAGAGAGAGAGAGAGAAAAGGGAAGTGAAAAGGAGGGTGAAGGGGGTGAAGGGGAAGGGAAGATGGTAGAATGGAGAGGTCGGTTTATGTGGAGTCAACTTGTGGGCGGAAGTGAGCTTGGGGAAGTCGATAAGGCCACGGAAGACACGGTCTACCTCAGGGCGTGGGCTGGCTCTCTCTTTCTCTGCTGAAGAGAGCTCCAAACTCTACTAAAGATATATTTGATATGATATTTATAGATATACAACTTTTGGTGAAGGCAAGCACGAGAAAAGGAAGTGTATAGAATAGATCAGAGAATCGATAACAACAATTGATGATATTTCATAGCTATATAAATGTTACAGAAAATATTGTTTCGAAGGAATATTTTTTATTAAAATAGTTGACGTAAGTTGGTTCAAAATAAATCATTGATTATTAATTAACTAATCCATAATAGTTGTATTGAAGAAAATTGTTGATGATCAAAAGATAAAACTACCATACCCTTAATATGGTATATATCTTAATCTTAATAATATAATATCGATCAAGATATTATATCATTAAGGTGGTGATTTTGATAAAATAGAAAAGAGAGAATTATAAATTCATATAAAATAAAAAATAGCCTTGAATTTCATCTTAATTAGGAATTATAAGATATCCAGTCTGAGAAAATGAAGAAAATCACTAATCAGCATTCGTCAACAAAATTATTATAGGCAATGATAAAAGATCGTAAGGCTGGTTATAGGGGAAGAATATTTCGACCAAGGACTAAACTAGACTGTATTCTCTCTCTCTCTCTCTCTCTCTTGCTCTGCCGCTTCTCGCCTCGAGTTCTGATTAATTGCCTCCTCCGCTATAATTACCCGCCGAGGCCACGTACCTCATCTCTTGCTCTCAGCCCGCTGAGGTGCGCCAGATTTCGTTTATGCGCATTTCACGTTCTAGTTAGTTGTGCGAGTGAACGCAAATTCGGCTGAAGAGTTTGCGAACGACAAGAGGGAAATGGAATTAAAATTTATTCACCCATTTATTTTTTATTTTGAGTTTATAAAATTAATTAATAAAATTATAGCGGAGATAAGTCATTACATATTACGCGAGAATGGTGTACATGGATTCTAGTTATCCTAGTTAGTAGTTATTTCTAGTTTTCGGAAAAAAAAAAAAAAAAAAAAAACAATATCATTAGACTCAATACAATCGAAATTTATAAAATTATTTTCAACTCCACGGATGAATAAACTCAAAGCGGTGATAAAATCATGAAAGCACGTAAGCCGAAAAAAAAAAAAACACGAATTTTTGTCAATTTCCTGAATCTCTTTGGATGACTTCGAAATGAAAATCTTTCACATCGTCCTATAGATTAAGTGTGGGAAAAAAAATGTTGTGCGTCACGCAAACAATAAACACGTGGCTTGACTATGAAATTCAGTAGGAGCGAGAAGACGATGTGCAAGCGATCAAGTTCTGTATACGAGTTCTTGTAACAAAGTGCAGAGAGTTGGACATAGACGTTAGATTCGGTACACCCTGAGAATGCACAATAAGCGCGTGACCACGGCGTACACACGATTCGCAATGTTCGTGATATACTATCTGACCCGTTTCACTCTCACGTGTTGGACTTTCACGAAATCGCATTATTATATCGTGGTCTCGCAAGAGTTGTGTCGAGTTTCTCATCTCATTCTCATTTCATTTGCACTCCCTGTAGAACACGTAGAACCAAAAAGTATAAAGAAAGAAGAACTCATGGCGAGAGAGGAATTTTTTTTTTTTTCTCTCGTCAAGAGTATTTTTTTCGTTTATTTTTGAATTGAGAAAAGAAGCAGAAGAAGAAAAGGAAAAGATCTCTTGCAAATTTTTTAAGAAATTCCTGTAAATGTTTCAATTTGAATCGTTATCCCACGCTTGCGAGGCAGATTTCTCAGACTTCCCACGCTTTCATTTTATTATTTTACTAGATTGGATATTGCAGTTGGGGTGCTTCGTGCCCTCGCTAAATAAGCAATAAGAAAAAAGTGATAATTCAAGTTTTTTTTAACGTTTTGACATGGAAGTTTTTCGCCCATGAATCTAAATTATTCTTAATGAGAGGGCATTTTTTGATTTGATGGGAAAATTATATTTATCACTTCTCTTGAACGAATCAGTGTCGAAAAGTGTACTTGCTGCTTAGCCGGAATTTCTTCGCTCCTATTCGCATCAGGATATTTAACGATAAGTAGTATTTTGGAAGCACCACTTTAATGTAAGTTGACTCAACGAATGCTGGCTGACTTATTTCTTCTTTTTTTTTGAACGTGAGAACATTTTGAAAGTAAACGTAATCGCAACGAATGCAACATTTTTCTAAATTCGACTGTATTATTATCTAAGTGTGTAAAAATTTGAAAAAAAAATCTCAGGCCAATGGACGAGGTGGCATTTTGAAGCCTTATAGATCACAAATAAAATAACATCAAAGTAGAGTGGCAACTTCATCGGGACGAAAAGGTGCAGCCATTTTAGTGAACCGATTTATCTTTCACTAAAATGCTAAAAAAAATATTTTTTTCACGAGCCTCACAATTTTATATTATTTCGTTCTTTATTATTCCGTTTTATTCATAAAATTGAATGAAAACTTCATTTGATCCTCAATATTTAAATTTCATTAACAACAAATTTTTCAAATTTTCTTATCTCTCTCGTATTTTCCTTGTCTCGCCTACGCTCATTTCGTTTCCTATTATACAGTAGATAGTTCTGGGTAATGTAGAGTAAGAGCTCTGAGCATTGCCACGTGAATGACGAGACCTTCTTCGAGCGACTGAACTTTCCCATTCGTTTCGGGCAACGCGACAACGTCGACAACGAAGCTACGGCCTCGTTCTCAGTGGAGGGTAATAATGCAGCGCGACGAGGGTGCACTTTCGTCTCTCTTACTTTCTCCTACCCTCGCACCTTCTTGAAGAGTATACATCGCTGTTTTCGTTCCAGCAATTCTGATTTCCACTCGCGCGACTCCGTTGCAAATTGCAATCACCTTTACAATTAAAAATAAATGCACACTTTATGCAAACTTCCAGATAATTCATCATATATTTGCATAAAAAATCGTTTCAATTTTCATTTCAGGTAAAATTTACTCGATAATTTTATATCATTTAATGAACTTTGTATAACATATATGATGATAATAATAATAATAATAATCATAATAATGATAATATTTCATTTAATATGCTTCATACAAGAACAGCTAGCAAAATTTATATTCAATTATCGTATAATGGGCCAACAGAAATTTATTATAATTGCTCACTTTTTACCTCGTCAAGGAAATTACGTTAATGGTTAGTAATTTAATTGTTAACGTTTAATTATCAATGACCAATTATTTATTATAAAAACGTACAAAAATGTCTCAAGTTTGAAGCCATGGAGATGAGAAAATAGATTCGTAGGTGGATTTACAACGCCTGACATGCATATATAGCTGTATAATGCGTTTCGATTCGGAGATTTAACCGCTCGGATAGTTATTCCATCTCCGCCAAAACTTGCGACCGATTTCCGCCAGCGGAAACATTACCCCCTACCCCTATTTCTATGATTTACACACACACACACACACACATTTATGTATAAATCGTGGGGAAAAGCACTTTCCACAAGCATGAATGGTGAGCTCCACTCCTGGCGGATTACCGTAACTGGTGTATATTGGTTCCGATAGCGCTATTTCGTGAAACGTCGCTAATTTTGGGTCTGGCGAAACTCGAATTATCGGCTTATATGGGGGAGAGGGTTGGTGTTGGCAAGCCACCGAGTTATTGGAAGTTGCGAGGCTTGTTAGTGCAGGTGGCCAATGTGAACTGTACGAAAGCTCAGCGCGTCACACCAGAGAAAATCTCTTTAATTGTGCAGCCACTCTATCCTATCCAATCCCCGTCAAAATCGCAGTCTCCACCAATTCATTAATCCCTGACGAAAATTAACGAAACCGTGAGATCGTTCACACCTCTAATTTTGTGAGCCTCGTCTATATGGATCCCATTAACTGCAAAGGTATCTGTAAACTTATTTACGTATTTAATATAATAATAACAATAATAGTAAATAATATCGAACCCTTTTTAGAATCGTCGGAAAACTCACGATGTAGTTTTTTTTTTTTTTTTTTTTATTATAAGAAATGGAATGCAGTGCGAGGTAGAAATTTTTCTGCAACGTTTCTTCTGGGTTGAGTGGCTGCATTATTTTTCGAGAAGATTGCTCCTCCTTCTTGCCACGTATTTTTCCCACATGTATCAACGTGATACTTTTCAGCTCACATTTGTATTTCATAACCTTACAGTGTGTGGCTGAGGAACGCTGAAATACGATCACGATCGCTCTCTTGACTAGCACGAACTTATTATCTTTTTACTTCCTCATGGAGGAAATTTAGTTTTCATGAAAAAAAGGATTCCAGTTCTTAAAGCCGGAGTGTTAGTAATGTCCGAAAACGTCGAAGAATAAAATATCATGTGTGTATGTGCATGCCGTATATCTTGAGACGTGAAATGTTTTCGTGGTTAGCCATCGTGGAGCCATCGTGTTTAAATTTATTTAAAGAAATCGAATATTACTGAACAATTTTTGATACTGAGTGGGAAAAGCATCAGTCAAAGCGTTATGAGTTTATAAAAATGTTGAATTTTTCCAAATATTGACTTACACTTACCTGAAATTATTTTTCTGTTATTAATGTTAAACTTATACCATTAATAAAGTGACATTTTTCGATACAGATTCCAGTTCTTAAAGCCGGAGTGTTAATAATGTCCGAAAACGTCGAAGAATAAAATATTATGTGTGTATGTGCATGCCGTATATCTTGAGACGTGAAATGCTTTCGTGGGTAGCCATCGTGGAGCCATCGTGTTTAAATTTATTTAAAGAAATCGAATATTACTGAACAATTTTTGATACTGAGTGGGAAAAGCATCAGACAAAGCGTTAAGAGTTTATAAAAATGTTGAATTTTTCCAAATATTGACTTATACTTACCTGAAATTATTTTTCTGTTATTAATGTTAAACTTATACCATTAATAAAGTGACATTTTTCGATACAGGGAAATTACTATAAAGCAATGAGAAAATTTCAATTTGCCAGTTTATTTTATGTGTGCAAAATAATGAGACCTTAAATATATATATATATAATGACTTATATAATAACTATATATATATATATATATGTATCTTAAAATTATTGAATTTTTTATCATCATTGATATACTTAATATTTTTAGTTTATTATTCTAGTGTTGACTTTATTTTCGTATGACAAGTATTTTTTTTATTCATCGTGTCAAATATGATGACTGGTAATATCACAACGTCGATATCCTGCAAACTCGCCCATTTTCGCTCAAGGTACTATCAGGTATACAGCATAGAAATGTCGCTCATGAGAAATCGTCCGTCCGTTGAAATTCGATTCCCATTGCACGATCTATAACGTCGTCGATATTTCTTCGCAGCTTCTCTCTTTACTGTCCCAAGCCAATTTTTCTTCGGCTTTACCATAACGGCTGTCATGATCCTGCTCATCGCACACGCAGGATTCTACTGGTCTGTCAGCTGTACTTTGACGTGGATAAAAACCCTAGCGAAAAAAAAAATATATCTGTGATGAGATACTCAAAGCTCAGAGTAGAATAGACGAATAAAAATTATAATTTATATATATATATATATATATATAATAGCAATAATAAATGCATAAAAAATGTTAAACCATTAAAAATATTATTTTTTACTTTTTATTTCAAAATAACGTCTCAATATGTCAATATTATAATTAATGATTTACTTCGAATTATCAGATTGTGTTCGAATTCACTGACTGAAATATTTCTCGAACAATTTTAAAAATAATTTTTAAAAAAGTCCCAAATGGTTCATAGGAATAAAAAATATATAGCTCAGAATTACTGTACGTGATAAAATGGGAGGTTCAATTTAATTCTCTTTTAAAGCGACTTATTATGTCCGGTCTGCTACATATTCTCTCGTGTTATCTCTGCCCAAAAATTATTTATTAATGGGAACTTCCTATTGTATATGAATTCACAAGGGATTACGCAACGCCACAGTTAATAATTCACGAAAGAGTTTCGTGCTTATTGTAGAATTCGTGATTTCTAAGATTCATCGTAATTGGGAGAGTGCTTTTGTGTTAGAAGCACACGCATGTATTCATTGTACGAAGTATACGAATCTGCCATTTTCATTGCCGAGGGACTACACCCTCGACAATCTGTTAGTTGTGAGAGAACAATGTTCGCCTTACCCAGCATGCACTGAATCTACTAGACAATTTTTCGATCGACCTATAATAAAAAGTAAAGCTCCAGCAGCAACAATGTGGAAATTTTTCCTACAGCTGAGAATGTTAAAAACTATTAACGTTTTTATTATTTCGCGAAATAATTATTAATAATTATTCTTCAGAATAAAAATAGCGATACAAGCGAATAAGTAGAAATTTTTAACAATTATTCTTGAACGGTAAATATTTTTACAAATAATTATTAATTTGTCATAAAATTAAATTGAATTCTTGTTCCAAATTATGTCGACCTCTGACACTCTCTGTAATTATCACAAGATCAAACATTAATTATCTTCATCATAGATTACTGTTGAAAGTAAAACAAATATTCAACCAAATGATGACTTATGGCTTGAATTTTTTTTATTCATATTTACAGTATTGAATTTATCATTTGGTTCATTATATAAAATTTGACTACCGAATTTTCATATTTTCTTGACACGGTACTATGAGAGGCGCCCCTAGATTTTCGCAGCTTTGCAATATGCCCACAGTCACCTATACGCTCTTCTTTCTCCATAGCCGAGACCACAGCAACCCTTTATAGAAAACTTTGCTCACGGAATTTCAATTTCGCAGTTTTCGCACACCGAGTTTTCATACACCCTTTATGACTTTATTCTTCAGCTCTCCAGCGTCCCGAGATACGATTTTTTTTCTCTCTATACTTTTCACATTGTTTCAAAAAAATATCTTGCACGGTGTGCACGATTTTTTTTTTCCACAGTGATGCTTTAAGAACAAAGTTATGAGTCAATTTTCCCACAAAACCATCCATAAATCTTCTCATATACAATATTAAATAAAATAAAATTGCCTTGAATAATCGTAAAAATGATATGAAAAAATATTATATATTTATGAAAATTTATAAAAAATATTTATACATTCAGTAATCCATTAACCCAATGTCAGCTTGTAGCATTAGACTTGACAGACTCGTTGAAATTCTCCTTGGAACGAAAGTCGGTAGGAAATTGAATTCTCGCGTCCTCGTATTGAATGGGATTTAATAGGACGGGTGAGTCATATATCGCCTCATCTCCCTTGTATATCCTTGCAATACACATTTGATGAAGTTTGATTTAGTTCATCCTAATGACCTAGAACATTATCCATATTTGAGGACGACTTTAATCATCGTTTTTCGAAATTATTTGTGCATTATATATTTCCAGACAAGTGAAACTAACAATTTAATAGAAAAATCCTCACATAATCAGACTTGATGAAAACAGACATTCTGCATATTGAACGTTCGAAATATCGACAGATTTCAACCCCTAAAAATACAAACGTGAAAAATCCTGAAAAAAAATTAAGTATACTAATAATTTGTTATAGTCAGATAAAACAATATTTATTGTTTTAAGTCTGAGTACATAAATTAAAATACAATTCAACAAAATAAACATGAATAATAATAATAATAATGCCTACAGATTTACCAGATTTCTTTGAGTAGAAAAATCCTTAAATAGTCACTCGACATAAACACATATATTACGCCCAGTAAAACGACCAGATCTGGTAGTTTTACAGAGACTGATCAGTAGCAGTAAAAATTCCTAAAATGAATAATTAAGTCGCTATATGGGCTGTTATGGCCAGACAGTGCAAGCAATTATCATTCAAATTTGGGCTTATGAATAAAAGTACGAAGTAAGAAAGATATGATCATAATCGTGCCCATAGATCTAGAATTTTATCATGGCCTTTTAATCCGATGGTCGTTTCAATTACTCTCATTTATAAAATTTCTTACCATCGTATTTCATTAAAAGAGTGTCTTATGTGCAATAGTTCTTTCTTTCTTGTTTGTTGGAAAGTGTGGGTCACTCGTGACGACGGTGCATTAAATTCATGAACGAAAGAAATAGTGCGAGTTTGTCGCGGAAAGTTGGTCTGGCAAGAGCATCGTGGCCCGGGGTGTGGATAAGCCGTTCCGACTCTTGCTCGATCTAAGACGGATAAGACTAGATCGTTTTTCTTTTCTCAACAACGTAATGTACTATATATATATATCACTGAGATACGATAGTGCACAAAGTATAACACATACCCATATAGCATAAAGTACGTCGAGTTTCAGGCACATAATTCATCTGTACGTGTTCGCTCCCTTGCTTCTGGTGCATATGGTGCAAGCATGATATAATCTCGAACGATAAGAAACGGACAATAAATATCTCAACATACTTTCCACCTTCTTCAAAGAGATTTTTGTCCATTAAAAAAAAACATTATCCAATTTCATTAATAGAAAAGACGAAAAAAATTGTTTTCTTCAAATTAAATTTATTTGTATGAAATTAAAAATCAATTTTTAGCCAAATAGACAATAGTGAGTATTGTTGTACGTAAATTATATTTATTTCAATTTAATCGAGAATATTTGGCTAAATTGGGATCCTAACAAATTTTAATTAAATTGAACGAAAATGATATTTTGCTGATATTAAAATAATCTCAATTCAATATATGTTTTTCTATATCTCTTGTAAAAAATCACAAGTGCAGAAATTACTAAAGTCCCAAAGAATCATGAATTTCAACGAGGACTATCATTCCCATATGGAAATAAATTGTTCCTCATTAGATTGCTGAATACATCGAACATCCGGGTAAAATTGATGTATAGCTATTTCCGCCTGATAGTTTATCTGTGATAATTTGAAATATATATATATATATAATTTAGAATGATTTCGAGGCATATCGCAATTGCGTCACGTGCACTGCACACACATGGCAGGTGCATTCTCACAGAAAGCTAGCGGCCCCTGAGGCTATACTGGCTATCCAGTACCAGCCCCTTTGGCTATCCAACCGACAGTCGTAAATTCAACACGGCATATCTTTGCCAGCAGGCTGTTGAGCACCTCGTGGTTCTCTCTCTCTCTCTCTCTCTCTCTCTCTCTCTCGCTCTCGTTGGCCCAGAGTGAAAACCTGTGACCCACATATTCCGCCGAGCATTTCGCATGGGTTCGGAAATTAACCAACCGACTTTATCGCAATTACCGTGTGTACCCGAGCTTTTAGACTCCATTATTGAATTGCCCTTACTTCATTTTGGCCCCTTCTACTTCATTTCTAAAGACTGATTAGATACGCTCCGTTTACGATCGTTGACAAAAAATCAATTGTAACGTGAATGTCACATTTGGACGAAAAAAATTATTAAAAATTATTTGACGATGAAACAATTGTGAATAATTATCCTGAATAAAATGAAAATGACAAATTTGTTACGGGAATGAGAAATAATTTCAAATTTTGTTGGTGCTTAAATCGTTATTAACAATTTTTTAAATATGAAAAACGTATATGGGAGGTAAAAGAAAATACATTTCTTCGAACATTTACGGATATACCTGAAAATACGCTGTTAATTTCAAAGGCATGACATTAACGTTCGATTATCGAACGGAAATGCAGAAAACGTGAAAGGAATTTTTGTTTTTTTTTTTTTCGTGCTTTCAACCAATATTCCGATATCAAAGGAACGCCGCGGCTGGCACGTGTACGTCGTGGCACTATCCATAATGAAAAATTCTAGGATGAATAATTATGTCGCCTGCATGCTCCATACTTCAATTAAAAATACGTTCATTAAGCTGTCATTATCATTATTATTATTATATTATTATTTTCAACCCCCTTATTTATAGGTTTAAAACAAATACGAAAAAATATCATGTTCGTGTTAAATTTTCGAGACACAATTTAACTTCTTTAAGAAAAATCATTTCAACAAAACAATAATTTATTCACATGCATCCAATAAAGTATAGCGAATAAATATTTCCGTGATCGAGGAGAGAATTTCTGTCGTTGCATAGCGACGCAGAAATGAGAGGAGTTGAATCTGAGATATAACGTGAAGAATTATAATTTTTGCTCTCTTCCTTCCTTCTGGGTACTTTGAAGTGGCAAAAGAAAAAGGCCATGGGAAAAAAAGACCCTCGCGATCTATTTTCTTCCTCTTTCTTCGACAAAAAGAGTCACGAAGAATGTACTCCAGCGAGTTTGCATAGATAAACTCAATGCAATCGAGGAGAGGAGCTCCAGTTTCCTCCATGCGATGAAGTGACAACGACGGCGACGAGAACGTCGACAATCCAATAATCGCACGACGACTACTTCGCCTTCACGAGCCACCGTACATAAACTTCTTATAAAACTTCTTATATTTCATGCAAACAACAAAGATGAAAAAATACTTTTTTCTTGAATGATTTATTTTTGCACGACGTAATTCAATGGCCTGTAAATAGGATCGAAAAGAATTTTTTATCCTATTATTAATTTTAATTTTAATTATTAAACATAAAAATTTCATACGATTCTTGTCAATTGCAATTGTAATTTTTTAAAAATTATTATTAAATCATTTGTATTAGTTGCATTTGGACCGTTCGTAAATTTCTGTATTTTTCTATAATTTCTGTTACCTATCGGTAAATTGAAAAATATTTCTAATGCATGTTGAAAAAATCATTTGAATAAAAAACTACGGAGAAAGATAAAGTTTATCCACGGACTGTATACATACTTAAGATCAAAAGCTCCTTCATGAATGACAGTGTCTGAGTACAGAGACGAACCGGACAAGGTGGTGAACGCAGATGGGGCGTTATAATCCGAAGGGAAAACAGCGATTAATTTGGTGATAAGGAAGAAGGGAGAAGCGGCCCGAGCCTTGAGATTTTATATAGAACATCAGCTTTGGAGTATATACAGAACACATTGATGAAACTAACGTGCCTTGTGAGATGAGTTTGCGTTTCGCGGTGCTTCGCATTACGAAGAGGCTTATATCGGACAAAAGCTGCGTCACCAGCGCTGCACTTTCCTTCAAGTTTTTTTTTGACCACTTAAATCCGTCATTGATTGATCAATTTTTACACTAAATCATTTTTATTTATTTCTTTTTATTTTATTTCAATTTTAATGCAATTTTTCATTATTATTATTATGTGCACATGACTAGATTTCCAATCAATTAAAGCTTACTCCAACTTAAAAAAAATCAGGATTCATTCAAATAATAAAATTTTGTTTATCAAATTAAATTTATTTTTTGTCGAAAAAATTCCCTTGCCGAAAACATTTTTATTCATAATACGCTCTTCATGAACTCTATCACTGAAAACAAAAAAAAAACATACTACATCCCGTTGTTACGCAAATACTGGCGGAAATGATAAAAGGTGAAAAAATAAAAAAAAAAACAATCTACCACGGAGAATAATAGGTGGAAAAAAAGTGCAAAAAATCTAGATAATGTAACGGTTATTTCACACAGCGTGCTGTAGGGAGGTTGCGATAAAGGGCTCAGTGGGAGCCGTTAGTTACATTCTGCAGCGTGTACAAGCTCTCGGGCATTTTACACTCCACACCCCTTTGGCATTATTATTTTTTTTTTCAAAAGTTTCTTGCACGTGCTTTAGCGCGCATGCGCACATAGATACTGTAGGGGTAGGGTCGTGAGTTGACGGTATACGTTATGTACGATATATATATATATATATATACGGGGTAACTTATATATTTTTGTGTTTTTAAAAAAATGAGCTAAAAATTTCAAAATGAATTTAGCAAGCTATCCTAAAATTGATGTTGTATATACAGTGTGAACATTTACTTATCCCTCGTAGTTATTAAAGAAGGGTGTGTACATGTGAGTTTTTTGAATGTTCGTAGCTCTGAGCATTCTATTTTACACGAGGTAGCTTGGTAAAAGCTCTCCCTCAAGCTCCCGAGAGCTTTGAGCTTATTCTGAAAGCATTGTATCCCTGCACACTGATGAAAACCCAACTGAGTTGTGCAAAAATCTGCCTTGGGCGGTTTTCACACCCCTTCGCACGTTAAGCTCTCGCTTCATCCCCCCTTTGCCCCATTTCATCCCCATTTCTCTTCTCTTCTGTTCTCTTGTCTCGAACCCCAACCCTCTTATTATTCTCTCACAAACGTGCATTTGTTCGCTTTTCCTTTTCTACCCCTAAATATTTTTTTCACCCCTCTGATGTTTTTTTCACCCTTCGATATGTTTTTCCATTCCTCCTTGCCCACTTTCGAAAAACGCAGTCGTATACAGCATACTAATTAAGTAATTAAGTGATCGGGGGCCAAGATATGATGACTCGTAGAAAAGGCTGAGGGAATAATGAACAGAACTACATCAAGTTTGAGTAGACTGCTATGTAT
This sequence comes from Dyspetes luteomarginatus, assembly GCA_963669185.1. Lineage (NCBI taxonomy): Eukaryota > Metazoa > Arthropoda > Insecta > Hymenoptera > Ichneumonidae > Dyspetes > Dyspetes luteomarginatus. The sequence goes on along the minus strand of OY769909.1, from coordinate 13,950,678 downwards.
ATATCTGTATATGAGGAGGCACGAAACGACGCGGTGAAGGTCGAGATAAAGACGATTACAAAGTTTACCCTCGGGTTCGCTCAACCTTATAATAACCAAGTCGTACAAGCTATTTCAAGATCTCTTCGAGCACTCCCTCGAAGGATTATTTCGACCTGATGGGAATCGTTGAAACGACACAGATTGCTTGTATTCGTTGATTTTAGAAGTCAATGTTGTTCTTATGATTCGCCTTTATGTATCGATACTGATCTATACACGCGTTCTTCGGAGCGATAGCCACGAGGGGATGCTTCAACCCTTATAATATGAATAGTTTTATTACAAAAATCATAAAAACTTCAATATCACATTAAGATAATGATAATTTCGTAATAAAAAAAAAAAATTTATGGAACGCACACATTTTACTCGCTGATAAAAAATACTGAGCTAATTTATACAAATTTCGGGATTTAAGGGTACATATATTTGATTCGTATGATTATATTACTTCAGAACGTAAATTAAGATTTTATAAAATTGAATGGATTTAAAAATAATGATAATTCGATATTGAATGTTAAATTTTCTATAAACCAAATTGAGGGAAAAATATTCTATGCGTATTACCTTTCTTTTCAAATGAATCGGTAATGGACTCTTTGATAAAATTCTCTTAGCTAATCTATTCAAGCCCTTCGAGCATTTTTATGTTTTTCTTTCCTGTGGCAAAAACCTTTGGGGATTTTGTGAATTCCCACTAGAAAAAAAAAAAGAAAAACATATAAAAGGGCAGTGCAGTGTTGGTTACGGTTCGGTGAGTCCCCTCAGAAATCTCTATACTCTCTCCCACTCACTTCACTTACTTTGGCCAGTTTTTCATCCCCTTCACTCTACTCTTCACCGAAAGACTACTCCCAAAGCTCTCGTAAAGATGGAACGCGCGTTAAACCTTCTACTTTGGTACAGCGAAATTTAATGCCCTTGAGAATTTTATGAGACTTTGTTACGATCTTGGGCTGAAGAAAAATGAAAAAAAAAAAGGTCAAGCGAATAAAGCACCAAATTCCACTGGTCCAAACTTTCGATCAAGGGGGCATCTCAGAGTAGATTAATGAAAAAATCGGTTTTTATTTTTTGCATTTTTTCGAAACCGGTAAGATTGAAAAATGTCCTCTGGAAATTTCTCATAAAAATCTATAAAAATGGCGGAGATATAGATATTTATCCTACAATTAATGTAGTAGATGATGTAAAAAATTGTCTATTATAAAAAAAAAATTGAATTATTGAGAAAAAAAAATCCCGAATGTGCTCTTGTTTTTAGTCCGTTTACTCTGAGGTGCCCCCTTAGACAGCTGAAGCTTTTACAATTAATTTTATCGTATAAGCAAAAGTTATGTACGATTTTTTGACTATCTAAATATAATTTAACGATTTTTTTTTAAATTTGACAAAGTTGCAAATTTTGCTCAGTTCATAAAAGTTTCGTTCGATCTAAATAAATTTCAGACGCCTCAGGAGAGATTCATCAAACCAAATAAATCCAATTTTGTTTATAACGTAAAAGCGACCTCTAATTACAATTTCCAAAGCACATAATAATAGTTTTTATCAACCAGTCCTCTTGAGAGGCTTTTTTTTTTTTTTTTTTTTTTTTTTTTTTTTTTTTTTTTTTTTTTGACCTTATAAATCTAAAATGAAATCAGCTCTTCTCATATCTAATCGTTATCATCGATCTAATCGTTACCTTGACTAACCTCGCGTGCTCTTTTCCCAGCAATTTAACTGCATGGAAAAGTGCGTTGAATCCCCTTATAACTCTGACTCGGGTTCTCTAAGTGAGGATCAATGTGAACATCCTCAAGGAAAAATGTCGAGGAAAAAAGGTCGTGCGCATTTTCTCGATGTCGTAAAGTCTCCTCGCAAAGCGCGCAACGAATTTTCGTTAAGCTCGTGCACTGAAAAAAGAAGAGAAAGGACAGGCTACGCTATAGATTCCTCGGTGGTCAGTAGAACAAGTCGCGAATGGTCAGACGGAGATTTACGAGCGAGGATTATCGATGAGATTGGATCTTCGTTGCACCGGGGGACTAATCGCTCCGACCACAATCCCCGTGGTCTTCAGGTCGAGAAAATCCTAAAAGAGTGATGATCCTCGGATAGTTTCGTTCCAATTATAATTGACCAATCATTTTTACCAATTTTCCTCGATCCACGATCGAAAATGAATCTCTTTACAATAAAGTCAACGGAAAAATGTCAAGACAATAATTTCTCATTCTTTATCCAATAAGAAAGTAAAACTTTAATTTCTCAAAAAATAAGACAAATAATTATTATAGCAAAAGTCTTATTAACAAATTATCGAATCATTTTTTAATAAATTTTCATAGCCAGAGAGAATGAGAATGTTTTAAGGATAAAATTTAAGAGTCTGTGAAATATCTATATTTATATCGATCTGGCAATATATATATATTTAAGAACCACGAGAGAGTCGAAAAAAAAACAATGAAAATATCTTGGAAAATGCAATTCCTCGAAAGACACTTCCACCGATATATCTTAATGGGAATGAAAATCCCTGAGCCTGAAATTCCCTCTTACCTTCTTCGGACATGATGTCTTCGTGCTCTCACGTTTTTTTTTTTTAGATCCTGAAAGATCGTACAGTATAAAACAGGATATGAAAGAAAAAGAAGCGAGAGGCGAGGAAGAAAATTCACTTTCCGATAAGGTTTTCTTTTACTTTTTCACCCCACCCCGCCTCACTGATGGGAAGGGCGGTGGGGCGTCGCGTGTGCTCTTCTTCATCCCAAGGGACGATATTCGTTCTCCTTTGCATCGATGTTATTTCTACCATGGCCTCTTATCTGATGAAAAGTCGATGAAAACATTCGCTTTCCCACACTCTGGACCTCCTTACTTGGCCTCTCTCCTCTCATCGCAATTTTTTCTTATTGCCTCTTGCGTTTACTGGTTGCTTTTAGCCGGGGAATCCCCAGAAGCTCAATAACGAGAGTCGACGCGACGACGGTGGTAATTTTCATACGATATCGAGATAATTTCACATTTAATAAAAATTGCTCATCTCATTTTCTTCACCCCTTCTTTTATTATTCGTTTCGATGAGATTCCATTTGCCATTGCCTTTTTGTACGTTCATTAAGTGCCTCATATTAATAGCGGAACTTTGAACGAGATATAATAATCTTACTTTGAGGGTACGATAGCTGAAAAGGATCGTACAAGATACGAAAAAATTTCTTAAAAACGAAACTGAAATTAATAAAGTACCTGGTGTATATTTAAATATGTATAATATATTTAATTATTTCTACCCAATTGATTTTAAACACAAAATAATATAATATGCTGTTATGATATTTATCTACTCAACATTTTTATGTTTCAAATATTATTATGTTGTTCATTAATTTCGTCAAATTAATTAAAACTGCTTTAGGTAATACAAAGCGGATTAAAAGGAAACCGTAAATTTAAAATATTTGCATGATTTTTACCTTCATTTTTTAAACATTCCTTTGAAAAAAGTCATCAACGCTTACAAGTCGTTCAAGCCTCACATGTTCCTCTCATTCTTTTCTAGTATCTTTTTTTTTTCACCTTTGGTGGATTCTTTTTTTTCTTCTCATTTTTCCTTTACTTTTATATCCTATATGCTGACTCAATTCTGTTGCTTGAATTTCGTTCCCAGGGGTTATACATATACATTTGCGTACAGACTGGCAGAGAGAGACAAAGAGATATAGAGGTGTAGAGATGGCTGATGCCTCTTGCTCCCGAACCAGCGATGAGAAATAATGAGTATGCAAATGAGAAAGTCGTCTATCCACAAGCGGGCTAGAGTATGGCCGAACGTTTGAGGTCAACTCTCTCTCTCTCTCTCTCTCTCTCTCTCTCTCTCTCTCTCTCTCTCTCTCTTTCTCTCTTTCTCTCTTTCTCTTCCTACGTCCACATAGCTTTCTCTTCGTCCTTCCTCATTTACATCGTTCCTCTCGAGCTCTTCGACTTTCGTAAATATGTAATATGCCAGAGGAGCCGCAACCGGAAATCGTCCTTCAGCGATTCACGAGATAAAAAAATAATTAGTACGCTTTCCGCGAGAAATGGAATTAAAAAAAAAATCAATATTCGCTCGCTGCAAAAATTGAAATGAAGGTGATGCAAAGAATTTAAAAAATATTTAAAAATGTCGTAGCACAAATTCTCCGACTTCGTACCATTTATTGGAATTATGATTTTTTTTGTTTTGTACTCTTTGTCAATTACATTTTAATGTTTTTTTTTTTTTCTTGTGCTTGCAGAGATCGAATAGAGATTTGTGGGGCAAATGGATGGGCGTTGTGCACGGTGACGAGGTCGAATATGTTTTCGGTCATCCGTTGAACACGTCGTTGAAATTCACGGACAAAGAGCGTGATCTATCCACGAGAATGATTCGTGCCTACTCGCGTTTCGCATATTTGGGGTAAGTTTCAACGTGCTTATAAAATTTATCTAGCCTGAACTTTTTAAAGATTTTGACAATAACATTTGATAATTTGGGCGATATAAAAATCTTAAATTAACCGGCACAAAAATAAAGGATATATGACAAGATATGCTGAAAATATTGAAACTTTCGAGCAAGAAATTAAAAAATATACATCTAATAAATGGCTATATATATTTTCTACATATTCTAGCAAATTGTGCACTATATATTCTGTTAAGTATTGCTACAATCGACAGTAAATTCCACTAAAGTATCGATGGTGGTATCGCCATCTTCGTCGATAATTTTCACCATATTGTCTGGTACTTTCTACCAGACCCCTCACTCTGTCTAAATATTTAACATAAAAATTGTATAAAAAGTATCATAAAATGTAGTTTTTCTCTCATAATAAATGTATAAACTGAAAAGATACAACCCCTAGGATCGACATCCTCCAGCCCATCAATTTTGAATATTCACTAAGTTTCTCCCATGCGTACAACTCACATGGTAGATACTCAGGTAAACATAGGAGTGTACGAGTTCTCACATCTGCTACGAGGGAGGGTTTTTTATAACACCTGTGCGTATCTCCTGGGACATGAAACTCTCTCTTTTATATTTCTCCCTCTTTTTAGACCCCCTACGATCTCTGAGACTCGTTTTTTTCATCACAGAGGGTAGAAACGCAAAAAGCAGCCCCTAACGCAAATAAAATCTTCTGCTCGCAATACTCTGTTTGCAAGGATTTATTTTTATTTATTATTCCTCTTTCCATCTTATCATTCTTCCCGATGAATATTTCTTCCTGATCTCTGTGTCTTTTCATTTTTCATTTGGGCTTGAAATGTTTTCTTTCCACGAACCCCTCTGATAGAAACATCGGAGTACAACGATTAATCAAAATTTCATATAACCTCGACAATTTTTTTTTACGCAAAAAAATAAATATATTTTTCCTTTAGTTTACTTTTCTGGTGCTCCGGAATGAAAAAAATATTCTTATTCTATCCTGCATCTCTTGGTGTGTACTTGCTTTCAATTTTCGGAAATAAGAAGGATTTTACGAGGGATCCGGAGGGCAATGGTAAAATTTCAAGCCGGATTCCAGCAGTTTTTTACACCCAAAGGCCCCACCTATTTTCATCCCTTATGTATTATTTATATCATTTGTGGGTTCGCTGGGGCGGTACCGCGTGTATGTTTAGCCCCTGGCTGTATCCGAATCCGATCGTACAATTTACGAAAAATACTTCGAAGTAACCATTGGAAAATTTTGGCTCGGCGTATAAAACGGAAAAAAATGAAGCAGGTGTTCGTTCTTCTTTAGATTGGTCACCTGATAAACTTTTTAATTTACTTATGATACATATGTACATCTAAGTTGCCTGGTGGCGTGCTGTGATATAGAGGATTTGTACAAGTTGGTTACTAATCAATTGAGGTGTTAATCATGCCGAAATATTAATCAAGAAAACCATTTATCTATCATCAACAGTAACCAAAGCTCCCATTTCAAAATCAAGATTTATAAGAAATGTATATTTTACTGTTATAAAAAAATATGTTTAATTTTTCTTCTTTGTGTAAAAAATCTTTGTGACAGTTATATGATTTTGATCGACCTTAAAACACTTTGGGCTACTAGCAATATTAAAATTTGTCAACGATACAAATTTTGTTATAAATAACAGAATCTGAATATCCAAAAAATTGTGCGCAAAATCTCTTGATTAGCACACACACACTTTTTTTGTAAATCTGTACTTTTCTTCTGTAAATTTTTATTTTTCCTTGTTTGCGCATTTTTTCTCTATTGCAAAGTCAATTAAAATATTTGATCCTATCTCTTAACTATTTCCAGAATAAATTTCGACTCTTCCTTTAACATTTCACATTCTCTCAATTGCCTCGGTTACACTCTATATAGTTGCAATGGTCAAAGTGCCTCGTGGGACGTAGTTGGGAAAGGAGCTTTGTACAAAGCTCTCGCTTTAATTATTACCATGGCAGCTTTAATTTTCTCATTTAGTTGGTATAGGTCGTGGCTAACTGGTGGGCTAGTGGGTTATTCAAACAGTGGAAGAGGGATCAGAGAGAACTTGGGGTGGTCGAAATCAGTCTCGAGGTTTTGACTAACCTAATGCATTGGGGAAAAGCTTTGACGCAAAATGGACGGATATGGGAAAACTCAGCTGAAGGGGTACATGATACAAGGATTATAACGATAGCATAATATAGTAATCAGCGGAACTTTTTAGTGAATCTGGAAAATCGGATTGAACATAATTAAATCGATCAGAGTATTCTTATCTGGCCAGAAAATAATTAATTATTTAGCCGGTGTATTAGCATCGGTTATTTTCACGGTACCATAGATCTATAATTTTTTTCCGCCATTTGATAAAATTTCAATAAAATAATATTTCACTACTATAATTTTTATAAAAAACGAATTTAGCAAGACGCTAAATTTATAATAATTCTGGCTAGCAAGCGAATTATTTTAAGACCAATTCGCAAACCAATTTGATAATGAGGAGTAGAATGAGAGAGAGATCGAGATAAAGATCGAGATAGAAGCATGTAAATGCGTGAATTGCCCATATGGTGAAAATACTCGGAGAGATCTCGGCGTTTATATACCTTTAATCGTGAATATACCGGCGACTATTATACATTATTCGGTATTGGTGCTCACACGCAATCCACAAACCACCCCTGCGAAATGCAAACCAACGCTTTACAGACGTGACCGCGTTTTCCTGCAACATGTATATATATATTTATACGAGAGCCCACGAGAGCGGTTAATCTTGTTGGTTTCCCGTTTCCCGTTAGAGAACGCTGTGTATTGCACACTTTCCACGCAAACTCACACTAGAGAAGAGCGAACCTCTGACTTGGGTGAGTGCGTTGTCCGTTGAGTTTGGTTGTACGGTGTACTTTTCCTATTATAGAATAATTTTCATGGAAAAATGTCAAAGTAACAAGTAGTTATACGAGTTATATTTATATAGCCAAAAGAATAAAAAAATTTAATTGCCAATTTTAATAGCAAATGTTACATTTTACAATATCGACAGTAACACATTTTAATAATTCTCGTATTGAGAATTTAATGAGTTTTTCCAATTATGTATGCAAAATAATTTTTTTATTCATTATTTTGGCTCCACGATTGCCTAGAATTTCTTCCATTTTAAAAAGACCAATTAACTTTTTCCGAAAATATTTTTTAAGCTACTTGTTTTCTCGGTCGATTTTGACTCATGGATTACTTGAAATATTACCTCGTGAATTATCATTATTTCTGTTGGGTCTCACACGAGGGGGCAGTATCGTGTCGTGAGATAAAAGGATTGAGTCTGGTATGCAAGTGAACACCGTACAATGGGAGAAAAGTGGCCGGCAACAAGGACGTTGGAGTATACGTGGTTAAATATAAACGAGCGTAAAAGCATAAAGTCAGGCGCCTGCAACGCGTAAAAGTTGCATTTTACAATATCGACAGTAACACATTTTAATAATTCTCGTATTGAGAATTTAATGAGTTTTTCCAATTATGTATGCAAAATAATTTTTTTATTCATTATTTTGGCTCCACGATTGCCTAGAATTTCTTCCATTTTAAAAAGACCAATTAACTTTTTCCGAAAATATTTTTTAAGCTTCTTGTTTTCTCGGTCGATTTTGACTCATGGATTACTTGAAATATTACCTCGTGAATTATCATTATTTGTGTTGGGTCTCACACGAGGGGGCAGTATCGTGTCGTGAGATAAAAGGATTGAGTCTGGTATGCAAGTGAACACCGTACAATGGGAGAAAAGTGGCCGGCAACAAGGACGTTGGAGTATACGTGGTTAAATATAAACGAGCGTAAAAGCATAAAGTCAGGCGCCTGCAACGCGTAAAAGTTGCATTTTACAATATCGACAGTAACACATTTTAATAATTCTCGTATTGAGAATTTAATGAGTTTTTCCAATTATGTATGCAAAATAATTTTTTTATTCATTATTTTGGCTCCACGATTGCCTAGAATTTCTTCCATTTTAAAAAGACCAATTAACTTTTTCCGAAAATATTTTTTAAGCTTCTTGTTTTCTCGGTCGATTTTGACTCATGGATTACTTGAAATATTACCTCGTGAATTATCATTATTTGTGTTGGGTCTCACACGAGGGGGCAGTATCGTGTCGTGAGATAAAAGGATTGAGTCTGGTATGCAAGTGAACACCGTACAATGGGAGAAAAGTGGCCGGCAACAAGGACGTTGGAGTATACGTGGTTAAATATAAACGAGCGTAAGCATAAAGTCAGGCGCCTGCAGCGCGTAAAAGTTAGATAAATATATGAATGTGAGATAGAACGACCGGAGAAAATACATTCGGTATAAAAAATGGCGAAACTAGAGAAAATTTATGAAAAATATGTAAGTAAGAGTAAAAACAGTGATATAAATATACTAAGTCGAGGATAACTGGAACACTATTTCTAAATGGGTTGTAATGTTTATTTTTTTTAATTACGGAGCATATTAATATTTTTATATTTTATATTTTTATATTTACATTTTAATTGTAAATTAATTGTTTTGGTGAAAAATTATGCAACTGTGTCAGTTCTCGTTGAATTATCCAACATATTGTGTGAGAAGTAACAGAAAAAATTGTTCAAAAACGTCGGAAAATAGAGAAAGTGTATTGATCGGAAGTGAATTAGTTGGACGAATTTTTCGTCCCTCTCTTGGGTCTTTTTACACAAAGACTTCGGGCTGGCCCTTACTGTGAATTCTGATGGAAATTCCGCGCCCCCTCCCCCCGGCCACGATCGCGTCCTCACACTAGAGAACTCTTAATTTACAGTTCCAATAGCCGCACTCGACCATCCTGTTGTATTTTTAGAGCCCACGAGTTCGAATTCAAATTCCCACGAGAGGGTCTCGTCCATATGGAAATCACAATTCAAAATCGCCAGCATATATACGTGTAACGATCGAGCGATAATTTTCACGATTCTGACCAAAGATAGCTCAAAAGCTTAATTGTGATAAAATTATTTTTCCTCTAAATTAAATATTTCTACTGGAATTGAATTAAAATATTTTTTGTAAAAATATTTAGGTGGTTGCGTAATGAACTTATAGCATTATTGAGTCGTACAATGGCAGAGGAATGAAAAATGGTTGATAAATCAACATGGTGAAAACGTCGCGTTTATATTAATTTTCACGATTCTGACCAGAGATAGCTCAAAAGCTTAATTGCGATAAAATTATTTTTCCTCTAAATTAAATATTTCTACTAGAATTTAATTAAAATATTTTTTGTAAAAATATTTAGGTGGTTTCGTAATGAACTTATAGCATTACTGAGTCGTAAAATGGCAGAGGAATGAAAAATGGTTGATAAATCAACATGGTGAAAACGTCGCGTTTATATTAATTTTCACGATTCTGACCAGAGATAGCTCAAAAGCTTAATTGTGATAAAATTATTTTTGTTCTAAATTAAACATTTCAATTAGAATTTAAACCACCTAGATATTTTTGTAAAAGTATTTAAAGACTTTCAGATGTCGAATGAGAAATATCGTAATGAATTTATGGCATTATTGACTCGTAAAATGACAGAGGAATGAAAAATGGTCGATAAATCGACATGGTGAAAACGTCGCGTTGATATTAAGCTCGATGGCCCGATCACTTTTGGCATTTATCGTTAGTGGAGTTTCCACGATAAGCTCAGCCGTTATAATGGACAGTCGTCAAGCTTTATAGGGAGAAAAACGTTATAAGTCTATAGATAGCCTGGTTTGGGTGCCATGGGGAAAATGGCGAAGATGAGGAAATAAAATAAAGGATAGAAGAAAATCCGGATGGCAGATAAATATTGACTCACACATTCGTCTGAGTCCACATGTATCCACATATACATGTTCCTCGGTGCACTTTGTGTGCTACTTCCCCGAGTAAGTATATTATAGTTTCTCGTATTGCTACACGCAGCTATTATATCTGTGTGAGTACTTTGTGAGTATCTGCCTGAAAGGCTGTGTGAGTGTCTCTATGTGGTTCTCTATGCGTGTCCGTGTGAGACTTTGTGCGATTCCTCCGAACACTTGTACTTGGCGGTCGTTATGGTTGTGGCAGCGACATATTTTTATTATATATATATGTATATCCAGGTCACGAAATGACACGACGAGGATGGGATAAAAATTGATCCCAAGAGTCCTTTATAAGGACTTATATTTCCCATCCACCGATATCTACTCTTTTTACGACAATTTTATACACCACGAGACTCGATCGAACTATTCTCATTCATGCACTTTTCCTTCTTTTTTCTCTTCCTCTCTCCTTTGTCGTTATTCCGATATGGAGTCTGGCAGCTCATGAAATATGGCTGATTTGAGTCAAAACCATTCTGGTTCACATAAATTTCCATTTGGTCGAAAGATTTCCAAAGTTATGTAGAATAAAATTTTTTACATTGGTTTTTTTTTCTTCTTATTGTTGCTGTTATGTATTTTTCAATTATTTCTCAAATTGGAACATTTAATCAGATAACACTAGGATGGATTTGATATTTTCCATCATAGACTCATGTTATTGGAATTATTATTTGGGTTATTCCAACGTATAGCCTTTCAAATTTTTATGAACTTTTCATTCGTTCCTCATTCACTTTCCTACATTTAATTCTTTGTCATTTCCTGTATCCATTCTGATTTTATTTGATGATTTTAGTTATTTGTTTAATTGTACAAACGACGAACCTATCGAGGATCAACCAGAATGTTTAACGTAGATTATCGAGATTGAATTATTGCCGTTAATCGTCCCATTTGTGCGCATCGACAATGGTTTTAACATGGGCCAATTCCATTATAAATACAGCCGGCTGTGAAATGAACAGAATAACGAGAATGTGTGTCTGACCGAGTCACGCCTGTTTCTACTAGTTGTTCCTGCGGTTCATATGGTGTCCTACACAGTTAAATTTGCTAATTAATCGAGTATTTCCAGGCATTAAGTTTTACGTGTAATGGTAACTCGTGATTCGATTGTTCGGAAAAAATTATTATGTTCACGTCTGACTACGTAAAGACTTTTTCTACTTGAGACAGAGAATGAGTTATTTTCCACTTTTTAGTATAGCACATATGGTCTTTTCAACATCAATTAATTGTTCCATGATACGAAGGGGACAATAATACGGAACTATAATATCAGTATTGATACTAATAGTATCACATGATAAAGCAATTATCATTATATATATATATATATATATTCAAGTCGTAACCGCAGGTGAGGTTGCACACGCACATCTCGGCTACTCTCGTCCACCTCGTGTATATTATAGCTACTGAAACTACCACGAAGAAGCTTGAAACGGCCTTGGTGTGCTGCAATTATTATTGAATGATTCTATATTGGCTCGAACATCATTAATAATCATTATCAATTAACTTAATAGAATATGCCATGCAATGCATTCTAATATTGCATTCGTGTATAAGCTCATCCAATCGATTGAAATATTGATGGGATATGTGTGTTGATTGGTTGCATATTGAGTGATATAAAATGTACATTTTGCATCTTGTATATTTTTATTATGTTTAGTGGCATTTTTTTCGAAATCGCGTCGAGCTGGGGTAACGAATAAAACAAAATTTTCAAAAATACGTTATTGAAATTTAGATTTTTGGAAATTTCCGAGTTTCTTGAGTTTTATAAATCCACCAAGTAGAAGAAAAATCATAAACATTTAAAATCATTGCATGGGGGTTGTAAAATCCATCATTTTCGATTTAACTACCCTATCCGATTATCGAAAAATTTCTCAAAAATTCGAGAACGAAATTTTTATCACGATAACCTGCTAATTTACACAGCAAAAACAGTGATAGTAAAAATAAAACAGTATTCGAATTTATGCAAGAGCATGTAAAGATGTAAAATTTATATCTTTCCACTCTGTAAAGATTTTCGTCGACGTGGTCGTCCTCGAACATGGAAATGTACGCCCATGAAAGTGGCCCTTATCGAGAGTCTCTCTACCAACTTCTCGTTTATTCTTTATTCTTGGGGTGATGCCTGTGGGGCCTATAACGCCCCTTACAGGTGAGAAGCATTTCACACAAGGGTGTGTATGTAGTGGATGGACGAGCTACACAACTGGATAAGCCAGAATCAGAGGCACTGCGACAAAGAAAAACGGACAGGGCAGAAAGAGAGAGAAAGAGAGAGAGAGAGAGAGAGAGAGAGTAAAGGAGGTTACGTGACGGGCACAGCTTTTGGATCGCTGTCGTTCTCTCTATACTAGTGCCACGACCAGAGCGTAGAAAATTGTACATTATATCCCTCTCTCTCACACACGCACACATACTCAGCATGCTGTTTTTTCCTTTTTCCTTTCGATCCTCGATGAACCAACGGTGGAAAAGCTTTGCGACGCTCCGCAGTCAACCACCGAAAGCGTCCTCAAGGGAACTTGCGACCCCTTAACATTCATTCCACGTTCAGATCCCTTTTTTTTCTGAAACGCACGATTGTCCACTTCTTACTTTTCACTGAATCACCTGCATTCTTCTAGGTTCAAATTCTTCGTTTTCAACCCAGTCTACTGTCGGTGGAGATTTTGTGGAAAATGTTGGCTGTATTTCTGCAATCAACAGGATTATAAAATCCATTTTTGTCATGCAAAAAAAAGTTATACGTCGTAAAAATTCTGCTGGAATCGATTCTGAGTCGAACCCGGCCGAAAAAGCTCGAGAAATGCGAAGAAAAAGATAAAGAACAAATAAAAGTGTCTCTATTACGAATCTCTTGACCATCAAGGATTAGACAATAGTCAGTCGTGCCTGAAAATAGTGCTATTTATATATAGACTGTTAGATAAAAGGCATTTGATGGTCACCCTCGAGTGTACGTTCTATCCACCGATGCAGCTGCTAAACGCCAACGGGTAATAAGTCTTTCGTGAACTCTCCTGGGGCTCATAAAAATGACACTAACGCTGAGACCCTCGTATCTCGAAAAGCTTCACGCAGACCCCGCTCTGAAGATTTTAATTTATTTAACCAGACAGTTTCCTGCATTCTAGAGCTTTTTTCTCCGGTTACTCCCTGAATATATGAATTGTTAATGGTGTCCCTCATTTACCATTTACGGGAATAATTTCTACCCCCTCAAAAGAACAAAAAAAAATACAAAAATACTCAAGGAAATAAAAAACCATGGAAATCATTTTTTTTTTACATATTCATTATGGAGGTAAAAAAAAATCGTTATCATTACTTTTTGTGACAATTTAACAGCACTTATTTAAAAACTGTAAGGAAAACGCGATCATTTGGGAAACTTTGTTATAATTTTTTTTTTCCAATTTTATGTTTATTTCTACTTTTATTTTTTGTGGGCTTTTTTGGGTGAACGACTGACAGCAATTTAGGATACGATGGGAGGCACTTGAACGATCAGGTTCTCACGTACTGAATCCTAAGCCATTCCTTTTTCTCCTTTCTACCTGCGTAATTCTCTTCCTTTTTTTTTTTCTTCCACCATTGACGTATGGCTGAAACACGTACGACGGTTGGGGACTCGTACGGACGAATCCCTTTCCTCAAACTCACGTTTCATCCCATGTCGTATTTTCCCCTGCCCTCTGTATCCCCCAGGCATTTCTTCCCAGTTAGTGTCCAATGCTCGGAAGCATTATGATTTCGGATTCTACGCTTAGACACCCATCGATCTGACTATCTCGATCTACTCAAGAAACGAGCAGAAAGATATATTTATAACTTTTCGCCCGATACGAGAGGCGCATGGTAATTTTTTTTTATTCTCTCCCCATTATTTACCGAAAGGGAAAATAGCCCCTAAACACAACTTCCATTTTTCTTCTTTATTCCCTTAAATTTCCCCTATTTCTCATAACATCATAGTTATTGCATTTCCTTCCATTTAATCAGCAGCTTTGTTGTTGGAACTTTTGTTAAGTAAATGTAATTGAATAAAAACTATTATTAATAATAGTTTTAATATTATTGATAATAGTTTTAATTGTATGGTAATAAAAATTGGAAATTTGAACTGTCGAATAATAAAAAATAGTTATAATTATTATTCATTCATAATAATTATTAATAATGTTAAGATGTTCGACTCAAAAATCTAATTTGAAGTTCACGTTCATTATTCTTCCAATGGACACTGGTTAATTTTTCTATCTACTTTGTTTCATTTTTTTTTTCTATTGGTTAGTTTATTGGAGTTTTATTGGTAATCCAAATGATATTCGTGTCAGGTAAAGTTGCTAGATCCGTTGGGACTTCCTGTCATCCAAATGTGAAAACTCACTCTTGTATTCCACGCTATAACTCCATCGTATAGTCCACTCGACACTATATAGTATCAAGTATTCTACTGTAGAATATTGCACGAGGTATCTCCATACTTTGCGTCTGTTGGCCAAACTGAATAACCCATCGCTCCTTCTCTGTGGTCTCACTTCCTCCTGGCATGGAAAAGCTAACCCGATCGTTGACTCTATTAGCAGTCTGACCGACACAGACCGCATCTACTTGCAGCAAACGTGCACTCGCGACGCACTTGACGTTTAACTTCCTTTACTTAGTAAATATACGCTCACCTCTCCATAATTAGTCATTTTGGTGTCACCGGAAGTACTCCTTAATTTTCAACTATCTCCTGACATCGTAGTAATTAATTTGTCAATGTTCTAATTTAATATTTCACATAATATATATATATGTATCCCGAGCATCAATCTATATTAAAAGTGTGAATACTTAATAATGCTTTCAACACGAGAATTATTTATCCCTATTAAATCATAATTATCTCCGACTAAAGAAAATATTTAACGCTCAAATGGAAATATTATTAACATATTCCAGGCAGAACATCAGTTAATTGTTTTACAGGCTCTATTTTTTTTTTTTGCGATACATTGTAAGTATATTTCTCGACGTCGAAAAGTGAAATGAATATTCAAGGAATTTGTTTCTGGAAAAATAGATAAAGAAAAGAAAAAGGCAAAAATATTAATAACATTAGAAATGTGCTGGTAAAAAAAAATCGAGAATATAATTATTTTGCCAAAATTTGGACGTCTTACGAAATGATAGTGGGACTCAAATTGACTTTCGCTATTTTCTTTTGTGCTTTAAAGCAGATTCATTTATTTAAGAATTTAAAAAATTTGAAAAAATTGTCCCGATTTGTGTTAAAGGAAACCAACGGATGGGGATGATTGGCCACTGTACACGAGAGACGAACCTCAGTATTACATATTCAACGCTGAAAAGCATGGCCTCGGCAAAGGACCACGCATGACCTCGTGTGCATTCTGGAACGAATTTCTACCACGGCTCGAAGGAATTCCTGGTACGTGATACGTCTTATCCTTGGTAACTCTCAAATTCGATAACCTTTTGTTTGCTCGTCTTCCTCACTCATCCTTCCATCCACTATCCTTCCTTGACCCACGACTACTGATGCTGATTTTTCGAGTTTCAATCCCACACTTTGGTACAAACTTTCAATTCATTGCTAAAAAAATAAGCATGAATATGAAAGTGTAAAATATTTTTTGATTCCAATAAAATTAATTAACAAAATTCTTGCATCGATCGGGATCAATTTAATTTAATTTGTGCACCTATTAAAACTAATATATCGGTGATAAAAAATAAATAAAATAACAATTCAATAATAAGAATAATATAATCAATAAAAAAAATTTGAAAAAATTGATTTCCAAGTTTTTCCCTCCATTTTTCGTTATGGCTCTCATTAGTGCGTTAAAACATTAACGATTTATGAGTATATCAATCGCGAGCAAGGACAAATATAGAAGCAAATGTATATAGATATAATAGATAGCGTAAGATAACGTCGTTCGGTCACAATATCGTCATTCTCGTACAATATCCAATATCGTCCTTGGCTTTCACTCGACTTGAGTTCGCGCGATAAATAATTCAGAGATCAGCAGCGCATGGATCCGCCTTTTTTATCTCTCTCTCTCTTTCTCTTTCTCTGTTTCTGTCTCTTTCATCAGAGAGTAAGAGCTGTCACCTTTTCCTCGGGAAAATGGGACTCAAATCGATGACGAACCGAGCTCGACTTTATTATCCACTCTCGTATCGGTTCACTCCATCTATCTCTTCTCTTCTTCTTTCCTCTTCTTCGTTCCTGGTCCTGTTCCATCTTATCGTGAAATTCTCCTTTGACGCCCTTTTGCTGACGTGGCCATTTTCCACAATTTCATATCTGAAAATGTCACGAATGAGCCCAGCTGGCTCTTACTCGACTTTCAATCTTACATTCATAAGCAGCAGATATATATATATATAAATTTGCAATTTTTCCGATACCAACGAGCGATCGATACTAAAAAAGGAAAAAATCGTAAAAAATTCAATATTTACTGGACGCCGAAACGAGCAAAGCGTGGGCGTTACTTGATCGTGAAATGTTGACGAAAAAATAAATTTTCGGCAGAGGAACACATAGTGAATGATAAATTTTTTCGCATTTTTACCATGGCGAGTTTTTGAAAATCGAAATGACATGATTGAGGTCAAGATATAATTTAAAACAAAATTATGTATTTTTGTTAGAATTCTATATTTTTTTTTTCCAATATTTCTTGAAAGTAAAAATCAAAAGATAAAAATATTAAACGAGTTTGTGTAAAACATTTTCTGAATACACTTTGTTGTTGCACATGCAAAAGCATCAAAGTGGAGCTTGAAGTGACCTATGGGATTGACCCTGCCAAACTGCGGCACTATCGCAGGTACATGAGAAAGAGTAAAAAAAAAAATAATTCAAAAATAACGAGATCGTCGTCGTCACTCACTCGGGTAGTTTTTGCCTTGCCCTAATTAATGTTGGAGCTCACTCGTCTCTACTCCCGCAGGGCTTTCGTAACGAGCTTCTTTCATCATCTATTATTACTCCCGTCTATCCGTAGCGCGACATGACACTTGCCGGGAGTTTTAAACATTTACAAAATTGCGATTAGCCAACATCCTTTTTACCTGTAAAGCACAAGGTCAATTAATTTTTCATTTATTTATGCACCCAATAATTGTTATTACGAATTCACTTGATAAACCTCGTAATTTATTTATTCGTTTATTTATTTACTCGTTTATTTATTTATTCTATCTAAATATGTGAAAAATTTCAACAAAAATCCTTCAGCAAATTTAACGATCAAACTCTGTATAATATTGATAAAACCAATTTATATTTTTTAGTTATTTTAATTTTATTATTTTGTATTATTATAATTTTTATCACTTTTTTTCATTGCAGATCCAGCACCGGAAGCATGCAATGGAGCAGTAGCGTCAAGCGTGTCAGCAGGCGCCGAGGATATTCGTAGCACTGTGGCAGCTCTGACACTTCCGATTTTGATATTCACCGAGATCATCTAGATGAGGAAAAATTCTTACTGCTTAGGTGGTTGTGTAGAGTGATCCTCGTAAACTGTTTCGTTCCAAGTTCTCAGCATCGCGAGCTCGTCGAAGAGGCGCCCTGATGTGAGGAAATAAAATAACAAGCCCAAGATAAAGGAAGAATGTGAGAAAAAATGGTGAAGAGGGAAAAAGATTACTCAGGAAATGCCCAAAAGGCTAAGTAAGTGGATCCAGATGATTACGAAAAAAAAAAAAAAATGTTATTAAGAGATACGAAGATTTGCCGCTTTTTCTATAAAAAAAGACTCGAAGTGAACACGAGTCGATAATCAAACGGGTGACCAGACAAAGAATTACTAAAAATGGATACGAATTACTTCAAACGAGATAAACGACAAAATCGGCATGATCGGCTCCTTGACGAAAGAATAAACCCTGAAATAAGTCAAATGATTTTTTAGTATTTTTGCAGGAGGATAAATTGATACGGAATATGAATGTTCCTTCAGAACACAGAATTCGAGGTCAGGAGAGATTGAACTGAAAAAGTACAAGAAACAAAACAAAAAAGAAACAGCGTGACATCGTCAAGAATTGTCCGAAAAACTTCCAGATTCGTTTCATTTCATTTATTTGAGCGTTAGTGAACAATAAAAAAAAAATCGTACATGATAAAGAAAAAGGGCAAGATAAGAAATTAAAGAAAGCGAATTATTGTTCGACGGTAAACAATTAAATATTGAACGTAGAATTGAAAAAAAAAAACAACATCCTTTTTTTCGGGAATTGAATGGAAATAAAAAAGCGAATGAAGGTAGGATAGAAAATACTAGGGAGACTCGGATGCGATGATAATCGACAGCTTAGTGAAGAAAAAAATAATTGAAAATATCCAGGATAGAAGGGAGAAAAAATAACAAAACAGGAAATGAAACGATTTAGGTGTTAAGCGGCACCGTGCAAGTCAAATTGCATTATGACAATGTGCAAGTTATATTCTCTACGTGATGTGTAGGATAGATCAGAAGATATATTGCTGCGTGTTGCAGACGACGCCCGCCCCGAAAAGATATTTTTAAGGGACGCCTAATATTATAAATAAAAATAAAACTAAACTCACGAAAAAATGAATATAAATGTACAAGTAGGGATAACGACAGTTATCGTTTTCTGGGACGTGGCGCGCCGTCCCTAGAAAAACAAAAAACAATTTGAAAAAAAAAAATCGTTAAAAAAAAAGGGGAATTAATAAATAAATAAAAATAGTTATCTATCTTTCTTGCTTCACTTGTCCATCGAAGTGAGTTTATCAGTAAAACTCTATCGATTAAAAATCGATTGGCAGACATATTTATCGAACGTTTCGAGTCACAAGTGGGTCAATACCGGGTGAAAAAAATAATGAAAATGATTATGAGAGGAAAAAATAAATTTCGAAAAAAGATAAATTAAATGAGAATAAACGAAGGAGAATCGACGAATCGCACGAAACGCGTCCAACGTGAATCTTCCATTTGGTACATATCACCTATACATACACGATGCATATTGATAATTACATAATTAAATGATAAGACAAAGATAAATGAGGAGATAAACAAAAATATATATGTATATATAAATATATATACATGTAATTATACACACGTATACATAAATTGATTAAAGTATATGGATCGGTGTATGAAATAATTAACTAATTAATTAAACAATTAGGATCATGCTACGATGTCGCGGGACACCCTCTAATTTATTTTTCTCCCCCCTCCCCACCACACTAACACACAACACTTATCGATTTCTCGTTGCTTACGTCAACTGCGAGCGTGTTTATCGTCGTACGATAAAAAACAAAAAAAAAATTAATTCGGGACAAAATCAATGGGAAAAAAAATAATTAACTGGATCCAAAAATAATTCACAATCATTTTTTTTTTCTCATTAAAAGACAAAGTAGACGATAGAATAAAAAAAAAAACAAAGGGATCGCGACGCGTTTTAATATTAGTTCTCGCTTGGGCAACGAAACCGAATGGTCGTATTGAAAATTGCACACGGTGGATCGGTAATAGAAAGAAAAAAAATATCCCACGAGGCTTCGCGTAGCTTTTTGGCAAAAAAAAAAGTAGAATCGTTGGAGTGATTAAATATATATACATATATATATTTTTTTTATTTAAATTTTTCGATATTAATCTCGTAAGTATGTACATTCTAAGCGAAAAGAATGAGCAAACAAAAAAACATCACCACGAGGCACCAGCACAACATCTCCCTTGAATCACATATCATTAATCATTAATTAGTGTAATTATTAGTAATTGGCTGAAGCAGCATCAACGTTTTTAGTGCCTCGAGATTGAGAAAGAAAGAAAAGAAAAAAAATGACGTTGAGCTTTGGCGAAGAGAATTATATTGCAAATGCGTTCGTTCAAAATTCTGCGTAAATTATCGTGTATATTCGTAAAGCAAGAGTTGGCTCCTTTTTGTCCGATTTTCTGCCCCAAAGATTGCTTCTATATTTTCATCTGCACTTCACGATTTTTTTTAATTAACGAAAATTTCATACATTTTTTTTTTTTTATGTTCGTAGCTATCGAAAAATGTTGTGAATCATGCATAGTAAATTTATCGTCCTGTATATCGTGTGCATATTATTATCGTCGTTCAATCCCGTCCCCTCATAATATTCCAAAAACTACCCCTAAAATAAACAAACTGGAGATTATTTTTATAACCATTGATCGATTGATCATTCGTTCCTCGATCTTCTTCGTGCCCCTTTTTTTCATTCTCATTCTTCGATATCACACGAAATCCATGAAATCTCAATCATGTCTGATAACATTTTATAATTATATTTGACGACTTTTAATGTCGTGAAAAATATTAAAAATGAAAAAAAAAAGGTCTTTGGAGTTGTAATGAGATTCTGAAAAGTTGAAGGAACGACGAGGATTGAGAATGATCCTTATTTTGTAGATACATTTCTGTATAGGATTCAGCCAACGAAGACGATATTTCCCCAAGATACCTTCATCCCTCTCGCGCGTACCGAAACTATCCTGAAAGGACAATCATTGGGCAATTTGCTTGTAGAACTCTGATCGTTTCGAGTGCTCGTGGAAAATAACATTTTTTTTTTCCTTCGTTTATTCGGAAATATAGCTTTTTTTTTAATTCGTCAATTTAATTAACAAAATAAATATATTGACGATATATTAAGACAGACACATCAGGCAGATAGACTCGTCACTTATTAATTCAGTGAAAAAATAAACCTGGAAATAAAAAGTTATTGTGTGCAAAAAAAAAAAAAACGGAGTTGAAAAATTTATGAAAAACATTTAAAAACCACGGGCTTTTCGATTACGAAAAAGAGGCACGTGATCGTCACCTGAAATCCCTTTTATTGAGAAGCAGGGAAAGAGAAAATAATGAGGATAAATTATGAAAATAAACAAACAAATAAAATCATTGAAGGAAATATTTATAAATCATAAAATCAATGAATAAATAGACTGTTTAATAAAGATAAAAAAAAGGGTATGAAGAAGAAGAAAATAATGAAGAAAAAGGATAAGGAGGGTACCAGTTGACGATCTTTCATATTCTTATACAATTCTTAAATCCATCGAGCTTGTGAACTTTGCACCCCGAATAAAAAAAAAACAAACAAACAAGAAACAAACAAACATACAAAATAATAATACGAAATACACAGATATAAACACACATAAATATGCACACACATAAACATGTTAAAAGAAAAAAGGGACGAGGTGAAGATTAGAGAAATCTCTATATAAATTTTGTATTTTCTTGTAGTTCGATAAAGGCTGTTTGAAACACGGCTGTTTAGCGATTAACGACGAGGAAATGAAAATGAAAATACAACACGGAATGTTAAAAAATCGGACAAATAAAAAATAAATAAATGAATTAAATAAAGAAAAATTATATGATTGAAGACGATAACGAATTATCGTAATTGCGCTTTCGACTCCCCAGTCCCTAAATAACCGGCCGTAATCTCCTCCATGGCCGTTCGACCAACGACGTGTACGTCGAAGATTCACGCGTCCTCCAAAATTCTCTCTTTTATAAAATTAAGAAAAAAAAAAAAAAAAAAACAAATTTTAAATCTAACAAATTATTCTTCAGTTGAGTTTCTATCGAAGAAATAATAATTAAAGGCTACTAAATTCCGTAAAATTAAATCTATTTAAGACTAATTTTGACATTTTTAAAAAGTAATTAATTTTTAATAGAAATCAGTAGATTGAACTCTTTGAATATGTCAAATATAGATTTTTAGACTGCAGAGGATTAGAAGAACGAGGGAGGTATTTCCGCGTTAAAAATAAACGTGATGAAATTGACGAAATAAACAAGAGAACACTATAAAAGACGAGGATGCGTGGTCCGATGTCAAATGGGAGTACTGCAGTGTCTAGTGTTCCTCACGACTCCTTCTGTACGAAGTCAATGTAGCTCGTAGAGGTTTAATCTTTAATGTAGTATCGTGATTAGAAGAAAAATAATAAAAAAATCCTCGGAGAAATTGGAGAAAAATTTCTCGGAGAAAATAAATAAATATATGCCGACGAAAATGAATGAAAGAGAATGAGAATTATGAAATAAAAATGTAAATAATATATAATATGATCTATACGAGTATAAAATGTACGAATATCTCGTAGTGCATAAATTATCTACCGTTATACATGTACGTGTGTTGTACTGCGTAATTGTAGTATAAAAATTCGACGGTATGATTCTGGGCGTGTATTCCTGTCGGGCTTGCATCCTCACGTGCTATATATATATTATATATATTATATATATTATATATATTGACTATGCACAATTCCCATCATCATCCTATCATCTACATCATCTTCGTTAATATAAAGCTATCACGAGCCCTCCGTCTCGCGGTCTCATCCGACTAACGCCCTCAATTCAATTTACCGGCCACGATCATTCAATTTTCGAACAATTCAACGAGTCGTCGACCATATATACAAATAGCCCAGAGGATTTAATGAAATATAAAGCACACTTGATTATTATTGTTATGTATGAAATTATTCGAAATTTGTTCGTTCATATCCTGCAAGTTTATTGAACAGGATTATTATTTTCCATAACAAAAAATAAAAATGATTTATTTTTAAAATTAATTATGTAGAAATCAGCGAAGCGAAGTACAGACAAACACTAAAAGAACAATAAAAGAAAATGTGTGTTGCCACACATTTATTCAAGATTAATAAAACGCTATCAGATCAAACCAGAGCATTATATTAAATTTAATTAAACCCTGACAAAGGTTTGAAAACGTGTAAAAATCATTTTTTAATTCAAATCTGATACGATTAGAAATGTTCGTTCCTCCTTAAAAAATTGAATATCTGGACTGGGCCTTGACTGAAAAATCATAATTTGGCTCTTTCTTCAAATTTATTCTTCTGCCAATTATTTATGTCCTCGTATGTTGCAAAAAATTTCTGACAAACTTTCAATCTTATCACGAACAACCTGGGAGTCCTCATTGAAAAAATACATTTGAATAGAAAGTTAAACTCGGTCACAATTATTTGCCATGCTTTGGGGACCCTCACAAGAACACAACATCTGAGATAAGAAGAAAGAGAGACTCGACTTGTCGATTCGACAATTCGTCGTTCAGTAGAAGGTTGATATTCCGATGGTTAATTTATGCCATAACATTTTTGTGACCACCGTGGTCATAGCCCGGCCCGCCTCTTTGACTCTCATCCTTCTTTTCCTCTATCCGTCCTCTTTCATCCATCCTGCTGACATCTCGTCGATCCTCGGTGACTCACGTATATTTTATTCGTGGATGTAGGCCGACGTTTTTTTTTTTTTTTTTTTCTTTCACGGTCACTCGAATATTTGCACATTTTTCTCACTTGACGAACGAAATTATCAAATAGAAATAAATTCAAATATAATTTGCGCAGATACCAAAACGACGAAAAAAAAAAAGCCAGAGTCGTATGGTTGAAATTTAATGCATGCGGGAGAGAAAAATGCAGTACAATCGTTGATTTAGTTCGAAATATTATATAATTCATCTGTCGATTATTTGCGAATATAAGAAAAAAAAAATCATCCATTTAATAAATTCGCAAAGGCATAATTATCGTCATTATTGTGACGACATAAAACGTTCGGGACCATAATTCTTCCTCGCGTCACTCACGCCCTGTACAATGTAACTTAGTCAATTAATGATAACGACGCCGATTCTCGTGAATTTCGTGGCCATGACAGAACAATATTAAAAAAAACATAACAAAACAAAAAAAAACTTTTCCTCTGGCATCACAATCTGAAAAATCGTGCTTCATTTTCATCGACAAATTCTTTATCCACTTCTCTATTTATTCAATTTTTCATTCCGTCGACCCCCACCACCCTTGAATCATAAACTCCACGCATTGCAACTTCAAGGGAATATTTTTCTTCAATAAAAAGAAAAATGTTTCAAGCTCACGAACGACTTTTTCAACGAGACGAGGCAACGCTTTAATCAATTATCTGAGTGATTGAGAGGTGACGATAGAGGATTGACAATAAATCAGATTTTCGTTCAAATATTAATCGAATCTATAAATATTACGAAAATAAGTCCATTGCTGGCGAGATTGTTCCATTGGATATAAATATATTGTCGGTCCTCGAGCGATATTTATAAGGTATAC
Organism: Dyspetes luteomarginatus; assembly: GCA_963669185.1. NCBI lineage: Eukaryota > Metazoa > Arthropoda > Insecta > Hymenoptera > Ichneumonidae > Dyspetes > Dyspetes luteomarginatus. The sequence goes on along the minus strand of OY769909.1, from coordinate 13,925,985 downwards.
ATGTTGTGTCAGTTGAGCACGGCTCGTCGTGCTTATTAAATTCCACTGAGTGGTCTCACGTGTCATTTCTCGTTCGAATATTGCTTTTTATCAATAATCTTCATTTTTTTTTTAAATATTTATTTTTATTTTTTTAAATAATTTTCCTTCAACTAAACTGACGAGGGATGCGATGGATATTACGTTTAATGTTGTTAGGTTATATATAAATATTATGAATGTTAACGTTGTATGTAATTATTATATATATATATATATATACATATATATATGTATATATAATTGGAGCTATGTAACAGAAAATTAATGTAGTTAAATAAAGATAACCGAATTACACGAGATATATTTTGGAAATATTTCTTTCCTTGCAAATGTCGAATAAACAAACACAGTGATTTTCTTGTCTGAAAATTATAGGATTGTCATACTTGCCAATGATTTATGATTAAATATCGAAGAATTTCGGGTATCATACACACTTTATATAAAACTCCTCAATTTTAATATCTTTGAATATTTTTTCTGAAAATCGTGGTCCTGTTGTCTGATGACACATTTCTCTACTTGTCGATGACTAATTTCACTGAAAACAAATATCGCCGAATCGTTGTTAATGATTCTTGACACTTGCAAGTCGTTGGAAACACACGAGGCAAATTGATATTATAAAATATTCAAAAGAGATAAGGCTTCTGTCAGTGGGTTGCATCTTTCGGGAGATCCTGAAACTATCTCGATGGCCTTTCATCGGCTAGGAAATCCCTAATAAAAAAAGTATCCTTGCAAAAAGCCTACGAAAAAAATTGTAATATGTTTTATTATTAAAAAAAAAAAAAACAATAAAAAAAAGAAGTGACTGATGTGGTAAGAGATAAAATTAGCTGTAAAAATCATCCCATCATATGACCTTTGGTGATGTGTCCTGACGATTGTGATAAAGTGAGTTATAACGTTGCCAATATCCGGTGAACAGTTTCGTGAAGATTTCTACGAAGGTCATGTATATTTTTCTTATGTCTCTTAATTCAATATTAAAAATTGACACTTTTCAAGCATCAGCACAAGTATATAGGCATATACATATATTTTACGGCAGTTTAGTATTTTTTTATACACAAGATAATGGGGAATACGATAAATAAAATAACGGTGCTGAATGAATCCCGAGACGAAAATTTCGCATATATTTACAACAGAACATACAGGTGTGTCGTCGATTCAACCATTCATTTTTTATTCGACACTCATCCGCATCATCTTTTATTTTAGAAAATAAAACATGAATAGTTGATGATACTAAATTTCGTCACTACATTCCATATTTTTCAATCAATCCAATATCTGTATTTATTTATTCAATTAGCAGCAATCATTACGTAGCTTTAAAGACTTATTGAAGTTATGAGTAAAATAAAAAGAAGATTTTAATTATTCAATTGATAGAATTTGCCTCGAATGATATATCGTATCCTTGCGAAAATTCAGACAAGTTTCGACGAACGTGGTAGGAATTGTGGTAGCCGAGACCCACAACTTCACAGAGTAAGTAGTGGAAGGCGGTCGGGGTGTGTTCGGTCAGACGCGGGTCTAACCACTAACGTCCAGATCTACTTTCTCCCTCTCCTCTCTCTCTCTCTCTCTCACTCTGTATCTGACTGTTGATTTGCCCTTCTCACTTTGAGACGTCGACTACAGATATCTGTTACCCCTGTAAATCTGCCTGCAATCCAAAAAGTCCGAGAAATTATTGCCAAATTTAATGAATCATCTAAAAGAGTAATTAATCATTTTTTATCGATAATTAACGATATGTTTGAAATTGAATCGATCATTATAATTAAACTCATCAATCGTAAAGTTTTTCAAATTTCGAAAACTCGTTAAACATCGATCACTTAAAACAAATAAATTTTTGATGGATTCATTAAATTTTCGTTTCGTCAAAAATGAAGCTTTATTTTCGTGATTTGTTTTTTTTTTTTCAAATAATTCATGCCGAGAAAGCAGTTGTACAAGTCTCCATTTTCACCTTTTTTGCTTGGCTAAAAATTTGAAAAAAAATCAAGTTGGCAGTCGTGAGTCAAGTTGGGCACAATGTGCATCGTCAGATGCAACGGAAGCAACTATAGATGCAAGCACGAGGACAGCTAGGCGGAAGCTGGATCGATCGAACGTTATTTCCGGCATGCGCACGAAATTCCCTCGCTTCCCTATACGTTTCCTTGCTTCTTACTCTATCTTTGTCTGTGCGGCATTCCATGCCAAATTGACAGGTCGGTGACCATAACTCTCTAGGATTTCATCTCCATAATTTTTTACATAGTCGTTGCAACCCTGAGAGGCATGCAGTCATTTGTAGATTTTTCTTCTCACCCTCTATTGGACAATTATTTTGAAAAAAAAAATACACGAAACCAAAAGATGCACACAATTTAAGAATATAAAAAAATTCACAAAAATTCTGTGCTGGATATCAATATTTTTTCCAGTGCTCGTTTATATTTTTCATTTTTTTTTTGTCTCCTAAATATACCTGGTATAAATATGGAACCGTACACCGGCCCACTCTGCGAAGTGGTCAACGAATATTGATATGTGACAAACCATTTTTTAGTCTTCTTGAGTTCGAGTTTGAGAAAAAAAATAATATAAAGGATGTATAAAAATAACGAATCTCTTTTAGGGCTGTGGCAAACATAAAAAAAATTGGAGACCAAATCCCAGAGAGAGAGAGAGAGAAGAGAGATGATCACGGGACTGTCGTTTTGTTATAGAATGTCCCGTATGTACGTCGTCCTTTGCCTCATCGTGCACATATATATTTTCACACGATACGATCAGGCAAAAAACGACGAAACACCGAGGCGAATTTAATTCATTTGTTCACTGATATCCCGAGTGTATACTTCGAACGTGTAGTAACTCCACGATTTCATTCAAAATATTCTCTGGTGAAGATTTTTTTTTTTAAATAGATTTTTTATCAACTTTAAAAACATTTTTTAAGGGTCAGAAATTGATTTAGGAAAAGAAAAAGCAATATTATACATTCTTAATTTGAATACTCTTCGATGACTTTAAGAAGACACAATTCTACGGTTTTATCATTCTTTCGAACTTGTTAACGTATAATTAAAAAAAAAAAAAATGCAATTCATAATCAAAGCTGATTTTTAGTTTCTCGAATGAGATTTTTCGTTATACATACTTGAAAAGTTTTACAAGAATAAAGTCTCGTCACGCTTACGTGAATCGTTAAAGCCCGAGATACGTGCAGGGATTTTGTGGTAGCGGAAATAAGGAGATCGACGTCTAATTCGTCGCTGGTACGTATAAAACATATATAAAAGTTTTCCGTAGCTCGAGGAAACGACGTGACAAGTTGAAAAGGTAGAGGAAAAGATACAAAGAAGAAACGGAAGTTTAACACTCTCGGGAAAACTTTAGACAGTTCGCGGGTCAAAAGTTTAACATTTAAATATATATACATGCGCAGCAAATACTCAATTGCTTTGCCTGCAAGATCACTGAGTATTAGCATGCTGACAACTTCGAACTTAACCAAACATTCTCCCTACTCATTAATAATAATCGTTTTTATAATCGATTTAATATTTTCTCATAACTATGCAAGTTCTTTTTATCAAATTATACAGATTTAATGTAAAAACAGGTTAAACAAAATTTACATATATCATCATACGTAAAAAGTTCAAAAGTCACTATAGTTCCCCCTTAATATATAAGGGAGAAATGAGAATTTAATGAATAAATGGTGATCAATCAGTATCGAGTTGTTGATGTTCAACTTTTCAACTCAAATAAATAATTTGGTGACCGTGAGAAATTTCGTAAGAAAGTGAGAGAAATAAATATTTAGCTTTGGGGCGCGAAGAGAATTGTAATTGTAATTTCTCTCTCTTTTCAGAAATAAAACGAGACCGGGGGAAAAATTGGGATGCCCTCCATTGGCGTTGTAGCAGATGGAGATTCGATAGTGAATTTTTACAATATATATATATATATATGAGACAGAGTGTAAGGGGTCAAAATTTGTGCAATGTAGTAATTTAATGACAATTGAGAAAGAAGAAAATACACAATAAATATACGATGAAACTTCAAAGTGCACAGAGGTAACAGATATAATTTATTAAGAGTAAATAAAATTTGAATGTTCAGAGGACAAATGTGCCTTGGTAGAGCAAGTATGACAAATTTTAACACTCGCTACATATTTTAAATTTACGATCGAGACTCTTTTGAGATTTATATTATTCAAAAACACCTTAATTTTCCAGTGAAAATAATTATTCATTGAAAAATTGACAGGCGAACCTCAAAATCGCGTGACATCAGATCTCACCTATAAATATTAGAATTAAAATTAAATGAAAACCAACGTCACCATTGACGTCAAAGAACATCTAAGATTGAATTGAAACGGTTTGTATATTACTACCGAAGAGATTTTATTAAGTATTAATATTTTTCATGAAAGTGATAATTTATTGGTCATTTTGGTCATCTCCCTGCCTATATCAATTTTTTTATAGGCTCGATATGAAAAATAGTGTATCGTGAAAGCCATCTCATTCCACGAATACGATTATGTCCTACATTCCGGCATGCTTTTCATCCACCATGGGAAAAAAATTGTTAATAAGATATTTAAAAAAATATATATATGTTTTATATAAAATATATTTTTTTAACCAAAATATTGATACTTGGAATATATTTTCAGAAATATATGTATAAATCGGCAAAAAGTTAGATGTTTCGAATATACTTTTGAATATAGTTTTTTTTTAGCCACGGGGGTTGTTAAACGAAGATTGTTTAAATAGCGCACGTAAAATCGGATAAAAGACGAAAAGTACCGATACTGCACAAGGCGCTTCTGATGATTCAGACGAGTGAGAGCGACAAGTTGAATCGAGACGTGCCATTTCGAGATTCGCCCAGGGGCATTATGCCTCCGATTCAGCGACGATGCTTCGTTTTTTTTTTTTTCCTTCACGTTCGTGCCACCGGTTTAGCTGCCCACCGAGGTCAGAGCGATTATCCACCTCGCAATAATTAAGTCCAATTTATTACGGAGCAGTCTGCTTTTCGCTGTCGTCTTCGCGAAAACGGGATTTTTTTTTTCAACGTAACACATTGATCATAAATTTCTTGCAAAATTATTATTATTATTATTTCATTCTTGTAAATCAATCAGAAAAATAACCTCAGCGACCATCTCGCTTCAATATTAAAATTTTACAAATTAGTTATAAACAATTTAAAAAAAATGAATTTGCCGAGGCAATTCTTGCCATCTGTCAAATTAAATTATTTCTCGAAGCAAAATTGTTTGAATCAACGAAAACTTAATATAAGGCAAGACTAAATTGCAAGTGATAACGGACTTTTCCGATTACCCACTCGATGTTTCTTCCGCCCAAACAATTTTGTCACTTTTTCGTCTCGACGGGTAGATTGGCATTTTCCTTGGAGAAGCTCAAAGTCTCTCTTTGTTGCCAAGAGGGTGCAAAGAAAGTAGTTTGCCACCACTAATTGACAGGACTAACAAGACTTCAGCGATGGCGCCACCAGGACTGCCGTTTATATCGAGCAAAAACTTTTTTCACGTCACGGAGAAACTTGTCTTCAACGTTCGGTCTTTCGGGACTCTTCTGCCAGCTGTCAGATACAAGAGATAATACATTTTTTGCCAAGAATTTCTCGTCCACGAAACTTTTCCAACGAATGAAGAGAAAAATAAACACTCGTTACGTAAAACAAAATTTATTCAGGAAAGTTTTATTCGTCAGATTAGAGAACCTGATCTGTGTCCAATGAACTGTAATAATAATCATCAACTATTCGTAGAGAAAGATCTTTTTTTTTTTGTTTTCATGATGTTATAATATATTTCAAGTACAAATTTATATATTTTTTTGCGTCATATATTTTTCAGTGGGAGGGTTGCAAATTATATATTTTTGATATTTTATAAAAGCTTATTAAACATTCAAGCTATATCGTTAACATTGGAGGAAAGTTCAATGACCGAGCTTGATGGGGTGGCATATATATATATATATATATACGTGAGATAGTGCGAATAGATGTGAAATGGATGATATACGATATGAACATCTGCAAAGAGATGATGAACACGAAGAAGTACTGGACGTCAAGGATCAGAAGGATCAGAAAGGATGGAAAAGGGCGAAAAGAATAAACTCAGTACCACAAAATATGACAATATATTGCAAAGGGGTAACGACCTCTCGACATCAATTTTTTTTTTACTTCAGCTATTTAATTCACAGAAGAAATATTTTTTATTATGATGATATATTTGTTGTTCAATAATAAGAAAAATAATAACACCAAAATAAAAAATTATTATTATTATTATTAATAGTACAATTGAACTTAGGTGATAGTTGGAAAGAGGAGGAATGAGAAAATTGGAAATGGAATCGAAGCGAGAATATTGATGCGTGTTTGAGTGGAAAATCATGTCGCCTTGATATCGAGGTGCGAGTGCGCGATCCTCACACGAGGAGGGGCGATATATACAGAATTCTGCGCGGGCTCTTTTAAAACGCTCACTTTGCGCTTGATTGACTCGATGATGGTGTGCGTGTGACATAGCGCCGGGAATATATAAAACCATGGGAGTCCGGCGTGACCGACTATTAGTTCGCATCGAGCTCGTCGTTTCAGATTCGACTCCTCGTTCTTTCGTCCCGAAGTGAGGAAAAAAATCTATAGATATACAAAAGAAAGAAAAGAAAAAAAAAAAAGTAATAACCTTCATGAACAATAGTAACATTAGTTTTGATTTGAAAGAAAATCTGTAATTACCAATAAATGTAAAAAAATTTACGACTTTTTCATTACTCGGTAAATTTTTTGCCAATTATTTTTTTCACCAAATAGTGACGTAATTAACTTCAGTGGTTGAGTTTTATTTCGATAATTACGCAAATTTTAAAAACACCCAGTTGTAAGACTGTGCGCGAGATTCTGTATCAGAGAAAAAATAAATAAAAGATCATGGAGTTTCACCCGAAAGACAGAAAATCGAGCTGGATTCTTTCACTTATAGTTCTTTCCATTGTGAGCTTTTCTGTCGTGAAATCATCAGGCTGCTTTGGGAAAACAATTCTTCGTAAGTACTCGTTCAATTATTTTATCAATTTTTTTTCTCATTTATTTATTTCATTTACACCAGGCTCAAAAGGGGTTTTTTTTTTACCGGATATCATAAAATCGACTAAAATTAAATTTATTTAATGATTAAGTCTAATGCAAATTTATTTCGCCTTTCACTATTTTATTCTTGAGAACATTTTTTAATTGGTTTTCGGTACATTGATGGCTTACTCATAATTTATTCAATGTCTTTACCTAGAGGGAAAAATGATTATAAAGATTCTTAAAATGTCGAATAATCAAGACAATATGTAAATATCTTTCCGCAAATCAGCTTCTTCCTTTTATTTCGTACTTGATGTGTTCGTAGTTAATTAATATTCGATCCTTTTACATTTGGAGATTATCATTTTTATGCGTCTCTCCAGGCTCGTAAAACGGACATAGGATGTTCTCTCGATAATTAAACAGCTCATCGAACTCATCAGCAATTCTCTATATCTATATCTATATCTAACAGCTATATCTGTATCTGTATATATGAACAATTCTTCGTCAACTGGTCCACTTTTTTCGGTTCGACCTCACAGATATTTTTTATATTTCGTGAGTATGTAGTACTACTCAAGAAAGCTTTCCATAAATTATTTCAGATTTTTAGAACAAATCCTTCGGGAGATGCCTTTTTTCCAAGTCCAAGTATAGAGAAAAAAAAATCCATAAATTATTTCAGATTTTTATAATAAACCTTTTCGAAGATGCCCTTTTTCCAAATCAGTATAGAGAGCAAACTATTGATCGTATAAAAAAGACATAAAAGTAAAAAAAATGTCTTCATTTTTTAATCGAGTTAACGAGATAATTGCATTAATATTGTAATTACCATTTTTTAGCAAAACTGTTAGAAAATAATTCATATGTCAAAAAGACCCTTTTTCTCTTTGAAAATAAAATCAACATCTTCGGGAACATACCTAGACCCCGTGAAAAAAATCGCATTAAAGTGGCGTCAACGGTTTTGTAGTAAAAAAAAAAAGAACATGAATACTCAGAAAATGTTAACATCAAAAACCGATAAAATTATCTCTCAAACTCCATTGAAAAGTCGAGAAAAACTGATAAACTTTGGTCCTAAAATTTTTTATGTACGACCAATAACTTACCCTCTATATACCGACTTGGAAAAAAGGGCATCTCGTAAATCCTTCGTTCTAAAAATCTGAAATAGTTTATAAGAGGCTTTCTCGAGTAGCACTACAAACTCACAAAATATAAAAAATGTTGGCGAGATCGACCGAAAAAAGTGGCGCATTTGACGAAGAATTGCTCATATATATATAGCGTAACGTTCGCTAACACTGTCCGAGGAGATTCTTCTGATATCACTTTTGATACATCTTTGCTTTTGCGAATGAAGGGGACCCGTCGCGAAACTTGAGAGAAGACAGGAAACCGAAACTCGTTTTTTTCCCTATTCGTACTCTCTCTGTCTCTCTCTCTCTCTCTCTCTCGGTCTCTCTCGTTCTTGTATTTTGTTTTCTCGTTGATTCGGTCTTTAACGTTCCAGTGAACTATCGTGGACTTTCCAACCCGAATCACTCGATTTTTAGCCAACTTTATTTCGTTGACCCCACACAAAATTTTGCAAATTCATGATACTGGTGAATGAATCATCGAATAATGTATTCATTTTTTTCCAATCCTCTCAGCCATTAGATGAGAATCGGTCCTATGTATTATTATTATTGTTGGTATTATTGTTATTGAAAATATATACCAATAAGTATTTAGATATTCTTTTATTGTCTAAGTTAAAAAATAAGGTGAAAAATATAAAACGTAAATAAAGTTCCCGTGAACTATCGTGGACTTTCCAACCCGAATCACTCGATTTTTAGCCAACTATATTTCGTTGACCCCACACAAAATTTTGCAAATTTATGATACAGGTGAATGAATCATCGAATAATGTATTCATTTTTTTCCAATTCTCTCAGCCATTAGATGAGAATCGGTCCTATGTATTATTATTATTATTGTTATTACTGTTATTGAAAATATATACGAATAAGTATTTAGATATTCTTTTATTGTCCAAGTTAAAAAATATGGTGAAAAATATAAAACGTAAATAAAGTTCCCGTGAACTATCGTGGACTTTCCAACCCGAATCACTCGATTTTTAGCCAACTATATTTCGTTGACCCCACACAAAATTTTGCAAATTCATGATACAGGTGAATGAATCATCGAATAATGTATTCATTTTTTTCCAATCCTCTCAGCCATTAGATGAGAATCGGTCCTATGTATTATTATTATTATTGTTATTACTGTTATTGAAAATATATACGAATAAGTATTTAGATATTTTTTTATTGTCTAAGTTAAAAAATATGGTGAAAAATATGAAACGTAAATAAAGCATAAGGACGTGTGGAAAATATCACGAGAGAGACATTTTCGTGGGTCGATGTGAGTGAAAATTTTGCTATTGGTGTGTCAGTGCAGTGTTGGAGGGGTTGCGTCATTAGTTTGAGGTACTTTGTTCTAGTCGTACAATCCATTTTCCTGTTCCGGGCGAAGCGTGGGACCCTGAGGGCTGCTTTAAAGAGGGTTCTGCGACCTCGCCGAGGGATGTGCGAGGTCAAGGGGATCTCGAGGGTTTATACTGTATATCCCCAGAACCAGAAACGGGGCGACTCCCACGTGCCTCTCTTTCCTCTTCTCTCTTTGTTATTTCTATCTTTCTGTTTTTTCCTCCTTCTCCTCCTTCTCCTCCTCATCCCCACAACCTCGTGTTTTCTTTTCGTTCGACGTAAACGAGAAATGAAATAATTTTTAATTCATATTCTGAGCCTGAAATTAATCATTTCTGTTCATCTTGAACCAATGACGGAAATAATGAGCATTGAGTGGCGTTGCAGGCTCATTGAGTATTTATTATGAATTTAAAAATATTTCTATGAATTCATAATTTTCTATATAAATCAAATCTCGTATTGCTATTTTATTTATTATCACTCAATAATTATAATTTGAATTTATAATGATTTTCAAATTCAAACTTTCGGATCGTTTCCACAACAATAACTGGTAAACAGAGAACGGAATTTTTTTTCTCCGGAGTAATAGACCGGAAATGAGATAGGCACGGCCACCGCGTCATACTTTATAACCTTTTTTTGTCTGCACCCAGTGTCACGATTCGACTTGATCGATCATGTGTTATTTTGTTGCAACGAACCTAATCATTTCGTGGGAAAAAACGCTCGAGTGAGTTGCCCGAGCGTTTAAATGGAACGGCACTGATTAGCTATTCCGCCTTTTATGCACTATACGTGAAAAAAAAAAAAAAAAAAAAAGCAAGCCAACATTACGTCAGAATTAAGAGAGAATATTAACTCGAATTAAATGACAATAAAAATAGGTCATTGAAAAAATTGAGTAACAAAACAATATATTATGTTTTTTTCGTTGAAGATTTTTGCATGGGGAAATTTCGCAATAGAGCAATAAAAGTCCTCCGACAATGGCGAGTATTGAAATACAATTCAAATCTACTTTTTACTTATTACTGAATTTATAGAAAATCCTCCACATCTTCTCCAATTAAAATATCATCTGATTAGGTGTGCCAATTAAATAGGAATATATCGATTTTTTTTTTTTTTTAATTTTATTCGCGATAAGAAAAATCAATTAAATTAAATTTGCAATTCCGTTGTATTTGCTCGTTAATCAATGCTAATTTCTCGTTTTTCTCGTTAATCATTTCGAACAAGACTGGCTGACCAGTCCTCGTAATATGAGTCATAAGATTGCAAAAAAAAAAAAAAATTTATTGTAATGATTAACGAGTGTGATTCGCTGGTCGGAGTTTCGTAAAACGCTTTTGACTCGTCCTCGTTCAATTTGTCTGTGTGTGTCTCAAACGCCCAATTAGCATATTCAAACACGAGCAAAAACTTGCTCCGCATTGTAAAAAAAAAAAAAAAAAAAAAAAAACAAAAAGTAATAAAAATAAAACAAGTGTGCAAAACGACTAGCAGAGTGTTGTATATATAGTAACGGACCTTGGTTTACCTTTACCCCAAGGTAAATTCGTTAATTTCGTACGAAAAACCGGTGGGTAAGGCAACGAGAACAGAACGCTTCGTTCATGCATTACATGAGGCTTTTGTATGTGCGTTCTCTATGCTTCTCTTGCCACGCATGACACACATACTTGTGACTTTGCGAAGAAATGACTGACGATTCGCTTCCTCACGAGAGAGTCTGTGCCCCTGAAGGCTCACCCGATTCGACCAAACAAATTGCCGAAATAAATCTACATCTCCGTAAGAGATATATGTATATATATATATATATATATCTCACCTATATGTCAGAGGTGTATGATGTCTGCCAAGGCAAACATTGAGACTGTCATGTTTGAAAATGTTTATAATTTTTCTTCTTTTAATCTCCAATAATCTTTTTCCCTATAATTTTTATATTATTTCAATATTCTATAATATTGTCTCTTTGAATATATTATAAATGATTGTTAACTCAATGTAAATTTTCTAATGCAGAAGATATTGTTATAATGAAGGAATGAGGAAGTTAATGTAAATAAACAAATAAAAAATATATAAGAAAAAATGTGTAATTAGCAATATTGGATATAAGTCACGAGACTGAAAGGATCGTCTCTCTCTCTTTTTTCTCTCTCCATCTTTCTATATCTCTGTAAAACATATCGAAAATCACACAGAGGCAAAACTGATGGTGTCTCTGCAGGAGATCAGCACCAAAGAGAAAGCAAAATCTCGAACTTGGCCTCCAAGCGAGGATTTAAATTAATAATTAATTCGTGAATGAGAGTCGTTGGACTCGATCCTCACGCCACGCCGTCTGCCACACGAATTTTTCGTCTCGGCCCTTGTTTCTCCCTCTCTCTCTCTCTCTCTCTCTCTTCTCATATATTTTTCTGAGCAATAATCACAATAGCACGATGAAATCCTTCGAGTGAAGATGCATTTATTCTTTACGAGAGAAAATGAGAGTCCGAGAGTTCAAGATTTTGATCCTTCGTTCGATTGAATACAATGATAAATCAATTGTTCCTTGAAGAACAAGGCAAATTTACAGGATGACTATACATATGAATGTTTATTTATAAATCGTACTGTGCCCTGAATGACTCGTTTCAACGTCCTTCTACGATGAATATCGTACCAATAGCACGAAAATCACGATGTAAAAGAAAATTTACAGATGAGAATTAATTTTAAAAAAATAATAATAATCGACCTAATATTTAAAAAAAATTATAAATGATGATTGAATTTTTTAACTTCGATTGGCTGATGAGGAAAAAAAAATTCTGCAAATTAAAAATTCCTTCTTCTATCAAAAAACGTCTTCTTCAAAGGTTCCTTTATTGAAGAAAGCTTATAAATTTTTTATTTGCACAATTATCTGGTAAAATAAAAATAAAATTAGATACTAAAATACATGAATATTTATATTTCTTTTCCAGGACCTTCCGGCCCGTCCTGCCAGGACAAACAGACAATCCTGGACGAGCATAATCGTCTCCGACAATTGGTCGCACTCGGTCAAATTAGTGGACAACCTGGAGCAGCAAATATGATGGAACTGGTGAGAATATTCTCATTTTCTTCACAACGCGTTCGTTAATAAATACAAATAAATGTATATAATTCTAACTCCTCTCTAAAATTTTTTTTTATTTTTTTAAACATCACAAATTGACGAAAAATTTCTTATCATCCTTTTCTCAATCCTACGTACCTTTTTTTCCTTTTTTTTTCATTTACAGCACCCATGAAAATAGACCTGATCGAAAAATAAATTCGTTCGTCAGACATCGTGATTGACTTTCTCACCTGTTCACGACGTGTATTTAATATTTCTCATCTCTCGTGAAACGATAAACTTTTCCCACTATACTAACTACACAACTCTCACGGTCTATGCTACGATGGTAGGAATATATAAATATGTGTACGTGTGAAATAAATTCGTAGAGCTCGATATTTGTATAGGGAGTACGAGAAGGTAGAGAGGCAATTTTGTCGTCGATTCTGTAGTAAGGCCAGAGCGTCAATTCGAGTTGTTGATCGAGTTCTATGCCGGACCTTCGTTCACCATTTCTCCTCCAGAAAATACTTCCAACTTTGTGCAACGTACATTGTGCTATCATTGTAGTGTTTCTGACAGTAAAAAATATATATCGCATGAAAAAAAAAAAAAACACAGAAATTAATTTTCTTTTTTCTTTCGATAGAATTTTAATAACTCGAGAAGGTTGTAGTGAATTATTGATTGCATCGTGTGTCTCGATTGAGAGGAAAGATAAAAAGTCATCGGATCGATGAAATCCAGTCGAAAATCGAAAGAGTAAAAGGGAGACTGAAAGGGATTTATGTCAAACGCGAATGATGTCCATTTAAGCTTCAAGAAGCCTTAATGGATTCTCGTGTAATCCACGTGAAAAGCCGAGAGCGGATCAATGATAAAGGGGGGAAGGGCACGCTTCGATCGGTCCAGTAGATAAAGCGAAAATGGAAAGAAAAAAAATATATATATGCTTGCCCGTTCTAGCACTGATCCTTACTACTTTGATCCCTTTTAGGTATGGGACGACGAACTCGCTGCAGCAGCTCAAAGATGGGCTGACAATTGTGCCGAGTCTCACGACAATTCCAGGAACGTTCGTGAGTAAAATAAATCAATTGTTCAATATTACAAGAGACAAGAGTTCTCTAGCACAGTAGAGGAAATAAAAATATACAGTCCAATGCAAATTGGACGAAGTCTAAAATGCTCGTTTCAACGATAAAATAAAAATATTCGTAAAAATTGACTAAAAAGAGTTCAGGAAAATTCTCATCGAAATATCATGGCTTTTACTATTTCAGAATAGAAAATAGTGATGAATGCTAATTTTTCAATCACGAAATGATTATTAAAATGTTTAAAAAAATTGACTTTTCTACTTTATATTTTTTAGCTAAAAATTCTTTTTTTTTTCCTTTGTATATTTCATTTTTATTTTGTTAACATCACCGATCGTACAATTCGATCACCGATAGCAAATGATAGCGCGGAGCTCATTGTAGTTTTTATCGTCGTGCCACGAAACCGCAATTACGTCAATGCTCGTTTGCTTTGGTCTCGGCTCCTTCGACGACTTTTAACCTTCTCACCTGGATGCTCGTGACTGTTTGGTCAAAGAGCCTCACAACCACCTGACTATCCAATTTTTCACTCGCTCTTCTCTTTCAATCACACTTGTATAACTCACTCGATGAACCTACTCGATGAAGGACGACCTCGTTGCTCGAGTGATTTTTTTATTTTTATGCCTCAAGCCTTTTTTATCGGATGCTTGAATTTCGTTTAAACTAAATTTTGGCTCACAAGGAACGAGAGAAAATCTTTTATTTCATTAATTGAAGTTCAATTTTTCCAAGGCTCGGCAAAAAAATTGAATGATCGTAAAAAAGTAGAAAAATCCAGACTCGATCAGACTCTTCAACTTAAAATATTTTTTTTAACTCTTTTATTAAATTTTACTTCATCATTATATATGTATATATCACAAAATATGCACATTAAAAATTAACGATTTTTATTGGATATAGTTATTCTTTTATTCATCTATTCAAAGTCGAACATTTTTATAAAAATGCGTCACAAAACTTCCAAGCAAGTTGCATAAATAATTTTTTTTTTTTTGTCATATTTCAAATGTTTAATTTAATTCGCAAATTAGTTTTTAATCTTCACCTCTCTTTTATTCAAAGATAAGATCGAGGCACGACAGATCTATATCTGTACAATTAATAAATAATATTGGTAGTCACACGAAATTGTATTTTTTTCTTGACTATAAATTAATTTATTCTTCTTCCTTTTTAATTGATTCCAGAGCTCTATTTTTGTTCTCAATTTAAATTAGTAGTAGAAAGAATGATAAAGTGTATCAATCGGCAAGGTAACTAAAGCGATTGTCTGTTGGTCTCGGTCTTGAATCTGTAGGGAGGTTTGCAGTAGGACAGAACATCGCTCAAACGTGGACGACGAGGCCCCCGGGGCCCTACGACTCCCAGCCCAATTGGAGACGACAAATTTCCGGCTGGTTCAACGAGGTACAACACTATCACACCGGCTACAGTACCACCACGGGCCATTACACTCAGGTACGTAATTTCAGACTATCCTTTCCTCTCACTCTATCACCCCCTCAACCCTTGCAAACGAGTGAGTCGAGACTATCGTTCCACGTGAATAATTCTTCCTTTCTGGGAGACTTTTCAGTTCCCAGATTTCAGGCGAACCAAGAAGTAATACAGATTTTTCGTTTTTTTTTCGTTAAAAAAGTACGGGAAATAAACGAGGATAAAGTGTTAGCCCTCGCCAGACCCGACACAATTAACCATTTCAATATAAGGGCTAATCCTAAATTAAATTTTCTAGCCTTGGAAAAATAAAATTGCTAGCTCTTTTATTTTAGTCCATAAATACACAAAAATAATAATAAAAAAATAAATATTTTCGAATTAAATAAGAATTAGATAATTAGGGTTTCGATTAATAGTCATAAATAATTAGAATCATTGAAAAGTTTTTTTTTAGTCAAATATTAATCGTCAATATTGAATTTTTAAATTCGATCTGTATCTTTTAATTTTACCAATAATTTGCGGCTTCGTTTTTTCGTTTAATTGTAACCCAATAAAGTTGAACTATTTTTTATATTTATTCTCTAAAGCTCGTCTGGGGTGATACTTTTCTTCTTGGCTGTGGTTACTCGTTCTATTACAATCCTGCTCAAGGATATACGAAGAACTACGTCTGCAACTACGGACCAAGGTAAGCCAGACACTATCACGAGGGAAAAAGGAATTCGAGACGAGAAGCTCTCTCGTAGTTTTTTTTCTCATTCTTTTCTCTCCTATGCCACTATCCACCTGAATGAATCCTATAGTACAATCGTTCTCGATTACTGGTAATCGACCATTCGACCCGATATCACGTCTCTCATTTCTCACAGTGGAAACGTGCTCGGCTATCAACCCTATCAATCTGGCCAACCTTCGTGCAACAGTTACGGGATGTCTTACTCCAACAAATATTCTGGACTATGCTGTAAGTTTACAGAAATTTTATATATTCAACTTGAAATATTTTTATTTTCGTTGCTCAAATTTTTTTTTTGTAAATAAATAATCTCGTTCAAGATTATGGTATAATCTCTCATATGAAATATCGAATTCGTAGAAAAACTTTCTAGGAAAAAACCCCAATAAAGTATTCAATTATATTCGTCGAGAAAAAAAAGAAAAAAAAAAAACAACGATAACAAATCAACCAGTAGAAACTTTAAGCGAAGACGTAAACAAAAAAATGGTAATTAAATCGTGGGGCATGTTAGAAAATATAAAATAAATAACAACTTACATATATACGAATTCTCACTTCGAAGACACTTCATGTAATTATGACATGGCGAAATCTTCCTTCTTTTCCTTATTGTCGATTTTTTATGTTTCCTGTCGAAACTCTTGTGTGGCGAGTTGAAAAAGGAGACGTTTTCGGTGACCACCCAAAACCATCCGAAAGCAGCGCTACCGCAGTTCCACTTTAAGACCTTGTAGATTTATTTTCATTTTTTCTTCTTAATTTTATTAACGGTTTCTAGTCTCGTCTGTGATAAAAACCGGTTATCTTCTTTTGCCCGAATACTTCGTCGCGTGGCTCTGTCTAATACGTATAAAAGTGCTCATATTTTAATTCCTTCCGATTCTCGGAAATCATTATTTTCTCGAATAATTTGGCTTAAGTAGAAAATTCGGATCGAACACGCGTTGTATAATACAAAAAAAAAAAAAACCAGAAAAACAAATCAATATGGAAACATGTGACGAATATCATTATCGAGTTATGCCTTTTTTACATCCTCTTTTTATTCGCTCTATTTATAAATCTCGGTGGGATAATGCGAGTCAAAAATATTCAAGTTTTCAAAATATAGCTACGTAATAGTGAAATTCATGCTAAATTTGTTAAATCGTTCGCAAAAACTTTAATTAATTAAACGTCGATAACGCATAGTGTCTTTTGCTACTCCATTTGTTCTTACCTTAGAAAAACAATAAAAGCGATTTTTTATCAAATATATTACGATTTATGCTGATTTATAAAAAGACTTTTTTTCTTACACTTCTTTCAAAGAATTCATGCGTAAAGATGATCAAATTTGTGTTTCCCTCAATTTTACGATATATATAGATTTTTTTTAACAATTATTTCTTCCTGGAACATCTTGGTAATTCACGAATTCGAGGCTGATCGAGAGGTTATTCGGATATTTATTTTATTCTTATTGTAAAATAAAGTATTATTTGTATTTACATTATTATTTCATAATTTTTAAATATTTTCTAGCAAATAGAATAAAAAGGACATTTTATCGACAAATGTGAAGATTTTCGTGTCATGAGAATGGAAAATTCATGTATTGAAAATATTTCTATCTGTTTGCAGCCCGAGGCAGTTACTATCACCTGGGAGCTTTGTGCGCGTATGGCTAATTAATTGAATGACCAATTGGCCAACAAAGTCTGCGATGTTAGAGCATCAGCAGTGAAACAGCCTGGAGCAACGTCAAAGTCTAGCAATGAGTCTTCGATCCAGCTTGACGTCTTTCTCGTTACTTCAAATGATCCACGATAATTCTTGTATATCTGCGGGAAATTTTCAAGGGCCAGCACAATTCCAGGGCCCAAAGAATCGTGGCGCAGTTTTTTTTTTTTATCAACAATTTGCGTACAAACATAATTTCTACTTATTCCTTAAAAAAAGAAGATTTTAAAGAATTTTTAGGAAAATAATTTCATTCGACTATCGTAAAGAAATAGTTTGATTAGCACGTCCTGCAGCTTGTAATATTTGGAGTTTTCATATCAATTTTATGATACAAAAGCCGCTGAAAATTAATTCAAGAAGCAACCAAAAATAATTAGAATAATTTAGCATATTTACGTCTCTAAGAAAATTACAATGGCAAAGGTTGGACGAGGGAACTCGATCATTTATGCGAGAAGTAATCAATCAATATGTCCTGAAAATTTGTAATATCTGGACTTTTGGTATCAATTTTATGATATAACTGAAAAATTCTCTGGAAATTCATGCAAGAATGAATAACAACAAAAAATCATAAAATTTTTTAGTCCATTTACTTAACTTAGAAAAAAATAATCGCCAAGACTGACAACGGGGTTTGATCCTTTTATTTATTCGAGAAGTGGCTCATGAAAGAAGCCAGCAGAGCTCGTTTGAGGATTAACCCAGCGAGGTTCTAAATGAAAATTTCCCAAGTCAGTAATTAGTGACAACGTACATTACAATCGAGTAATCGCCGTTCTCGAGCTTCCATCACGCAACAAAAAAAAATAGTAATAGTTCAAGTCCACCATCGTAAAAATAAAAAATAAAAATATATAAAATACGTTAAATAATAATGTTTATTCCAGTACACTGCGCGTGACTGACAACGAGGTGAACAATCATGATTTTACGGTGTTACGTGGAAATTCTGTACTTTTCTAAAAAATTAAAATTACAAAGGTGTAAAAGTTCCTGTGTATGCCAGCAATAATCCAATAAAATTCATTATCTTAATCTTTTAATTTAAATCTGACTATTTTGTCTCCATTATTTTTCAATATTAACTTCGATCAATTATGATGTATACATTTCAAATTATATGAGATCGATAATACTGAAGGAAAATGCCAAGTTTTATTTATAAATTAAGTTGTAATGATTCTTCTATTTTTCTTTATACATATAAATAACATACAAGAGATATATATAGGGTGGGATGGTCAAAATATATATACATATATTTAAATTAATTTATAAAAGTCACCGCGTCAATTACCATAAATTATATTATTTAACTACGAACCATTCATGAATAAAAAACAAGGAGCATATAGCCATCAAATACGAATATATATATATATATATACATAATTAGTCGATTAAAATAAAGGTCTATCAGGCACACGATTCAACTATAAAATATCAATAACTTTTTTATGTCTAAATTCAATATACTAATTCTTCTTGAAAGATTTCATTCAATACTCGTGTGGAACATTTGATACATAGCATTCAATGCAAGACAAAATAATTGCAATTATCTTGGTATACCCAAACCCAAACTATCACCTACTTAATAAATATATTATTAATTTACATCATGGTCGATTTCATTCTGACATTCTCTGTCATTTTCATCATTCATTGTCATTTGATTCTGACATTCTCTGTCATTTTCATTATTCATTGTCATTTGATTCTGACATTTTCTGTCATTTTCTTTAATGCTCAGTCGTACACTTGTATTATTTATTATTATTTTTACTCATATTCGTTATTTCCTCTATTTCCTGAGTTTGACAGCAAAATATGTACGGTAAGATCTCGATTATCCCAGCTCAGAATTACCCAGCTCAGGTGAACCCATTTAATTTATTATGATGATTCTTGAATCGATTTATCAGGTCCCCGAATAATCGAGGTTTAACTGTACCTGTGAATATTATTGGAATAAGCCAGTCTAATATGTTGGATTACTCATATATTTTGATTCAATGCATTTTCTCGTAATAATTCATAGTACCATCCTGGTGATTTTTCATCACAAATTGTACGTGAAAAATTATTATAATTTGGTGATTACGAGACTTCACCATTACGGTCAATTCCGTAAAGTATTCCTAATACTTTTCCGTGCAGCTTTATCCTGTCACCTCAAGCTTTTGTGTCGTCGAGACTTTGGTCAAAAGCTTAAAAGTTTCTTGTGGTTTATACGGTGGACCACAAACCCTGAATCTTGCTCGTTGAGAATTTTAAAGAGGTGCAATTATGAGAAAATGTAGGGTAAAATGGAACGGGCTGTTGAGACTCAAATTAAAGGGGGTATGACCAAAAAGTGACGTTTTTTTTTTAACTTCATCTCTAAAGCACCAAGTAAAATGATAAAGAATTGATGTTTTTTTGTGTCGGAGCTATTAATTATAATTTTTATCCAAACGAAACGAGAATGATTCTGTATTTCAAGTTTTCTTCGCAGATTTTATTCGTATATGCTTACGCACAAGTTTCAAAAATAATTAATTTTTTCAACCAATATACACAATTGTTATAATCGATGAAGTGTCCTCTACCGAAATTCTACTACGTAAAGCTTAAAATCGAATTTAACGTGATGTAAAAGAAAGAAAAAACTTAAGTCCATAATTGATACTAAAATATTTATGTGTACAAAATTATTGAATCTCAAAACTTACTGCATATAGTCGAGGTAAAAGAGGTATATAACTAGGAGACTTGGGAAAGCTAGAAGAGTGTTCAAAGCCAACATTTAATTCAAAACTGATGTGGTGTTACACTACTACGACACCTAGATATAATTTAGTATACAGCGTGAACGCTTCTAGTCCATTAGCTTAATATCAGGTCTCCTCGTTAAGATTTTAAACGTTTGCTTAAGCTAATTTATTTTAAGTCAGGAATTAGAGCGTCAGAAATTAATTCCACCCAGCCACTTTGTTCCAAGTGAATTTGCGATATTAATTTTTTTTAAATTATACTTGAGATATATTAAAATGAAAAATTTACGAGATTTTTTATTGAATTGTCATAATTATTGTTTTTATTACGAATACAGAAGATCCATTGTTCGAAATCATTAATAAAATGTTTTATTTCGTTAAACATGAATAATTAAAATAAAAATATATGCATGTATTAATAATAACAATGTACTTTGAATATGAATTATATACAACAACCAGAATGTCAATTTGAAAGAAAAATAAGTATCAAATAATATTGGAATAAATGGCAACGTTGCAATCGAATTGGATCGTTATCAAAATATCTACAGATCCAAAACCCAGGACTATATATATATATATATATATATATGCATCTAAATCCACAAGATGGAGGATGTTTTATCGCGTTAGTTAAGTCGTAAAATTTATCAAACGTTTTTACGATATTAAACAAAACCGGATCTATCAAAAATCATCGATCTTTCTCCGATATAATATGTGTATCCTTCAAAAAATTTCCGGCGACGAAAAAAAGCTTAACAAATGCGCGTATTTTATGTTATATAATTCTATTCTTCGAAAAAATTGCGCTGTCTACAAAAAAATGATTGAAATTAATTACTAGCCGAGAATAGCTACATATGATGAAATCTAATGAAATATCGAAAAACTACGATGATCAGTGGGTTAAAATCGTGTTCTGCCTAGTAAAAAAAAAAACAAATATATAATGAGTTAGAATATATAATTAATTTTTCGTTTCTTTGGTGTAACTTAACTGTAAAATTTTAACGATGGATATGGAAAATATTTAGCTCGGTTCTACAAGAAAAAAAAAGAAAAAAAAAATACTCGAACCCCAGATGATTTGCACCACCATAAAAAGCGTAGATTTTTCAAGTTTTAATCGTCTCGGAGTAAGCAAAAAGTGGGATTTGTTACGAGACGTCAGAGTGTCTCAGAGCTTTAAGGGAGATGAAGACGATGGGTGAATCGACGATCTTATGTCCTATATCACTCTTATTATATATCCGTTGTATGTATAAATCTATATCCATGTCATGATTTACTTTTCAATATATGCCCATGCAGCTACGTATACCTATAGATATTATTTCATGCGTGTATGGGAAGAAAAATAATTTTCTAAACTCTACGCATTATCGATACGCGATATATGTTGGACCAATTGGATTGATTTTGGCCTCATTGGATGGACCAATGGCGAATTAAATAAAAAAAAATTACCATCAGTAATCTCAATGTATTTCTTGTGTAACTCCTTGTATAAGACATATAAATCCAACCCGATCACAGTGAATCATTTTTTATCGACAACAGATACTCGTTAAATCCTGAAGTCTATGCCCTGATAGCCAGTTAAAAAAGGGTTAAATGTGCTTGTCCTGTCAATCTACCGAGTCTCCAGATAAGTCTTTAAAGTTAAATTAGCACATCGAAGAGAATAAAAAATCACACACCGTTCCATTCACGTTATTATGAATATAGTCAATAAATTATCAGGTTTGACGAAGATTCTTTATACCTATGACCATCTATAACCAAAAATTACCATGAAGTGTGTGCCGTTAGATATTAAAATTTTCATATCGAATGATTTTCTATATATAAGCTTATTAATTTTTGGATAAGGTCATCACACTCGCATACCTACTATAATATTCCACGTGTAGTACAGTGTAAATGGATTTTTTTTTCACACTGTGATATGTCGACGAAGAGTTAAACCAATCGCAGACCTTCCACGATCGTACGCTACCGAACAGAATTGAACTCGTTCGTTTGGGCCAAAACAAATCTGTGATGGAAATGCTCATATTTCCCAGCACAGCTATTTTCAAAAATCAATCTAATATGCTAAGTTATGAATCCAAATATATTTAAAAATAATACGGAGTCGTGACGCAAGCACGTTTCAATATTATTATGTCACTATTTTTTTTTTCTATAAATAATGTTACGTAGAAACTCACATAAGGCATAACTCACGTCCGCACATGATAATACAAGGTGGTCCAATGATATATCAAATTCGAAATGTAATATTAATTTTATTACGATATATGCCCGATCGAACACTTTCGGTGTGTTTATTTTTTTTATCTTTTTTTATTCTTTTAGTGTTCGATACTGATAAACTCGTAGATCGATGAAGTCCGAATTTTAAACACCGAACAATGACGTTATTTTTTTTTGCGAAATTTACCAGAGGAAATTAAACAGCAACGAAATATACCTGCAATTTGATTAACGATTTTTTAATAAATTGTTAATAAATTGGCAAGAATTTGTAAATGATGATCTCGTTGCTTTATCGGGCCCAGATCGCAGGTGGCTTAACAGGGCCTAAAGCAAGTATAAGGCTGCTCCGACCAGGCTCATCATCCACCCTGACAGAAATTTCCCCTCGGGTGGACACAGTATGACGTCATATGACCATCTTCATAATTATATCGATGTCATTGTGCAGAATAAATTTTTCTCGAGGCCCCGCATAAATCAAGTCATAACTAATGAGCTTATATTTAATATATTGTAGCAGCGGAAACCATCTATAATTTATGAATAATTTAGATGTGAGAAGTTTTAGTATATCCTATTAACATCGGATCATTTGTCGATGCCCGAATACGTATCGAGAATAACGATCACAAGAGTAGGTTTTATTTTGGATAATAAATTTTCTACAAGGCCAAAACTTGATCATCATAAAAATAGTTGTAACTTTGGCTAATAAATTGTTTATGGGGGCCCAAAACTGTAATTTTAGATTACGGCGTCTTTTTGGTATATCTTTAAAATGTCATAAAAGACGTCCAAAAATAGAAAAGATCGTGAGAAATGATTTCCATCTTTTTGATATATCTTTCACTTTTTTCATTTGGGAGGAGCTAGAAGCTATTCAGAGTTCAAAGTTAATTTAATTTTGACAATTTATTGTCGAATATGATAAAATAAATGTTTAAGTTTACTTTAGTCAATTAAAGTTTATTATGAAATAATTTTATTAATTTATTTTGCCCAACCGAATTTTATTTGGCTCAAATCTCAATTGAGTTCTATATATGTTTGGTTATGGACAACTAAACATTTATTTTGCCGTATCGAAAAAAATATTATGTTTTTAACATTATCCAAGATATTTTCTGAGTGTACAATTCGAAACGTTTCAGTATAACAGCCTCAACCATAATAAAACAGTTGATATTATGTGTACTAAAAATATAGACAAACATTTCAATGAATGTACAGTAAGTAAACTTTGCTAATTTTTCAATCACTCGATCTCTTCTTCCCTAAAGTCATATTGGCTGCAGCTGTCTATAAATATTTTAGCCCTACGAAAAATATTTATTCTATTAATCTATTTGTCAAAAGACAGAGTGCGAAGACCACAGCGATCTTTCTCTAAAAATGGCGATTGAATCCAGCGTGATGCATTCTGGGTTTCCAGGGGCGATGGCATTCCAGGGACGAGGATATTCCGGGACATCCAAACTATAATTCATGGAGTCTAAACAAAGGCTCCCTGCATAAAAATTTCAGGCTTTCCTCCATAAATGTTGGGCTTTCTTTATACTTTACGCTCTGTCCTAATACCTTAATGTACAATACGGTAAATATTTACTAAAGTATATTCAAGTGCCCACTATTACCCATGATGCATAGCGCGGCTTCCTTTTTCAAACATCTCCAATCAGATGCAACGCGATTCTATTAGATAATCGTGGGGGGAATGGCTGACAAACCTTCCTAAGTATTACCTAAATTTAAAATCCATTTAAAATCACGGTGGCAGCGCCATCTGTGTGAATTCAACGCAACCATTTTACCCAGAAGGGAACAAAGTTGACACCTGTTGAGATTTTCGTCGACAACGCAATACCGTTCTGATCTACAATTTATCTTAAGGGGAATATTCATCAATACCGACTGTTGATAAGAATTTATTCTTCATAAACGAGACGATGGGCCCTGGTCATCCTGGGCCTAATAAGAAAGAATGCAAAAGATAATTTACCAGCCAGCATGAAATTACGAAACTTTTATATGAACAAGAGGAGAAAGGCCACAACGTGAAGGGAATTTTCGTATTCAAACTCTCTACATGATCGTTGCAGGGCTCGTTTACTATTCTTTAATTAATGCAACCTTTTAACCGAAAAAAAAGTCCTTTACAATTATTTTCTTGGCTAACAAGGGTAGCTTTTTTTCGATAAAATATCACAAGACAAAGAGAATCGAAATTTAGGCGAGCCATAGTAAAATGAAATGAAAATAAATGGACTCGCGCCTCGAGCCGAAGAAAGATAAAATAAGAGTTAAAGACACACGAAGTGGAAAGCTATGCAAACAGGAATGCCGCTCTTTGAAAGATAAGGAGGACTCCTCCAACATGGCGCTTAATTCCGGATTTGTTTAATCTATCCTGGCAGCAACTCCGCAGCAAGAGATATGAGTTGGGTTGTATTTCGCCAACTTCTCTCCATATACTCTTCGTAAAAAGTACGAGAAGATTACAAAATCCTGGAAAAACTCCGAGGATCCCACGGACCTTGTCGAAAACAAAATATAATAATTGCTCTCAAATAATAATAATCATCGACACCTTTTGTAGAAATTGTTTTCCAAAATTTTTCATTTTTTATCATTTCTACACTTGGATAACTTCGGATAAACTCATTGGCAATTGTCAGCCATAAGTTATATTATTTCACAATGGATTTTCATTAGCTGTATCGACAATTTTAGTCAATAAAAACACGTGGCAAGAAAATTAATTGATGTGCAGATATTATATATATATATATATATATATATATTCTTCATGCGCAAATTTTATCCGTCCAGAGTCGGACGCTGGAATATCGTCTACCCCAGGGGGTAACGAGCTCGGTGTCTCTTCCGGTTTTCAGGGTGAGGCTGGCAGCCATCGCTACAACGGAAGGCGAATAGCTGGAGGGTGGTTAATGGGCCTCCCTGCATTTCTCTGTTTTTAAAATTGTACAACATCAACTGTGTACTTATTTTTGGCACTCGCTTTGTTGAGCTTGAGCTTTGCCAGCATAGTCATAATTTTCCATAGAAAATTCTCTGAAAATCTGATAAAATCTGAGAAATTATTTAAAAATCAGAGAAATTCTTCGAAAATCAGGAAATTTTTTAAAAATTCTAAGAAATTCTGAAATAGTCGGAAATATTTTTGGTAATAATTTTTCGAAAAATATTTCAAAGTCTAAAATAAATTGCTGTATATCGAGCTAAATAAAAAGAGTCAAAAGAGACCTTCCTTGTACATAGACGAGAATTCATGAATAAGCACTAAATAAATTATGAGGAACTCGGTGACTCACGTCATCGCAAATACAAACTTACTTGACTCACTTGTTCAAACGAATCAACAAAAAGGAAAATATACCCATCATCGGTATAGCCCAAAAATCCCATATATTTCACGATAACAACTCCCAAATTTTTAAAAAGAGTTCAAAATTCCAAAGATAGTAAAAAAATTCTTGAAACGTTTCAAGTTGACAGAAAACTATATTTAGTGTGAGTCTCAGGGTATTTTTTATTATACAAAATTATTAATTTTTAGAAAAATAATTCAAAGTCTAAATTAAATTGCTGTATATCGAGCTAAATAAAAAGAGTCAAAAGAGACCTTCCTTGTACATAGACGAGAATTCATGAATAAGCACTAAATAAATTATGAGGTGCCTCACGTCATCGCAAATACAAACTTACTTGACTCACTTGTTCAAACGAATCAACACAAAGCAAAATATACCCATCATCGGTATAGCTATATATAATTTCCAATTTTTAAAAAGAGGTCAAAATTCCAAAGATAGTAAAACACCTGTAATGACAATATTAATCAAGCCCCAAGCATTTCTCATATCATCATAACTTGAGTGTGGCCATGATGAAAAAAAAAAAAAAAAAATCGTGACACTCCATTAAATACAATTGGATATCTAATAACGTAAGTTGAAATAATCCGGCGAGCTGCGTATGCCACAAGTAATAAGCGTCTCGGTACGTCTCTCCGAACAAAATCCTTTCACCTTCAGGCACGATTCGCGATAGCTGCATTGGGTTAGAAATCAAGAAAGAGCAACGTTGTGAAGATTAGTTTGGAAAAACCGTGTCAGTTTGCAACTGAATGTTGGGACGTTCGCTTGCACGGAATTTTTTTTACACTCGTAGATAAACCCAATCGTGAAAAATACATAAATGGATTTTAATATTCTATTCAAGTTTCCAAGTGTACGAGTGTGAAAAAATTAGAATAGTCAAAGGAATAATTATCAGGCAAAAGTGAGACACTCGTGTGAAGTTCACCAGCAATTGGCCTTTGACCCACTAATTTATCCCACGCTGCGCTTCCTCATCCCAATAATAATATCCCGTCTTACTCGAGACATATGGAAGAGTTACCTTTTACTTTCACGCCGGAACGAATGCACTTTCACTTTTACACTTAACCAGCACGTCTGGTTCTCAAAAAAAAAAAAACAAATAAAATAATTCATTTTTCGGGCTCTCTCTGAAATTTTCATTTTTTTCTCTTTTCTCATTTTTTTCACAAAAAAAAAGTTAAAAATTAAAGAATGAAGAATCTTTAGTTTATTTTCGTATGAAGAACAAATTGACCAATTTAAGATGGAATGATGGAAAAATGGCAGTGCCCAATTATGCTCACAATTATTATCCTATTGGTGTCGAGTATGGTGAAAAATACGACGAGGAAAGTGATCTCAATCTCATCGAAGAATTGCCACTTATCGATCGAGAGATTGTCGATGAACGTAATGGACTTTACAAGATTGGACGTACCAGCGATGAGTCGTCCTTGAGGAAAAAACGTTTGCGGAAAAATATTACGGTAATAATTCACATAATTCAAGTAATCAGAGATATATTCACAATTTCCTGTGAGTTGTGGCAACTTTTCTTCTTATTTCTATTTTTTTTTTTTTTTTCACTCAAAGATGTGATTACTGCAAGAGGTCAAAACATCCGACGAGTGACACACTTTTATAAAAAAAAATGAATGTAAAAAATATTTATTTTACATAAAATATGAATTAATTATATATTTTTTCAAATATTATAATTATATATGTATGCTAATATTCACATATATATATATATACATATATAAATATACTTATTATTCACATTGTTTTGAGATAATATATAAATAGTTTTACAAAAGATTTCCATCTCGATTCTGAATACAAAAAACAAATTGCATGTGACTGAACTTCCGGTTATTCCAACTCGTTTGAGAATTGAGTAAAAAAAAAAAATATTAATCAGTTACCCATCAAGTTTGTATTTTTTTTCTGTCCCTCAATGATAATTTCATTTAATACAATGAGTTGTCATACACGGAACGAGCTTTCTCGTTAGACCGAGAAAGGAAAAAGAAAACAATCGTAGATCGCATTGACGGATCTTCTTTATATGGTGATGTAATGATCGTATATATATATATATATAATATGCTTGGTCACAAACATCCAGTGGCAAATATTGCCACTTTTATTTTCTTTATCATATTTCAAATCCATGCGAGCTTCCACCTATGAACAATTCGGGGTAGAGAGATCTCGTTAAAAATAATGAGACGAGGGAATATATAAAAAGGGGATGAAACCGAGAAAGGTGAATAGCCGAGACGCTAAAGCGTATACGAGCGTTCATGATTCAATGCTTCCGCGATTCACGTCGTCGTCGTCGTCGTCGTCGTTGCCTTCTCTCACATTCCCATGCATTTCTGATGCTTTCTGCTGATGATCCTGGTTTCAGAGCTCCCCTGAGAGTGAAATTGTGAAAGAGCATAACGTTCTATAGTAATAAGTGAGTCTATATATGCTATATATGTGGCACGTACAATGTATGTTGACAAATTGAAGTGAGCGAAAGAGAGGGAAAGAAGTGAGAATTGAGTTGTCCAAAAAAAATTCCTAGATTAATTTATCGCAGTTATTGAATTTAAACATAATAAACATAATTTTATGCTATACAAATATATTTTTTTTATTTAATTGGATGAATGAATTTCTCCACGTCAAAGTCATTTAGCAAAAAAAAAGGATTTTATCGTACCATTTAGAATATAATTGCTAACAAAATAGGGAGGTCATAAGTTCGTTCATTCTTGAATTGAATTAAATGAAATTAATGCGAGTCTCATAAATTAATATCTTATCGCTCCTTTTAACATCATCATTGTTATTTTTATTTTTCCGTTTCTGTTATCAAGGTCATTGTCACATTTGGTTATCTGGCAATGCTACATTATTAGCTCTAATCGTATCTACGTCAGATGGATATGAGAAGAATCGTTCGAGTAAAAATGTATATTATGACACTCGGTACAGTCATTGGACAAATTATTTTTCGAGTTTCGAGTTTGACTACTTACTTTCTCCCCTATTCAAAGTGCTTCTAAAAATTTCTAAAATTCCTCAGTAATGGTTCTTTGTGTGAGTACCAATGAATTTATCATATAATGATTTGAATGCTTCTTGTATTAGCATTGAATTGTTTTAGAAATATTTTAGTAACAATAACCCTTTCCATAGCATGTGAAAAACGGCACCTGATCCATACAAATATGGATCTTTCGAGTTTGACGATTTTTTTCCCCATTCAAAGTCGTTCTAAAAAAGCCAATATACTTCGAACTTTGTAGAATAAATGCCATTACTTAATTTTTGAAAAAAATTAAGTAAGTTTAGTATCATTTAATTATCGGAGAATAATCAATAATTGGGGAGATAAATTGAATCGACCGGACACAAAAGACCCATGTTGGTACGTAAAGGACGATTTTTGACGATTTTTTTCCCTATTCAAAGTCGTTCTAAAGAAGCCTAAAAAAAGGTCAATATACTTTGAACTTTGCAGAATAAATGCCATTACTTAATTTTGATAAAAATAAAATAAGTTTAGTATCATTTAATTATTGGAGAATAATCAATAATTGGGGAGATAAATTGAATCGACCGGACACAAAAGACCCATGTTGGTACGTAAAGGGTTAATATGTATTTGTTCAATTTTTTTTGTTTTTTTTTTGCCATGTGCGATTTTTGGGGTGATATATATCGGGCAATGCAGGAATTCCCGCCAAAAGTACGAGGTCAAATGTCGTAGTTCGAGATCATGCGTTTTGCACAACCAACGAACCGTGCAGCATTCCACGTC
The DNA here is from genome assembly GCA_963669185.1 of Dyspetes luteomarginatus. Classification (NCBI taxonomy): domain Eukaryota; kingdom Metazoa; phylum Arthropoda; class Insecta; order Hymenoptera; family Ichneumonidae; genus Dyspetes; species Dyspetes luteomarginatus. The sequence goes on along the minus strand of OY769909.1, from coordinate 13,895,932 downwards.
TGACTACATTCGGCCATTGCCGGCGCCTGCGATTTCTCGACGCACACACACTCTCTCTTTTGGTCGACCCGAGTGCGCGAACCGCCGATTACGCTCACTCCAATGCGGCCGACACACACGATAGCAACGGGGACGCTTTAGTCCACCGCGGTGCGTCGATGGTGCGGTATCTGCTTTTCTCATATATTGTACATTGTGTCCGCACGTGATGATCGCCGCGTGCCATATGAGCATCTCTCGTGTAAATTAACAATAAAAAATACATTATCTCATATCAACAATATCATTAATCGATTAAAACTCTTAATAATAATATTTTATTCATTAAAATTTCATTTAATTAAAGTTCATTTATCTATATACTATCTATATACTATATGCTGACTCGGGTGAACATAATTTTTTTAATTCTTAGTGATAACAACCAGTGACAATTCTAATATCAAATATTTTTCCAACTAATTTACAAGCTACGTGTGTGACAAATTGTGATATGTGCTGTATAGTACACACGTGGAAAGTTTTACACTCGCCCTCTACACGGCTACTTTGAGACAAAGTTTATTGCGGAAAGTTGTCCTTTTTTTTTTTTTTTTTTCTTTTACATTTATTATTCATCCGATAACGCGAGTCCAATAATAGTTTCACTTCGGGAATTTCCAATCGTTACTTCATTCATTCGCAGAGAGTCGTGGCCAGCAGCAATGTGAACGATTCTCACGCTGCACATATTCGAATAACTTAACGCAGTATTCGAATCTCTCTCTATATATATATATAACGTTTGAAAATTCGTATAAACGTTCGAAAGTCGACGTTCCAGCTGTCACCACCTCTCGCGCATTACCGGTTTGTAATAACATCGAAAAATATAAATATTTCATCGTACAAAGAGGCTCTCAGTGCTATGAACAAATAGATCCACGTTTAATTTATATTTCATGCATCGCGCAAATTAATTTCGTCTCGAAAATCACTCAATTGTGACAGTGTCGAGATATATATGGAACGTGCTACGTCACCAGCGGGGAATCCCTGAAACTTGAGGAAAAAACTTTTTGGTCTGTTTACATAAACGAGTTTTGCATCATGACGGAAAGCGGATTAACTATAGGTGTAAGTTTTAACTACTTAAGACTCTTTCTTATTATTCTTATTCATTTTACTTTTGGACCAACCATACTTAGCAAAAACACAAAAGTTATACGCGCCTAATATTAAACAACAGATTTCACCTCATTTGTTTGTAATTTATGTTTCCGAAAATGGCTAAACGCCTCTTGACAGATTCCGATGCAACGTTTTTATATCGTTATAATATAATTGATTTTTGTACAAATCGATCAAGGCCGTTTGGTTATTAGATTCGATTTAGTTTCGCATTATTGTGTTTGTGCCACTATTTTTCGGCCCAATGCGTGACTCTTATGATAATTCGCAGGTTTTTATTTTACTGCTTAATTTAACGATATAGGCAAAATAGAATTATTAATCATCTGCCAATTAAAAATAGTGGAGTCTAAATGGCCGAGTGTTAATCAAATAATAATTCCATTTCACTAACTATATTAATCCCTAGGGCTTTTTAACGTCTCTGATCTCAAATTTGATGTCACAATTTCAATAATTCAAAATGGTAGAGTCAATATGGCTGACCAAGAGATCCAAGGAGTAATTCGAATCGAACGAAAATTTATACCTTAGAGTTTCTGCACTCACCAGTTTCGAATTTAATGCAAAAATTCTGAAATTCAATTCACTCTAAACGAAATCTTCTTAATTATTAATTCTTGAGAAAGTCTACAGATATCAAATTAACAATAATAAAAAAGCTCTTTACGTGGATGGACTCGGACTTCTAAAAATCTTTTAGCACACATTAAAAGTAAAAGCTTAACAATATAGATATACCTCGATTCTCAAAGTCCCTACGAATTTGTATAGATCGTGCTGCAGAAGCTATGGGGCACTTCGGATCCTTCAAATAGGTGGGCTCGGGTATCTCACATCCTTTAAAACTGCTCGAAAGGCTTCAAAATCCTTCAAATAAGATCAATATGTCCTTTCAAAGGATTCCTAATGCCACGTTATACGATCGAGAGAGGGTCAAAGTGAAATCAAAGTTGAAGACTCCATCTTAGGTCTTTTTTGTTATCAATTCGTGAGAAAGAGCACTAACAATAATAGTAATAATAATAATAATTATTATTATTATACTTTTAGGACAGAATGGAAGAAAAACGCGTAATCACGCATTATACGCTGGCTCTTAAAATCCCTAAAAATTTATATCGATCGTGCACTTTAGATCCTTCAAATATGGGCTCAAGTGCATCTGACAAAATCCTCTCAAAGGTGACTCTATAGTCCTTCAAAGGGGACCAATGTCCCTTCAAAGGATTTTCAATGCCACTTTAGTGTATGTACGGTCGGCAAAGGGTTACAACGACATCAGAGTTGAGGATTCGACCCAAGCAGGTTTCCTCCCCGAGTACGTAATATCTTTGAGCCTCCCTGGAGGGCCTGGAGAGCTAAAAGCCCTGACGCCTATTTACTATATTTGACCTTTGCGCTTGCTCTGCCTGTAAACACGAGAGTGTATGGATGAAAATAAATTTAAGGCTCGATACACACATCTGTTTTTTGTTTTTACACATGCAACGTTCTCAATTTCGTGCTGAAATGATAGGGAAAAAAAAAAGATTGAGCGCTGCACTTTACTTGTGTCGGTTTTCTATTACTTTGAACTGGAATATTGGCCGCTGCAGGTAAAAAAAAAAAAAGAAGATTTGTGCAGCTGACCTTTTGGGCACGTGTGACCCCTTCGTAGCTTTCTAAGGTTAAAAAATCAGAGTACGCGCATAACTCGGGCACGCGACACATACAAGGTCGTTACAGCTCCGGAACATTTGAAATTCTCTCAGTCGCTCTTCCAATTTGGTTGTGACCCCGATGCCTCCACCCTCCCTTCTCAGCCCGCACTCCGCTCAGGCTCTGAACTCAGAGCCTGGCCGTTCAAGCCTGGCCGTTGAATATACATATTCCTTCAATACCAATCACCTTTCACTCTCTCACGGGACCGTGGAGGCTCTCTCGCAGCGCTCTTATACTCTCATGAAACCGCAGCGGCGTCGACATTTTTCTTATTTCTTTCATAGCACACCAGCTCTGATCGAAGATTGAGAATATTATATCCTTGGGAAATAGAATATTTTTAAATCGATTTCGCTCAAGGCTTTGACTGATTTTCACAAGGGAAAAAGAGAATAAAAAGTTCTTATAATTAATTATATTATATTAATAATTATAAGAACTTTTTATTTTGTCAATTTTTATGACTTTTTTATTAAATTTTGTAAACTAATTAATTTTTATGAAAGATAATTCATTTATAAAAGTATTCATTCGAACGAAATGAATTAAAAAAGAATGGATCATCTAAAGTTTTTCAAGCCACAGGCAAGAGAGCAAAACTTTCGGAGTTTTTTATTCCCTCGAGCCCGGGATATCGGGGTCCTGCTATTTCTCTATTTCTATATATACATATAATAAGCCGCGCGAGGATATCCACATACTGTATAGCGAGAAGAATACAAGGTCCGTGTTCACAATTCGTCTGATCCTTTCGGCCTTTCTCCACTTCGTGAGAACTCGCCCACGACTCGATTGGCCTCGGCTGCTTCCCCAACTCTCTCTCTCTCTCTCTCTCTCTCTCTCTCTCTCTCTCTCTCTCTCTCTCTCTCTTCCGACTCTTTACAGTTGAACTACATAAAGCCTGATAATCCGCGAGCTGCAATTCTTCCAAAACTACTTTGGACGACAGGGTATGGTCTTAAATTGTTGGATATATAGATGTAGTATGTATATAATATATATGTATATGTGTAGTGAGTAAAGACGAAGGAAAAAAGTCAGCTTTGGCGTCATGCTTGACCCACATTCGTCATAGGGAGAAAAAAAAACCCTTTGACTTATTCAGCCTGCCTTTAAGACACAGACACCTGTTTCAGCTTTCCTCCTATCTATAGAGATAGCAGCTGACTGCGTGTGTATAGTCAATTTAACGAGGTACGATTATTTCGAATCGAATGGATGTAGAATTGATTAAAAAATAATAAACAAAACGCTGTTTTAAAACTTGTTCAAGGCCATCAATGCCGTATTTTGTGCTCGAGTAACGTTTCCTGAATATGTAAAATATTGATAGGTATAAGCTCTTTAAAGGGTATTTTAGCTTTAAGCAAATATACAAAAAGTATAATATAGAACATAAGAGAGAAAAATTTATTTATCAATTTTTGTATTATGGGTTTTAAATATTTTTATCCTATGTATTAATTATTGGTATTAAATAATTGTAATCTTAGAATGTCTAAATAAATCTGGAATTCAAAGGGTTATCATTCTAAAAAAAAAAAACAATATTGGAAAAATAATAAAGAAAATAATGAAAAATAACAAAAATATACTTTCATAATAATAATATTCAAAAGATCTAGAACAATTCTTGTCGTTGTTAAAATTTCACAAACTTGAGCCAACAATGGACAGAAAATAACCCGAAAAAGAATTAAGTTCGAAGAAAGCGTTCCCTTTGGGAAAAAAAAAAATTATAAGAAAAATAAGGTCCAAGATTTTAGAGAAAACGTCGCTCTGTCGTTTCGAGCTTCCAGCACGAAATACTCTCTATGTATTTGATATAAAAGAGGCGGAAGAAAGACTTGATATGTGTACCTTGGAATTTCGTGTCGAAGGAAAGTAGGACACGACAAGGATAACAAGGAAACGACCAACAAAAAGGGCGTCGGCGAGAAAAGCAGATCCCCTTTCGCCTCTTTTACTCTTATGCAATTTTTGCACGAAAATTGGCCCAAAAAGCTAAAACGTTTAGCGAAGAAAATCTCTCACATATATGAACAATAATTGAGCTTCCAGCTCGTCTGAAGCTATAAATTTATTTTAATTCAAAGTATCAGATTTATTATAGGATCCTCATAATGGGCCACTTTGAGGATAATTTATGGGCCAAACGATCATTATTAGCATAACGCGCGGTATCGTCGGTGCACCTGCTACTCGACCCATGTGTATTGCATTATAATATACGCCATATGTAGGGGGTCTGTGTGGCTCTCGCTTCGCTTACTAATTATTGACCACACCGTGTTCCTATTGTTGATCATCCTTAGCCCCATTTTTTAACCCTTGATTGGACCACCTCTCCAATTTTTTTACACAGCGGGACCGTGATATATTTTAATGATAATATTTATTAAATAACAGCTCTGATTATTTGGACACGACGTAGGGTAAAAATGGAAAACAAACTCTGAGCTACACCTACGATATCTTGATATTTGTTTCTTTTTTCTTTTTTTTAATCGATACTCGTGTATGTTTTTATGTTAAAATATATTTATCATGTTAATAATGGATTATTGAGCCAATTTTAACCTCGCAGTACCACCGTAAAGGTATATATATATTTTGAGTACCAAAAGTTTGTGGGCAACTCTTAAAGGCGAAGGATCGTGAATGTGAGCAGAGCTTCTTCACTCTTTTCCCAGGAGGCTCTTAAATAATGAAACTTCACGATAATTTGGATCCTCGAGGAGATGGGTCGAAACTCTGGTGGGTATTTGCAAAATTCTTTACAAACTCGTAACCTTCGATGTCCCTGCTGACCAATGAAGTTTAGGCAAAAATACTATATTTTTATTTTAAATAAATAGAGAGAGGGATTATGGAATTTTTTTCGTTTGATATAAATTACTTAGTTAGAGCTTTGAGAAACGAAAAAAAAATACATCGATGAAAAGAGTTTTCTTGTATTATGAAAAATTGAAAAATCCATTTTTTCACATCATAGCAATAAATAAGTTCGCTTGCAGAGATACTGTTAAATTTGCTTTTTTATCGAGTGGAGAGTTTACCCGTAATTTTCTAAACTCGTAATAATTCAAGCTTCAAAATTTCATTTAGTCCATCAAACTTTTTCCACAAAAAATCAATATTTCTTAAGTTTCACCGTGAAAAATATTGCCTCTTCTAATTAATTTTCGTGATTTTCACAATCCGAGTAAATTGTCGCACGGCCACGACAATAAACTGTATAAAAATTAACCGAATGGCATTTTTCAAGTCTACCCGCATAATTTTCAATACCCTACAATTGAACCGAAATCGGTAGAATAGAAGGAAAGAACAAGGCTCACTTTTTAAGTTCGACATTTTTCGACTCGTTTAATTTCCTGTCGTATTCAAATGTAAAACATTTTTTTTTTTTCATTCTTTTCGACTGTTCAATGACCTGTACTATTGGAAATTGCCCTTTGACTACAAATGAAATCTCTATTTCATCAAAAACAAAAAATACTTCGTTTAAAACCACTAAAAAAAAAAAAACGTAAAATATTATCCTGTAACATATATTCCTCTCGTTTTATGTTCGTCCACCAAATCAAACAACCGAACGAATTTATGTTACAATTTAATATTAAATTTTTTTTTTATTAAAAATTGAATTTGCTTCACCAAAACGTTCATTTTTTAATAACCAAATTCCTCGTCCTTGTACAATAAATTTTTCAAATTTCCAACAGAGTTAAAATATCTCTCTCTGTCCCTTTTAGGATAAAAATCAATGTCAGATATCGATATATGTCGTAATTTTCATGGATAGCTTAACGCGCTTGACACGCTTCGGATTTTAGAGGTAAAATGTGTAAAATTTCGGTTTTCAATAGTCACAAAATGGGGTACAAATATTTAAAAAAAAACCAGCATTCCTCATCCCTTATCAATAAATTTTTCATTTATCCAACAGAATCGATATCTCTCTCTCTTTCTCTCTGTTTGTCTCCCTCGTGATAGGTTGAATATTTGTCGTGATTTTCATGGCGTAAATTGACAAGTATGACTATTTCTGTCAACGAGATAGTCAAAGGGGAGGGGCAAAATGGCAAAACTAACCGACAACTGGGCTTGACCTACTCCACACAATTCTCTCGATGCGCTGCAGTCTATGCGTGCGATGCAGTAGTTCGCGGGGGATATCGAGCGCAAGAGAGGAGCGGGCAAGGAGAATGGTGCGGCGGGGTGGGTGGGTGGGTCTGGGGCGGCGGTGGGGCGGGGGGGGGGGGGGGGGGGGGTGGGGCGGGGGGGGGGGGGGGTTGGAGAGGTGATGCGACGCGACACTCGACGCACGTTTCTGTCTCGCTCTCTCACCGGATAGAGATGGAATCATCCACACACTATCATCGCTGCAGCTAATGCAATACTGGAATGCCACTTATCGCGAGCTGTCCTGCCGGCCGTAACAATATTATCCTTTTATAACGAACTCATCTCGACGATTTTTTTTTATCATTTGTCTGCTATGGTTCGAAAATTTTCTTGTGAAAAAAAAAAAAAAAAAATGCCCGATAGATTTTTATCGGAAATTTAATGCAATATGGCACGACAATGTCTAAACATTCCCTGATAATAATAATAATAAAGGCGCAATCATGCGAATGAATTTTTACAGTTGAGGAGAAGTTTCGTTTCAGCTAATTTTTCGCTCGTAGAATTTTCTTTCGCTAGGGGATGATTTTACTGTTGATATTTTTACTTTTATTTTTTATCCTCTGGTAAATGAACAAATATTTATTATCGGAAATGCACAACGGGGAGGGGTCGTCTTCCCATTTACAATTAATTTCATTGGTACGTGTCATTGTTGTTATTATTATTAATAACAATACAGACGAAAATTATTCATTGACGTTTCCGTTTTCGAACACCATTTTTTTTTTTTGTTTTTTTTTTTTTTTATAAACCAGACATTATTGAAGCTAATTAATTAAATTTTGGAAAAACCGTATAACTTAGTTTTTCTAAAATTTCATTTTAGTTTAACTCTGATTATTATTATTATTCTCTATACCTTTTATGATCATTTGACATTTCGTCGTGTACAGAGTGGGGGTTGAAATGGTGGACTCGGTATCCGATATGAGAACTCAAACTTATACCAATTATTATTATTATTATTATTATTATTATTATTATTATTATTATTATTATTATTATTATTATTATTATTATTATTATTATTAATTATAACCTTGTGTGAGCATCACGGATCCTCGCCAGACTCCTCGTATTTGCTGGCGATGCAACATTATTATCGCCGCCAGGGGGACCTTTCCTAACTCAGGAGAAATCTTAACACATTTGCAGCATGACGCGTTCCAGATGTAAGAACCCCCGTTTCTGCAAGTTCTAGCAAAAAAAAATACTACAGTTGTCGTATGTGGTACGACATTGTCATCACTATCACAGGTTCTCCCGGAAAGCTGTGGGAACACATTCGTTTGCCAGTTCATCAGTTCCATGAACTTTATATGTGAGGGCTGGTATGAAAAAGAGGGTAGATATATATATATATATATATATGTGTGTGTGTATATGCATATATAAGTATGTGGAATTTGCAAATAACTCATGGGGTTTTGTGATTCTCATGCTACGAAATACACATGAATTTTTTCACGCATTCTCAAAAAAAAATCCTCCATGAAAGAAAGAATATTTATTCCCTGCTCCACCGTCTATCTGGACAAATGGTTTGCACGCAGAAAAATGAAACGAATAATCGAAGAATAAACGAGGCTTCAATGATGACAAATTAGCTGCTTCCACTGCGTCTCGGAATTCTCCATTGCCCAAACTATTCGAGTGGTGCACACCAAACAAGTGAGTGCGAGGGGAAGAGAGAGAGAGAGAGAGAGTGTGTCTCGACTGTGAGAGCGGTCAATGTTTGTCTGGTCTATGCAGTATACATGCCAGCTACAGGGATCAGCGTATATCCCTATATGTTGAACATCGAGTTTGAGTTTATAGCACCGAAATTCCAGAAGCTGTCGCACGTTAACTGGCCATCCCTTGTATTGTTTGAGACGAAAACCATAATGACGGAGTCACGTTTCGCTATTACGATTTTCATGCATCCAAATATACACGTGAAGAAGGTCCAACAACCTCGTTCAGCCACAATTTGAACTTGGTAACGTGACACTCAAAACTTATACTCTGTCCACTCTGTCGTAAATTCAATCAAGGTCAATACACAAATCAGCCTCACGATGTCGTCATTCGTTTTGCTCGATTTTGCTGCAACGATCGTGAAACATTTCTATATATGTAATGTTACCCATGGAGTTTTAGTTTTTGGTACCGAAATTCCAAAATCTGTCGCACTTTAACTGATAGCCACCCCTTGTACTGTTTGAGACGAAAACCATAATATCGGTGTCACGTTCGTCGTAAATTATCAATACACAAATCAGCCTCACGATGTTATCATTTGTTTTGCTTGATTTTGCTGCAACGATCGTGAAACATTTCTATATATATATAATGTTACCCATGGAGTTTTAGTTTTTGGTACCGAAATTCCAGAAGCTGTCGCACGTTAACTGATAGCCACCCCTTGTACTGTTTGAGACGAAAACCATAATGTCAGAGTCACGTTTCGCTATTACGATTTTCATGCATCCAAATATACACGTGAAGAAGGTCCAACAACCTCGTTCAGCCACAATTTGAACTTGGTAACGTGACACTCAAAACTTATACTCTGTCCACTCTGTCGTAAATTCAATCAAGGTCAATACACAAATCAGCCTCACGATGTTGTCATTTGTTTTGCTCGATTTTTCTGCAACGATCGTGAAACATTTCTATATATATAATGTTACCCATGGAGTTTTAGTTTTTGAATTTCTTGTACTGTTTGAGACGAAAACCATAATGTCAGAGTCACGTTTGGCTATTACGATTTAAAAATCTCCATGGGTAACACCCATGGAGTTTTAGTTTTTGGTACCGAAATTCCAAAATCTGACGCACTTTAACTGATAGCCACCCCTTGTACTGTTTGAGACGAAAACCATAATGTCAGAGTCACGTTTGGCTATTACGATTTTCATGCATCCAAATATACACGTGAAGAAGGTCCAACAACCTTGTTCAGCCACAATTTCAACTTGGTAACGTGACACTCAAAACTTATACTCTGCCGACTGTGTCGTAAATTATCAATACACAAATCAGCCTCACGATGTTATCATTTGTTTTACTGGATTTTGGTGCAACGATCGTGAAACATTTCTACGTATATAATGTTACCCATGGAGTTTTAGTTTTCGAATTTCTTGTATTGTTTGAGACGAAAACCATAATGTCAGAGTCAAGTTTCGCTATTACGATTTTCATGCATCCAAATATACACGTGAAGAAGGTCCAACAACCTCGTTCAGCCATAATTTGAACTTGGTACCGTGACACTCAAAACTTATACTCTGCCCACTGTGTCATAAATTATCAATACACAAATCAGCCTCACGATGTTATCATTTGTTTTGCTCGATTTTGCTGCAACGATCGTGAAACATTTCTATATATATATAATGTTACCCATGGAGTTTTAGTTTTTGGTACCGAAATTCCAAAATCTGTCGCACTTTAACTGATGGCCCTTGTATTGTTCGAGACGAAAAACTACACAGAGGCAGAATCACGTCGTAATATTATACGATCTTCGTGTACCCACATATAATATACTCCTGAAGAACAAAATCCAGCAACATCGCCCAGTCGTAATTTTCTCTCGGCAACGTGATACCGCTCGAGAGTTATGTCGCCCCCTCGTAAAATACAATCTACGAGCCAACGTTGATATTACCATTTATTTGATCATTCTCAGCTAGGTCTAACCAGAGTTAAAAAAAAAAAAAAAAAAATCTCGGTACTTATTTGGGTTTTAATCTCAATGAAAGAGATCGTAAACCCGTGAAATTAACAAACTCTCACGAGTGGCTTATAAGTCTCATTTTCATTTATTTTATTCCGCGTGTACCAAGGCAGAAGGAAACTCACCCTACTAACTCTGAACTAAATCATCTCTGCTATTGGCTCATCGGTACGTTACTGACACAGCCAAGTGTTGTACGTACAAAACCCCTTTACAGTTTCAGTTTACACACACACACACACAAATATAACGTTATACATTTACAAATGCCCGTGAAATTAACAAACTCTCACGAGTGGCTTATATGCCCTATTTTCATTTAATTATTATACTCGCTCCAGATTTTCTCTTTTACGTGTATTTTATTCCGCGTGTACCAAAAGGCAGAAGGGAACTCACCCAGCTCTCGACTAAATCACCTCTCCTATTGGCTCATCGGTATACGTTTTACTGATGACGTTACTGACACAGCCAAGTGTCGTACGTACAAAACCCCATATAGTTTCAGTTTACTCACACACACACACACACACACACCCAAACCCTAACGTTTGGCATATACAAATGCATGCATACATCGTTCGAGCGTTAACTATGCAGGAAAACATGTCAACGCGAAGCCTTTTGCGGTGAATTGCATTCGTCGCTGATGTTAACTCAGTGACTTGCTGTGCGGGTAGTTTACCTACTTCTCCTCATGCCTGTGCTTGTCGCACGGAATTAGTTGATCGAGCTAACTTAGTTTTAGAGATAGAAATTTGGCGATTTAGATAAGTCTTTGAGCGTGAAATTTTAGCAGCTCATATGCGGATGAGTGATATGGGAAATAAAAATATGAGCTCTTCAGAGCTTGGCAAGAGATGAGGGAAAGGGAGAGGCTCTTTTTCATATGTACACGGGGCATACTGTTGGCGAATGGACGAGATCCCAAACACACGGGGTAGTTAGCACATGCCACTCCTCGACCGTTATGCCTGAAACTCTCTGATATAGCTCCAGCATGGTTATACTCTTTCTATCCCCCCCCTCTCTCTCTCTCTCTCTTCCTCTCTCTCTCTCTCCCCCTCCCTCTCACTCTCCCCTCTCTCTCTCTCTCTCTCTCTCTCTCTCTCTCTCTCTCTCTCTCTCTCTCTCTCTCTCTCTCTCTCTCTCTCTCTCTCTCTCTCTCTCTCTCTCTCTCTCTCTCTCTCTCTTTCTCCCTCCCTCTCTCTCTCTTTCTCCATCTCTCTATCTCTCTCTCCCTCCCTCTCTCTCTCTCTCTCTCTCTCTCTCTCTCTCTCTCTCTCTCTCTCTCTCTCTCTCTCTCTCTCTCTCTCTGTCTCTGACTTCAACATACTTAATCACGTAGTAGAGGAGGCAAAACGTGAGCTCGAGTCTCGGAGCTTTATTCAAGGCATTTAACCGTAACCCCTCCGTGTCCTTGGAAGGGGGTGGGGGTGCAAGTGCAAAATGCTCAGTCCACCCCTGTATGAGTTACGTGGTGAGATGAGTTTCTCCCTCTGCTCGCAAAGTTCCTTTGCCTTTATAGCTGTGTATTTTTCCACCAGCTCTTTTGTAGACAGTATTTTTTTTTTTTTTTTTTTTATCAACGATTTTTTTTTTTTCATCTAGTCCCTCGACATAGAATTCTCTTCAGTTCTGGTCACAGAGAAGCTTTTACGATGTCGCCAAATAGAATATCCACTATTGATAAAAATCAAGTGGAATACGAATAAAATGGAAATAAATTTTTACTGATACGTTTTCGAGACACTTCGTATAGATGGTGCTTACTTGTTATTTTTTATTTTTTATTTTTCTACGACTGGGTGTACGTGTGGTAGGTAAAAAATTGCATCTCCAACCAAGAGATAAGAGGCAAAAAATGGCAAGTTAACTACCGCGGGGAGATAACACTTTTATCGTTGTGTGGTGCTCAAGCCAGGAACGAGCTGAATCTATAAAACGTTGGGGAGAAATTCCGGTAGAGAGAAATGTCTTTACCGTCACATTTTGAAGTGGCACTCTTTGGGTTGGCTCTTGCCGTTGTGTGTCTCGCTGGCTTATATATATATATATATATGTATATATTCAGGAAGAAAAAGTTTGAGGAGAGACTTGGGAGAGTACCGAGAGTATATAAGAGTACAATGCCTGTTAAAGTCTGGCGAGAAGGGTAAAACGACGACGTGCTCGATGTAATTAACGCCAAGTGGGAGGAGGGGGAGAGGCTCCTGACATCGTGCACACACATTGGGCTGCCTTACTTCTCGAGACATGCCGACGCGTGCGAATTTTCACGAGGAGTTCGCCTCCACCCGTTACTTGTCGAAATTGCACTTTCACCGTCGAACACATCTCGACATCAGCATTAATCCTGGTGTGTGTTTTGTCTTTTGTGAGTATGTGCGATGTGTGATGTATGTGTGAGTTAAACCTCTAAGGTTGAACAAACGCCAGGAAATTTCACATAAAAAGTTTGTTTTTTTTTTTTTTTTTGTTCACATCCTAACAGAAAAAAAGGCTCGCTTAGTTGAATCGAGTACCCATGAAATGTACATGGGTACTCGATTCAATTAAGCGAGCCTTTTTTTCTGTATGTTTCTGTATCTTATATGTTTGAAACGTTGATTAATTCAATCAATTAGAATTTTATTTCTAGAATGAAATGAATGGACGTCAATTTAATTAAATCATCGTAGTACATTTACCTCGATTATATTTATTGCACTGACTCAATTGCCATTCGACAAACTTAAAACACTCAACATTTTTTAGTTACCTGCATTTTTTGGCTTTATCGCACACGGAAAAAAATGTTATTTAATCAATTAAATTTGTATATGTTTGATCAATTTTGTTTTTGATTTAATTGAAATATTCTTTCAATTATATACATTTCAATCTATTGCAATTATTTTATATTTACCTCGTGAACGTATTAATTATTTTAATAAATATTAAAATTTTCTCTATTCTACTATATATACGTTTCTGGTCTGCTGATAAAGTTTTTCTTGGCTTTTGACTGTGTGCAGTATGATAGAACTCTATTCAAATAACTCCCTCAAATTAATTCACACTGTATATTATCATGATACCTCGAGTTTACTTTGAGGTATTGACACAAAACTTTCTCCACAAATGAAGCAACGTTTGGTATAGTGCAGTTAAGTTGGGTAGTGTATAGGGACAGTTTGGCATAGTGTAGTTATAGTATTGTACCTACAAAGTATAGTAAAATATAACAAAATTTAGTTTGGAAAAATGTAGGAAAATTTAGTATAGTAAAACGAAGCATAATTTAGTATATTAAAACGTAGCATAATTTAGTATAGTAAAACAGCATAATTTAGTATAGTAAAATAGCATAATTTAGTATATTAAAACATAGCATAATTTAGTATATTATAGTATACATTATATTATGTACGAAGGTTGTCAGAGGGATTATGTTACAGAATTTTATAATCGCTTGGAAAATGTTAATCCTATTCAAGCCGAAACATATCTCAGACTAACCAAAAAGGAGGGAGAAAGAAGATGAACTTGCACTTGACATCGTCACAATAGTTCCCATTAAAAAGTTTCGCCTCTATAAAAGCGTGAAAATTGAGTAAATATTTCGCTCATACCGGAAGTTTCATAAAAAAAACTCCCTCAAATTAATTCACACTGTATATTATCATGATACCTCGAGTTTACTTTGAGGTTTTTTTTTTTTTCTCTTTTATTGTTAAATTATAATCTGTTACGTACATAACAATAAATAATTGTGCAGGTAACCGGGACAAAACTTTGAGGTATTGACATAAAACTTTATCCACACATGAAGCAACGTTTGGTATAGTGCAGTTAAGTTAGGTAGTGTATAGGTACAGTTTGGCATAGTGCAGTGTAGTGCCTACAATGTATAGTAAAATATAACAAAATTTAGTTTGGAAAAATGTAGGAAAATTTCGTATAGTAAAACGAAGCATAATTTAGTATATTAATACGTAGCATAATTTAGTATAGTAAAACAGCATAATTTAGTATATTAAAACATAGCATAATTTAGTATATAACAGTATACATTATATTATGTACGAAGGTTGTCAGAGGGATTATGTTACAGAATTTTATAATGGCTTGGAAAATGTTAATACTATTCAAGCCGAAATAAATCTCAGACCAACTAAAAAGGAGGGAGAAAAAAGGTGAACATAAAAACTTGCACTTGACACAGTCACAATAGTTCCCATTAAAAAGTTTCGCCTCTATAAAAGCGTGATAATTGAGTAAATATTTCACTCATACCGGAAGTTTCATAAAATAAGGTGCAACCTTTAATTGCAATATTTTTTATTTTATTTTAATTGGAAAATCATTGAGAAAATATACAAATGACTAAATTATTAATTTTTATCCAAGCAGATTTTACAAATAAAGACTCCGCATTTACATTTTGCTTGTTGGAATCAGCAAAATGTTTCAAGCTCACCGAGCAAAAAGTAATTTAAACTTTACTCTGGTATACAGCATTAATTCTTAATTACAGGGAGAATGGCCACAAACGGGTAGATATAGAAATAAGTTGTCTCCGTCACAGCTCATTCCCAAATGAAGTTACGCGGTATTAAACGCAGCTTTACCGAGAAATATTCCTGGTTAAAATTCGACCGCATTATTTTCCGCACTGTGGCATCGCGAGAGATGGTTGCGAGCAATTCTCTCTCTCTCTCTCTCTCTCTCTCTCTCTCTTTGCCGCCTTCTCTTTCCTGAAGAGAAAAGCCGCCCGGGAGTGCTTCTCAACGGTTAGATAAACTTAACTCGTTAGTGTTCAACCGCCAAGTTTTACGAGACAATGCTCCAGCTATCCAGCCTGCTTAAGACGCGAGGGTGAGTGAAAGAGAAAAGAGAGAGAGAGAGAGAATGAGATACCAAAAGCCGATTTATACTTTTTCACCTCCTCTGCTCCTCTGCCAGAGACAACCTCGCACAATTCTTTCTTTTTCGCAAGATTAACCACATTCTCTATCCGGCACACTCTTATCATCCGTATATGTAATATCATCGTCGACTTATCACCAGTGACCTCGATACAGTTGTACTCGTTTAATTTCAACAGCTATGAGGATTAACTGATCCGTTTTTTCGGTACAGAAATAAATTACATTTTATTGGTACAGCAAGAGGAGGTTTTCGGTGTACATGGAGAGCTTTTCTAGTAGCAATATACAAGCTGCGCTCGCTCTGGCTGCAAAACAACTCACGTACACCAAACCTGACTTTTTTTTTTTTTTTTTTTTTTATTCAAGCTTTTCAAAGAGCAACGTGGTCTCCAGTGCTCAGACCAATTAAAGATTCAACGACAACGACGTCGATGATGATTATAATAATAATAATGATACTAATAATAATAATAATATTTTTTGCACATAAAACATTTAATCATAGAACTTTCCGAAACGAGACCCTAATATATGAACGAGACAAACTAATGGTGTCCTCAGCTCTCATGTAAGAACGTAAAAATTTATCATGTGTAAACAATCCGTTACGCATTTTTAGCAGAAAGATTGTTGATAATGAAATTAAAACGAAATATGGATATTAAAAAATTAATGAATCGAGTAAAATCGTCGATTTATAATTGAAATAATGGATTATCCGTTTTATTTTTTTATTCAAGCTTTTCAGAGAGCAACAACGTGGGTCTCCAGTGCTCAGACCAATTAAAAATTGATCGACGACGACGTGGATGATAATAATAATAATAATAATAATAATATTTTTTGCACAAAAAACATTTAATCATAGAACTTTCCGAAACGAGACCCATACTATATGAACGAGACAAGCTAATGTCCTCACCTCTAATGTAAGAACGTAAAAATATATCATGTGTAAACAATCCGTTACGCATTTTTAGCAGAAAGATTGTTGATAATGAAATTAAAACGAAATATGGATATTAAAAAATTAATGAATCGAGTAAAATCGTCGATTTATAATTGAAATAATGGATTATCCGTTTTATTTTTTTATTCAAGCTTTTCAGAGAGCAACAACGTGGGTCTCCAGTGCTCAGACCAATTAAAAATTGATCGACGACGACGTGGATCATAATAATAATAATAATAATAATAATATTTTTTGCACAAAAAACATTTAATCATAGAACTTTCCGAAACGAGACCCATACTATATGAACGAGACAAGCTAATGTCCTCACCTCTAATGTAAGAACGTAAAAATATATCATGTGTAAACAATCCGTTACGCATTTTTAGCAGAGAGAATGTTGATAATGAAGTTAAAACGCAATATGGATATTAAAAAATTAATGAATCGAGTAAAATCGTCGATTTATAATTGAAATAATGGATTATCCGTTTTATTTTTTTATTCAAGCTTTTCAGAGAGCAACAACGTGGCTCTCCAGTGCTCAGACCAATTAAAAATTGATCGACGACGACGTGGATCATAATAATAATAATAATAATAATAATAATAATAATAATAATATTTTTTGCACAAAAAACATTTAATCATAGAACTTTCCGAAACGAGACCCATAATATATGAACGAGACAAGCTAATGTCCTCAGCTGTAATGTAAGAACGTAAAAATATATCATGTGTAAACAATCCGTTACGCATTTTTAGCAGAGAGAATGTTGATAATGAAGTTAAAACGAAATATGGATATTAAAAAATTAATGAATCGAGTAAAATCGTCGATTTATAATTAAAATATTGAATTATTCGTATATTATTAATATCTCTTGAATTCTCGGTACAAAGAGCTTCGGGCCATTTTATTAGTGCGTTTGAAAGGTTAGTTGAAAAGCTCAAACGATTAAATTTCAACAGAGGAACAAACATTTAATCAAATAAATGAGCCTCCTTCCGAGTTTTAAAAAAATAATTGGTTTTTATAAAAGTCCTTCTTTATAAACAATATTTGTTTTACGTTTTCCCAGCAAAAAAAAAACAAGATAGTGTGAGAAAAAAGGAAATAGGACTTTCTAATCTCTGAAATGCATCAAGAAGCTCCTTGAGAATGCGAAATAAAGCTCCCTCACAATGCAAAGCCTTAAAACCTTTCCTGATAAATACTCTATTTATATAATGCACACCACATCGAAATGGGTTCAGCCATTATCAAAATTATCATGTTGAAGCAAATAGACAGACTTACTGTTCACTTTATACGTATAGAGAGGAGAAAGGGATATGTATATATATATGTGTGTGTGTGTGGAAATCTTCAGCGTTGTTCCTTGCTTGTTTCGGGTCAATAATTCAAACTAAACTTCCTTCCGTCTGACCCTAAGACAACCAACTGTATTTATCCAATCACGATTCATAAACTCTAACACTCTACGCCCTTACGAAAATGATTTAAGGCATTCAAATTATTATTACGTTATTATTTAATTTATTTAGCACACTTTTAGGGCTTCGTCACTGATTTTTTAAACTTAAATAGTAACTATTAAGATGTAATAATATTTTGAAGCTCCGATAGTTTTTTTTTTTCTAAACAATTTTTTTTCAATAGCTCGTAAACATGGTTTTTTTTATAAACCCAATTTAAATAAAAATGTTCTCTAGCGATGATACACGAATAAATAAATCATACTTTTTGTTATAAAAATTAAATTAAAAAATCATCAAAGAATTTCATATCTTTGATCGATTGACATTGGAATAAAATTTTCATAGGATTAATTGTTTTGAGATAATTTTACTGTCATAAAATGGCCACTTTTCAAATGTCTTCCTGAATTAATGGTTTCGTTTTTTTTTTTTAAATTTATTTTTTATATCATTCCAGGAGGCAATGACGAAAAACAAACGTCGAAATTGGCGACGTTTGTTGGCCGGTGGACTAGTAGGGATAGTCGTTCTCGGTCTGGTTATCGCGGCCATTATTCTACTGAGCGGTAGTCCTGCCGATTCCACGCGAACCCGAACTACCGGGACAACTGGCGCTGCTGTCACCCTCGAAGAGTGGCTCTGGGGCTCTCTCTCAACCAAAAGCTTCAATGGTACCTGGATCAGTGGTCAGTTTCTCTGCACATATCACACGAATAAAACGAACCAACAGAATCAACCACAATTCCACTCTTTTATCTCACTAAATATTACTCTCTACCTTGTCACTCTTTAAATAAAAAAAAAAAGAATATTCGATAATCAGAAAAAATTTAATTCACGATTCTTATACTTTTATGTCCTTTTTGCATAATCTTCTTGTTTGAATACATTTTTTTAAATATCAAGAATCCTGTTTGTTAAATATATACATATTGAAGAAACAGGATATATATTTATTTTATATTTACTATATATATATATATATGCAGTTAAAATAGCTCAGATGGCATTGGAGGTTTTGGGATTGTTTTTCTTTTTTTTTTTTTTTTCGACAGCAATATAATCAAGAGTAATCATACCTTTTTGAGAAAAAGACTACAGTAAAATATTTTTTTTATTATACAAATGTTTCCACCGTCTCGATTATTTCAAAAGAGGTCATACGTAAAATTATTGTTGGACTTTTTCTCATATTGTCCCAATTCTGGTTAAATCTGTGCAACCAAAACTCTCGTGGATTTCGAAAGGTCATAACTTCTTCTCTTCAGCCAAAATGTTCATAAAAATCTCTGGCTCGCTGCCATTCTAGATGCATCAGGCTGAAAGTTGGTATGCATCCTCACAAATTCAACTTGAACAAATTCTATTACGACGATTCTTGATATTCAACGAGGTGTGCTAAAGTTATCCGCGGTTCAAATTAGATCATGGATCAACATTTTTTGTTCCATGCACGCAGAGGCATGAGAAATAATAATAATAATAATAATTTCGTAAATGTAATATTACAAAACTGGTAATAAAATTTGCACGCAAGGATTCAATCTGAGCACTCCAACAGTGCCAGGCTGATCGACCAAGTGGCAGAGAGCCAGAAAAAAAAATGTCCTCTCCATTATATATCCGACAGACTTGTGCAATTTTTGTTTTAAACTATTATTTGAGGAAAAACACTGATAAATTTTATTCATTTATAAATTCGATATTTAAAATATTTAATAGATCGAAAACTTTTTTATCCTTCCTAATTGGAAATAATATTGAATCGAACGAAAAAAAAAAGTACAAAATTTGCACTCCTGATGGTTGAGAACATCGAAATTTTGCTATAGCTTTTCCCTTAAAAAGGAAAGGGGAGGGGATGAAAATTGGTAGCCGCGTGTTAAAAATTCTTGGATATTAAAGATGGAAATAGTCGAGTTGAGGGAAGAAAATTTCAAATACTCACCGTTCGTCCCAGAGTTATCTGATACGACAATTGAGACCTGGATGAAATGGCCATGGCTCGCGTATCGGAACACGGTTTTTCCCCAGTTTTCCTTGTGCCCACGTGCGAATGCAATGCAGCTATATAGTAAACGCAGAGAGACATTCCAGAGGGAATAATAACCGAGAATTGGATGACATCCAGAAATGAAAGTAGGAAGAGCGAAAAAGCTGACGAAGCCGACATACACTGGGGAAAGCGTCAACGACAATAAGCTGAACAAAAAATAAAATTCGATATCTCAATTGTCAAACTTTGTGACACTTTAAAATTCAATGAATATCACGAAATTTTTATTTTGTGTCTCGGATACAAATTTACAAATTCCATCGATTGTTCAATTGTTCGATTGTTCAGTCCCCCAATCGTTAAAACAGTCATTAAAGTCCACCCAAAACTAATGATAATTAAAAATAGTTAAAACTGGTTTTAAACAGGCTGAATATGTTACTGTGTATTTATTCAAAACGAGTATGTTTGTCATGACAGAATAATTAATTCAGTCCGATAATCGTTAAAACAGTCATTCAAGTCCACCCAAAACTAATGATAATTAAAAATAGTTAAAACTGGTTTTAAACAGGCTGAATATGTTACTGTGTATTTATTCAAAACGAGTATGTTTGTCATGACAGAATAATTAATTCAGTCCACCAATCGTTAAAACAGTCATCCAAATCCAGCCAAAACTAATGATAATTAAAAAGAGTTAAAACTGGTTTTAAACAGGCTGAATTTGTTACTGTGTATTTATTCAAAACGAGTATGTTTGTCATGACAGAATAATTTATTCAGTCCGATAATCGTTAAAACAGTCATTCAAGTCCACCCAAAACTAATGATAATTAAAAATAGTTAAAACTGGTTTTAAACAGGCTGAATTATTTACTGTATATTTATCCAAAAAGAGTATGTTTGTCATGACAGAATAATTAATTCAGTCCACCAATCGTTAAAACAGTCATCCAAATCCAGCCAAAACTAATGATAATTAAAAAGAGTTAAAACTTGTTTTAAACTGGCTGATTTGTTTACATTATATTTATCCAAAAAGAGTATGTGTATCATGACAGAATAATTAATTCAGTCCGCCAATCGTTAAAACAGTCATTCAAGTCTAGCCAAAACCAATAATAATTAAAAAGAGTTAAAACTTGTTTTAACCCTCCATAGTCATACTATCGGAGAATTTCATGGTGGTCGCACTGGGCCGATCCTAGCCAGTCAGTTTCAAAAAACCATCGTGAGAAAACTATCCGTCCAATATGGATGAAAAAATTACAGAATATGCTTTGAACATTCTAGATTACGTACGAAAAATCGATTTATAAGAAATCAAATGGCAACATTAAAAAAAAAAATCATTAAGAGGTCAATGCGCAAAGAGGACACTTTTTCACCAAAAAAAAAACGACTGGTCGATTCTATCCAGTGTGATGACTACGGAGGGTTAAACAGGCTGCATTTATTACTGTATATTTGTGCAAAAAGTGTATGTTTGTCATGACAGAATAATTAATTCAGTCTGCTAATCATTAAAATCGAGTCCATCCATGTTTGTTATAATCATTAAACGCGTTTCATTTTAATCTGATCATCTCTTCGACCCTCATGTTCATAATGATACAGTAGTATTTGGGGAATAGTAGCTCGAGGGTAGGGGTGGGGGATGAGGGATTCGGGTTTTGGTGGTACCCGTAGTTGATATTTCCCGCGGTAAACACAGAACAAGCCTGAGAACTCCTGTGGGGTCGATCAATGGACATAGTGGTATGTGCGAGCCCTCGTTTGCTCCAACCGTTATACACCACTATCGAACTGCTTTTGAAATTGCATTGTTTCACTTCCGACCGCCCTTTCCCCTCCTCTCGCTCCATCGCGTTTCCATGAAAATGGGCTTTGCGCCAAACTTTACGAAAAATTCACCACCATTTTCTTTTCCTCGTCTTTATTGCAGATGACGAGATTCTTTATCGCGATGAGATTGGAAATTTGATTATGTTCAACGTGAGCTCAGCATCATCGAGATACCTTTTAAACGTCACAAATGTTGTGAGTAAAAAAGTATTTTTTTTTTTTTGCCCAATTTGTGAACATTTATTTTAAAGTTTATGACATTCTTGAACTTTCAGCACCCTGATAATTATTTTTCATTCAGTCACGAATTTAAGGGGGCAATACATCCTTATAATTCAACCCCTTGAAATAATAATATTACCGGGCTCTCGATTTTTTTAACCGTATCATTTTCGATTCGAAAGAATACTAAAAGTTGAGACAACAAAAAAATAATAATTTGGAAGAGTTATAATTTCTATTGTTTTTTTTTTTTTTCTAATTTGTTTAAAAAAAAATTCCAACGACATTTTATTCACGAAATACCTGCCAGAAGATAAAAAAAAAATTGGTCCACAGAAGCTACAGAACTCAATAAAATATCTCTATTTCATTTTTTTAACAAGTAAAAGTTATGAATAAAAAATAAATTAATATTTGGCTATGGATAAGCTTCAAAATTTATCTGCTCCTACAAATGTCATCGGAAGAATTTTTTCTGCCGATTTTTTTCTTTTTTTTATGTTCTGGCAGGTATTCCGAATAAAATATCGTTGGTAATTTTTTGTAAACAAATTAGAAAAAAAAAGATAAAAATTCTAACTCTTCGAAAATATTTTTTTTTTTCTTCTTTCAACTTTTAGTATTTTTTCGAATCGAAAATGATGCGTTGAAAAAAATGGAGAACCCTGTAACATTATTATTTCAAGGGGTTGAATTATTGGGTGCCCTTAAATTCATTCATAAGGCCCAATTCGTTCAGCTTTAAATTCCTCTCATTGTGCAAAAGAAAAATTAAATCGTCACCGCGTAACTTTGTTTACGCGCTTTGCTTGCACTCTCTGACCTGATAAGGCTTTTGGCAGACCAAAAGAATCGTAAAATATCAGGCGGTGACGTAAGCACTAAAATCAATAAATAAAATACTTTGCGCGTAAAGAAAGTGAGAGTGATGTTTGTCGTAAAAAAAAAAATCTCCCGTTATTCCCATTAAATAGTTTTTTTCTCGACGATTTCAGGCGCTCATTTCCAGCTTTGATCACCACATTTCGGCGGATCGAAAATATCTTCTGTTAGCATCAAACTATCAAAAGGTGAGTTGGGTCATATTGGTAATAAAAATAAAAAAAAAACAATATATAAGGGTGATGTTATATATTTTTTGTCAGTATACGAAAAACTTTTTGACCTTCCAAATATGTAATTTACATTATTTATGCCTCCACGCATATTGTCCTAAAAGCGACTTCGAGCTACATAACTTTTGCAAACAACCACGATTATTCGTATTATGAATTCAACGTTCCAACGACCAACAAACATAACACCCCATACGCACGTTGTTTTTCTGTTGCATTAACTTTTATCCATTATTCACATCGATGTTATTCATTAGGTAGAAAAAAAAATTTATACTCGTGATATAAAAATTTTATTACAACAGTTGCCGATTTTTGTCACCCACGAAATTATGAATTTTATTTGTTTTTGCTTTCTCATAAAAATCATTTTCGCGATGTTTTTTTTCAGAGGAATTTTTTTCAATCGAATTCTGAATTATTTCGCAAAAATTCAAACAATCATAAAATTTTCGTTGAAATTTCTCTACGTGAATTTCAAAATTATAAAAAATTCATAGCTTTTGCAAATGGCTGAAGATTGCAAAGAAACGATCTCCAAGTTTAAATTTCCATGTTTTTTTTTATCGCTCATTAATATTTATCATTTTCGATAATTAAAAATTTCATTTTCGATAATTAAAAATTTCATTTTTAATTATCCTTTTAGCTTTTTTTCTCCAGATGTATTTGATCCAAGCGGCGAATTGTTAAATTGTTCAGCTCGTTGTCGCTACAACTCTCGTGCATATATTTTTAATGGAATGATAACTTTCGCGCTATTCCTCTGCCAGACAATCAAACGTAACGTTCTATGATGTATATCTTTGAGCGTTGCACAGCTCTGGCGTGTAGTAACGGTGCTATTTGAGAACAAATATAGATATCAGAGGAAAGCTAGCGAGAGGGTGAGGCGTGAAGCGTATATTCATACAACCTGAGCTGGAGAATATGCACATATATATGTATGTATGACTGTATATATGTATGTATGTATGTATGTATGTATGTATGTATGTATGTATGTATGTATATATATACAAGCAAAGGACAATGGGGGCCCCTGACGAAGAGACAATGCACACAGCTGGTGAACGTTCTCTCGCAAGTTTCCACGGGCCCATAACAGAAATTTAAATCAGCAGATGACATTGTCCTACAATGCCCTCCACACGATAAATATATATATATAGACGCCCACAGACATATACAACTATCTGGAATACTGATGTAACAAGTACAATGTGGATCATACAAACTATCATTATCCGGGACTATGTCGATATCACCATCTCTTCACTATTGCTATAATCATCCCGTTTGAGGAAGGCTCGTCGAGGATAAACGGATTTTCCCAAGATCAACATGGCTTATCTTTCACAGCCCATCGTTACACTTCAACGGGATTGAATCTCCGCTGGCATATTTGAGAGATAATATCGACCCCGAAAGTTGAGCAATTTGTATATTGGCCTCAAGCAAGAGTTTCTCGAGCTTGACTTTTTAACATATTCATGTGTAATCTACGTGTAATATCTTATTATAAAATTTATACGAGGTGCTTCCTATTTTACGAATACTTTGATTTTAAAATCTCTTCAATCTGAGCAGCAAAGATCTAAAAATTTCATAGGCATTCATCGAAATAACGCATATTACGTTCTCAATAATTCATTAATTTCCAAATGATGAAAAATTTCTCCATTTAATTGAGCAAAAACTTGAAAATTGACTTCTGACACATAAATTTATGTGTATTTTTTTTTTTTAACTTTTCCTTCGATCGACTGGTGGTCTACACGAATCTAAAGAGAATAAAAAACGAAATTTTAGTATTTATTTTTTGGCAAACTTACGAAAAATGAATTTTGAATTCAAAATACAAAATCAGCATTTGAAAGTTGAATTTTCATTATCTGCAATATTTTATTCTCTCATTTGCTTTTAGACCATTGGAAAAAAAATGAAAAGAAAAGGGGCGATGGAATTTATATGTTCAATTAATGGCAGTTTAAATTTGAATTATAAATTTGACCTGCTTTTATATTCGTAAAATGGGACAAACCCCTCCATTATAGGAAAGAGCGAAGCCATCAGAGTGACGAATAATAAGTAATTCATCCGTATAAATATATAGATAGATAGATGGACGGATAGATAGATGGATAGCTGCCGGTGCTTAAGCCGAAATTCACACACACACATACAAACATAAATTATATATGTATAAATATATACCGCAAGCTTTTATGTGTGTCTTTACGAGCGGGAGAAAAATCGAATACTTTGATTTTAAAATCTCTTCAGGTTTAAATGATAAATTGTTTTTTTAATTTTCTTTTTTTGGCAAACTTACGAAAAATGAATTTTGAATTCAAAATAGAAAATCAACATTTGAATGTTGAATTTTCATTATCTGCAATATTTTATTCTCTCATTTGTTTTTGGACCATTGGAAAAAAAAAGAAAAGAATTTATATGTTCAATTAATGGCACTTTAAATTTGAATTATAAATTTTACCTGATTTTATATTTGTAAAATGGGACAAATCTCTCCATTATAGGAAAGAGCGAAGCCATCAGAGTGACGAATAATAAGTAATTCATCCGTATAAATATATATATATATATATAGATAGATGGATGGATAGCTGCTGGTGCTTAAGCCGAAATGCACACACACACACACATACAAACATAAATTATGTATGTATAAATATATACCGCAAGCTTTTATGTGTGGTGTGTGTGTACCAGAGATTGCTGATGCGAGAGAGAGAGAGAGAGAGAGAGAGAGAGAGAGAGAAAGGGGGGAGGGGAGGTAGAGAGAAAGTCCAGCAAGGTACACGGAAAACGGTTCGTTATATAGCACACAATTCCATCATCGGCAACTGGACCACCATCGGCTCAAACGTTCCGTGATTAATGGTCCCTCTCACTCTCTCCTTTTTTTTTTCCCCCTAAAACGAGTTAATGGAAGCAAAATAGCGTGGGACGACCATAAATCCTTCCATATCGAGGTAACAATATTGATAGGAATGTCACGATATACTAAACGCTATCGCGCCCTCCACACGCACACAGACACACGCACACAATGACGAGAACGACGACACAAAAGTATATTTATCGAGAAAATGTCTTTTCCTGCCCATTCATACCTTCATATAGGACGATGAATAATCGATTTCCCGATCGCTTAGCGCTACAGAGCAATGGCGAGTTGAAAAAAATCGTTTTACGGTCTCTCCCCCCGCCCCCCTTGGTCTACTCCAGCCAGGAGAAAATTTTAGTATTTTTGAAACAATACCAAATGATAATGTTATTTAAACGAATCGTTTAGGATGACCTTCAATTGTGAAAAAAATAATTATAGAACAATTTTTGTTTATACTAATTTGTTGGATTTTTTTTTTATTGCTTGCAGTACTTTCGTCACACTTATTAAATGATAATGTTATTTAAACGAATCGTTTAGGATGACCTTCAATTGTCAAAAAAATAATTATAGAACAATTTTTGTTTATACTAATTTGTTGGATTTTTTTTTTTATTGCTTGCAGTACTTTCGTCACACTTATCAAATGATAATGTTATTTAAACGAATCGTTTAGGATGACCTTCAATTGTGAAAAAAATAATTATAGAACAATTTTTGTTTATACTAATTTGTTGGATTTTTTTATTTATTGCTTGCAGTACTTTCGTCACACTTATCTGGCCCAGTACTTGATTATCAATCTCGAGACTCTGTGAGTATAAATATTATTTTTTTATTTCATCGATTTATCCGTGAATAAAATATCATCCTCATTTTTTTACATTTACATATATATATATATATATATATATATATATATATATATATATATATATATATATAGAGAGAGAGAGAGAGAGAGAGAGAGAGAGAGAGAGAGAAAGCTGTAATCATTGCACATGTGGCGTTTGATCGGGGCTTTATCCAATTTTTATTTTCACCTCTGTGACCATTACAATGGCGCTTGATTTGTCGGGATAAATCGTCGTTCGGGCAATCCGAGGCTTGTAACAGCAAGCATCCCGCAATACAAGTGACAATTGACCCATTTCGACATTGTTAAGACTCGGGAGAGAGGAAGAATTTACGAATTGAGTTGGCCAAAAAGCGTATTAACGATATTAAAGAGGATTTTGTACAATAATTTATGTTCATAAGCACAATATTGTGACAGAGTTTTAATGAGAGGAAAAAATAACTTCTATCTTTATTTCTGGGGATATTTATTTTTATTATTTAGTATTTATTTTTATTAATGCAATAAACAATTTTAAGAATATGGTCATGAAAGCTAACAATCGTGTGATTATCACCAATTTTTAAAAACCCCCTCATTATCGTTTATGATTTTTTTTTTTCGACTCGTACATGGCAGATTGGAAAAAACTAATTGAAAAAAAAAAAAACATTATTTCCTTGTAACAGAAACGAAACTCAGTTAACGGTGGGAAATTCAACGAGTCTTCAGCTGGCAACGTGGGCACCACAAGGCAATGGACTCGTCTGTGTCACCCAAAATAACATATATTATCGTCCTCAGGCGGAAACGAGTAATGATTACCAAATCACTACAACCGGAATATTCGGAACTATTTACAACGGTGTGCCCGATTGGGTTTACGAGGGTCAGTCGAATATTTCTTCAATATATTCTATAATTTTTTATAACGTATTCTATCGCCCATGAATATTTCACGAGACTCTGAGATAAATTAAAAGGATAAAAAAAAGGCCTTAACGAAGAAAAGTTGAGTCGATATTAAAAAAAAAGAGACCGAGACTAAAATTCAATTGAAATTAATCTACATTACGAATAAGAAGACTTTTCTCCAATTTTGTTTTATTCACATTAAATCCAATTCAATCGATTTCTTATTTTATTTTTCTTAGTTAGGATTGAATGGCACTCGAGCGGTGGGAAGACCCTTAAAATAAAATAGAGAGAATGACATATATATATATATATATATTTATCGTAATTTATTTCAGAGGAGGTTTTCAGCTCCAACAAGGCACTATGGTTTTCGCCAAATGGCAAAAAACTCGCATTCGCATACTTCGACGATTCAAACACGCCCATAATGAATATCCCGTTCTACGGTTATCCGGGCAGTTTGTCTTTTCAGTATACATCAGCAATACCAATTCATTATCCAAAGGTAAAGATTTCTGCACACTTGATCAAGTCAAATTTATGCTGATAAATGCAAAAGGGTACAAAATTTTACATTAACAAGAAAAATTGTATTTTGTTTTTTGATTTTCATTTTTTTTTTTTTTTTTTTTAGCCCGGCACGACTAATCCGAGCGTCAATCTTTACTACGTTGATCTTGAGGCTGTTACACAGGATAACGTAACGTTGCACGAGATCAAACATCCGCCAGAACTTGCACACACTGAGAGAATTCTCGCTTCCGTTACTTTTCCAACGGATAATTTGATCGCTTCAACGTGGATGAACAGAGTACAAAATAAAGCGTACTTCGAGCTCTATAATGTGGATACATTGAGCGATACGACGGTAGAAATTTATTAATTAAATCACTTCAATATATTGACAAGTTTTTATAAAATATTTGAAATTTTTAAATAAAATATTTGCAATTTTTTAAATCAATATTTGAAATTAATTTTCTTCTAACAATTTATTAGCTTCGAGACAATAAATTAAATATATCTCATTGTACATAAACTGATCAACTTCCGGTTTTTCAATTTTTTTTTTTTCATTTTTAATAACAGGCCTTGTCGTACGGAGAGCCAAATGGCTGGGTCGAGCAATTCGAATCGCCTCATTTCAGCAAGGATGGAACAGCTTTTCTCCTTATCCTTCCTCAGAGACAATCCGATGATGTTGATTGGAGACATTTGGTTTTAGTCAGTAATGCGACAAGTTCAAAGCCCGTTGTCACACCTTTGACTTCCGGCAAATTTGTCGTAACGGAAATTGTCTCATGGGATCAGAATAATTCTCTAATGTAAGTTGATACAATTCATCGAATTATGCCCATGCGCATCTTTATCCTATTCGGGATATCAGAGAGCTATGACAATTTTTTTTTTTTGCTTAATGAGAATTTTATTTTAAGGGCTTAAAATGTTTTTCTTTTTTTCCATGAAGATATTATCTTGCAACGACTGAGACTGATTCGGCCCAACAGCACTTGTATCGGATCTCTACGATGGATCCTGAACGAAAATCGGAATGCCTGAGTTGCAATGAAAGACGAGAGACTGATGGCACTCATTGCCTATACAACACGGCGACCTTTTCAACAGACAATGCTCATTATATATTGACCTGCGCTGGTCCCGGTGTTCCTGCTATTTTCATTCATAATAGTAAAGTAAGTCGATTTTTCACTCGTAACAATTTCGATGATATTTTAGGAATTTTTATATCAGATGGCTTATTATATATATTATATATATTATTATTATTATATATTATGTATTATTAATTCTGACGTCTCGTTCACGTTTTTTTTTACGTCCATATTTTTGTGTTTGTGAAACTTTCACATAGGATCCAAATTTTGTACTGTAAATTACATACTTTTTTTTTTTTTTTTCAACGCCAGACCTTAAAAAAGCTCTTCACGTGGGAAAATCACAAAGCAGTCGCGGATATAATGGCCGAAAAATCGGAACCTTCGATCAAGAGACTGACGGTACCGTTACCAGGTGGATTTGAGGCACAAGTTCGATTGATAATACCATCTGGAGCCGATTTGACTGGAGTAACGAAATATCCAATGTTACTCTACGTGTACGTATTTTTCTCGATTCGCTATTTAAGCTGCCTCTGGCCTAAAATATTTTTAAACTTTATCGGAAATTGTACTCTGTCAAATATCAAATAATATTCCAACAAACTTTCTTCTATTATTATTTTGCATTGTGAATTTTATATGGAAACTCCCACATGACAAATTTTTCAATCGTCTTTTGGACTTTTGGAGGCTCAAAAAAAAAAGCTTATTCGACCAACGTTCCGAATCTATTTAAATGCTACATTTTTTACTGTTAAACGATTATTTTAATGCATAAAGAAAATCTCGTATAATTTTCCAATAAATCTTTGCTCCAATTTTCGATATTGGAAAGTTTGTCATTATAACGATAGTGCAACTCGAGTCATAAACGAGTTCTTTAACTCGTCTAACAAAGCTTAATAGAATAGAAATTTCGCATCACTGGCTCTTTCTCACTAATACGAAATAATATTGGGCTATCCTTTCAGTTATGGTGGTCCTGATACGTACCAAGTTACCGAAAAGTTCAACGTCGACTGGGGAACTTATCTGGTTACCCACAAGAATATAATTTATGCGGCAATAGACGGACGAGGCTCGGGCTTGAAGGGAAATGCGATGCTTTTCGCGGGCTACAGAAACTTGGGCACCGTAGAGATTTTCGATCAGATCAACGTAACGAGGTTAATATTATTATCTACTAAACTTCATACAAATGATCTCGGCTATTTTAGTTTAGCTCAACTCGTCAAATTGTTTATGGTAGAGGAACAATTTAACGCATATAATACAAATCTCTCCACATAATACAAATTTCTATATATATATATATACATGTGAGCGTGGCAATCTGAGGACAGTACAGGTCACAGGAGAGAGCACAATAGACAATATAGCGCTCAAAGTTATATTTGTGCTGCGGTTACGAAAGTGCGCGTGTCCAGAATTCAGTAACGCTGCAGAGGACCAGAAACTTTGACAATTCCACGATCTCTTGGCCCAATTCCAATTCTTCAATATACCATTCGTCTTTTTTTTTTGCCCAAAGTTTTTTTTCTTTCACTTTTTTTATTATTATTATTTTTATGAATATTATTTATGATGAACCAACCAAACAGTCATCTGCAGCACCGGATGTAAAATCTGAGCAAATACTTTTTTCTTTTCTTTTTTTTTTTCGCAACGAAAAAATCCGTGGGAAAATACAAAAAGGAGGATTTATCTTTTTTCATCGATAAAATATTACGAGCATATTGGAGTACCTGTCATGTTGTTCGATTGTTGCAGATATTTGCAAGAAAACTTTTCGTTCATCGACAAAGATAGAACGGCAATATGGGGCTGGAGTTACGGTGGATACGCAGCTGGTATGAGTTTAGCAATGGATCTTGATGGTGTTTTCAAATGTGGAATGTCCGTCGCACCGGTCACTGACTGGGCACTTTATGGTAAAAAAAATGTCGTTTATCCAAAAATTTCTCTGTCACTTTTATTTTGCCTCTTCCTCTCTGTCACTCTTTCTCTCTCCCTCTTGTTTTTATTCAATTATATTTATTTTATGTTTTTCCAATCAGATTCAGTTTACACGGAACGATTCATGGGACTGCCAAGCGTTCCCGATAATCTTGCTGGTTACGAACAGGCCCAATTACTCAATAAAGCCGAAAATATTAAACCAAATAGTTATTATCTCATTCATGGGACTTTGGATGATAACGTTCATTATCAGCAATCCCTGATGCTTGCCAAAGTCCTTGAACAAAAGGATATTCTCTTCAGGCAGCAGGTGATTTTAATATATCTGAATAAATTTACTCATTTTGAGAGCTGAGCTTTACCTCAGTTCTCATGTCGTATATCAAATGTTTTATTTAACAATAAATTATTTCAGACTTATACCGACGAGGATCATGGCATTGCACAGTCTCGCTCGCACTTGTATCACTCGTTAGAAAATTTTCTCGATGGCTGCTTCGCTCCTCGCTGATGAGCAATAAACGACCATCATTACTGGATATCCCGCCAACGAGAGTCAATCAACCACATGTACTACATATATATATTTATATATATATGTATATATATATATATATATATATATATATTTATATGTGTCTTATAAAACAATTGTTAGTATATAGTTATATGTGCAAAGTGCCCGAACATTTGACTTGCAAAATGATTGTAAATATCCATTAAGCCTGTACATAGTTTATGTACGATATTGTAATTAGATTATTTTGTGTACATAGTTATTGTCTCGATTTACGAAGCTGATGCATTAGCTCACACTAATTTCCTCTATATCTGTACGATGGCTAGATTTTTTTTCATTTTATTTTATCTCCGATACCGAAATACAAAATATTCGAAAGAAAAAAAACAAGAAAGGGCAAAAAACAAATTGCCACATTGATAAATTTGCATGTTTGATATGTACTTACTGGTTCATCGCTGACAAATAGTCACGTGCAATAATTCTATACGGTTTTATTATTATTATTATTATTATTATTATTATTATTGTGACACTGGCCTTTTAACCATTAAGTAACACTTGATATTTATATTCATATATATTTGTTCCTTTGCTCGTACATCAATCGATTGAATAAAATCTTACTTTCGTACATTCGTTGATGATATTATATAAATGATCCTTAGGAATTAGTCAATTGATTGTTGCAAGTCCAAGGATAATTTTTAGACAATACAAAGAAGATGGTTGACTTAGTATAAATGAAAAATCGATGTACTGTTTTTTTGTTTTATTTTTTAGAAATAAAGTTTATTTTCATTGGAAATTTATGAAAAAAAAAAAAAAATCACGAGTGTGAGAATTATATAAAAAATATAAGAATTATTTTAGTCTGATGGAAGGGGAAAAATGCCAATCAAGAATTTTCCGTTTCTTTGAATCTGAAAACAGACGAAGAATATTGTGCTCAATATATTGTAAAATGTATAATTCATTGTCGAATAATTGAAGGAATGAGAGAAAAAAGTGCTTACTTGCACTTGGTACACGTGTAAAATACAGTCTGCCCTTCATCAGCCGATCGCAATTGAAGAGTTGCATAAGACATTTTGTCGTTATTGCACTGAGGACAACGCCTATCTACTACAGGTCCTTCGGCCTCATCTTCCTTAGCATCACCTTTTTCTTTGGCAGACGCATAAGTGTCTTTCGTATTGAAGTGAAGTGTATAAGTCATGGCCATATCACCGAAAACTAAATCGAATTGATAAAACGCGTGAAATTTTTTTTTTTTAATCATATGAAATGATTGATAATTTGCAGGATTTTGTCACACTTATATATTATTTAATATTGGGAAAATTATTTTTTCACTAACAAATCTTTTCTTCGATATGGCAAAATAAATATTTACATATTATAGTTACCAGATTATAGTTGAATACACGACACAAAGCATTTATCGTCAATTAAAAAAAACATTTAAACTTTTAACGCACAGTTGAAATTTTATGAAATTTCAATTTTTAATTTTAAAAAATCATTGTATAAAAGTTCCAAACACTTTTTATCAATTGTTGGATAATATAGTGGACACTGAAAAGTTCGACAAGCCTTCAAAATCCACTATTCATATCGAAGGTGTGGAACATGGCGGGTTAATATCGATCAATACCGATCGAAACTTCAGTTTACGATCGAATAACTCGAAAACTTCACAAGAAGCATCTACACATAATTGCCAAAAAAAAAAATGAACATGTAAAAAAATGATAAATTAAAGAAATGAGAGAAAAACTAGAGTTTTTCTTTAATTTTTCATTGGAATCCGTACTGAGTACTTCTGGTAATAATTTACCGATTTATGGCTGGTTTCTTCGGCTCCGAATAAAATTTATCAGCCAAATATTCTATACCAAATGCATGGATTATTTGGTGGATAACTGTATCTGCTAGATAAACCCAGGTGAAGAAATCAGGAGGAGAATTTTAAATCGATCGATCGATATTTGAAAAAATTTAAAGTTTCTACTCATTATAATTTTTTTTTTACATTGAATTTACATTTTTCGTCACAGCTTATTGCACGAGCTAAAGTGCAAACAATTATCAACAATTGCGAATTTACATTAAATTAAAATTTTCCATGTATTTTTATTGATAATCAACCAAAGGTCCTCGGTGCTTTAAACGTATGCAAAGTTTTAGCTCGATAGCGCAAACCACCCTTAAATTACAAAAGTTTTAATTTTGTCGAGAACGCCCATACACACACGTATATATACCAAAAAAAACGTGTCACGGATGCGCGCGCATTAATGCATTTCCACCCGGTATTTTTTTTTAAACATATTTCGAATGTTCAAACAAATTTAGTTATTTTAGAATAAAAGTATTGAGAAAAGTTTATATTTCATAGTCACACAAAATCTTGTACGAAACAAAATTATGGAAATGTCAGTAATTAGTGATGAAAATATTTTTTTGAGGTTATCCACATGAGTGCTCGGATCGTAGTTTTCTCTTGCCTCATTGTAAGACACGTAAAAAAATACTTTAATAATAGGTCAGTATCTTTAAAAATACTCGAGATATAAATTGTATTCCTATATTTAATAATAAAGCATCGAGTACTACATTTCATTTGTGTAAAATTAACCAAAAAAATCGTTGGCTTTGCCTTTCGATTTGTCTTGACGTGAACATCTTATTTTGAATTTTATGACGAGAATTAATTAATTTTTGACGATATCGAATTCGTGATGAGATTTCATCCAGAGTGTTCAAATTAAATGTATAATGTAATATTAGTTGTTGTTAGTTGATTTTGCTCACCATCTGAACCCCATTTCCTATCACATGCGTAACACGTTACACCGCCTCTGTCACCAAGAAGTGGTAATATTGAGCCACAATCGGGACAAAAACCCGCAGCGGTTGTAAAGAAAATTTTCTCGCCGTCACTCTCCATCTTATCACTTCCACTAAATGTCTATCGAACAATGTTTGGTGCAATGTTATGAGTATCAATACTTTGAAACTGTATACAAAACTAACACTGTGCACTATACACGCTACAAGAAGTTCGACTCGTGTACGATAAATTCGGATGGTTCGGAGCAAAGTGGGGATTGTACGATCACGGAAATTTGTAACCTGAAATCAGTATACTGATTTCAATTGTCTTCTGTAAAATTGATAATTTTTGGCAATAAAAGTAATAATGATATTAAAAATAGTAATATCATTCAATAATTCATTGTCGATGTATGTAAAATACTTCAATAGGCGTATTTTTGGGTTACTAGTAAATAAAATTACTTTTCGGTGAACCTTCAGCGCGCCATGCGGCTATTGTATGAACTTCAAGTGACAAAAATAAGAACGAAAGCGACATGCTCACGCGGTTTTTCTTGGAAACGCAATAGTGAACAAAAAACAAATATTCGAGTAAGAAATCAAATAATTTTATAACTAATATAAAATGTATAAAATAATACAACTTGTATAATGTATAAAATAACAAAAACTTTTATTTTTCTTTTCAAACAGCTTCAAAGAACATCTTCCTGCATTTTTTCTCTGTAGTTATTATCATTATCTTCATTGCTATTATCAACGAAGAAACAGATCTTCGTTGCCATTATGAGCAATCCAAGAGGTCGTGGTGGAAATTGGCGTAGAGGAAACCGACGATCATTCGGAAAACAGCCTGGTAATATTTATATTTTTCTTTACCATTTGTAAATTTGAGAGAAAAATAATGTATTAAAAAAATTAATTTATACAATTTTTTCGTTATAGCTGCAACTAGAGTCAGGTCTGATGATGATGATGGAGAATCAAACGAATCACCGAATCCTCCAGGAAAAAATCCAATTTTAGATCCTAATAATATAGATAGAAATTCAAAATGTCCATACTACGGCTGGAAATTGTACTTTGATGAAAAAGGTAAACTTTTTGAAAATTTACTCGCAATTTTTTTAGACGTTTGTAATTTTTTTTTTACCAAATTTGTCAATAATACGATTTTTTTTTCTGCTTTTTGATCAGAATACAGCAAGCAATCTCGTCTCGTCAAGAGAATAGAAGCAACTGAAAGGTTTCTCGAACGTCATCAGGATTTGCTTTCATTCGATAGTCTCAAAGTTGGTGGTTCATTCAACATCGATGTTAATATTTTCTACAAGGATGAGACTTTTTTACAAGAATGGATCGATTTCAAAAGCGAAGTGCACGAGAAGCCACGAGAAACCCTGAATTGCTTGGGCCTCGCTGTTCATCAAGTCGGTATCGCAAAATTATTACTGATAATTATGAAATTCATTAATCGTAAAAACTTATAAACTTTTTTTCTTCCTTAGATCATTGCAGAATCATTGCTGAAAAATGATCTGAGAAATTGTACCAGTTTTCCAATGATACGAGTCAAATTGTTCAATCATAATCCAGTCGTGTCGCTGAGAGATCTCAAAGTTAATACTTATGGTGATTATTTTATTGCTTTTTTTGTTAATGAAAAATGAGATGGAAATTGATACAAAATAATTATATCATCATTTCGTCATATTGATTATCTCTTATCATCGTTTTAGGAAAATTGATTTCCACTCGCGGCTGCGTCATAAGAGTTGGCCGAACTCGACAACTCTCGCAATGGATCGTGTTTGCTTGCACAAAATGCAATCTACAAAAGCTCGAGAAGCAACCAGATGGAATTTTCACAGCACCGAAAAAATGTGATATTTGCGGAACGGCAAAATTTTTACCAAAATTGGATTCGCCTCATGTGCAAACTGTACCTTTTCAAACGATCAGACTTCAGGAGCATTTTGGCGATGAGCAGGTAAATTAAATTGAAAGAAAAATAAATATATATATAATTTTTCTGTACTCGTACAATTGACAATTTTTCAGGATGATAGAGGCAGAATGCCAAGGATTCTCGAGGTAGAGTTGATAAACGATCTCGTTGAGACTTGTATGCCTGGTGACGACGTCACTGTTGTGGGAATAATCAAGGTAGAAATTCGTAAATTCTTCGGAAAAAAGAAAAAAGAAAAAATAAAAATTTAATGAAAGATTTTATTGTCACGACCTAATTGATCGTTAATCAGGTTCGCGGTACGGATGATGGAATAGGAATGGCAAAGGGAAATACCGTTAGCCCAAATTCTCTCTACATGGAAGCAGTTTCGATAACAAACAATACGAGTAAATCACAAAACAAGACCAACATCGGAATCGAATTAAACGTCAAAGATTATTTCGCTGTAAAGGTGCGAAAGAGACTTTTGTACAGGAGATAAATTCTCAAAGTGAACGAAAAGGCATGAGAAAAATGATTTGAAAAGATTCACGGGATGAAGAATATAATGAAGAGAAAGCAAAAAAAAAAAAAAAACGACGAGTGAAAAAAAGGATAAACTTTGTATTTTCCATTTTGCAGGAAATTCACAACGAGCCAGATATATTTTCTCTCCTCGTGCGTTCCCTCTGTCCTAATATATATGGCCATGAGGTGGTCAAGGCCGGATTATTGCTGAGCCTCTTTGGCGGAAGTTCAAAGCATGCTACCCTCCGTGACAACATTCACGTTCTCATGGTTGGCGATCCGGGTCTTGGAAAATCACAAATGTTACAAGCTTGCACGCGAGCAGCGGCTAGAGGTGTCTACGTATGTGGAAATTCCAGCACATGCTCGGGTCTGACGGTGACTCTGACAAAGGAATCAGGAACGAGCGATTTTGCTCTCGAGCCTGGTGCCCTCGTGCTCGCCGATCGTGGCTGTTGTCTGATTGACGAATTTGATAAAATGCCAACGCAGCATCAGGCCCTCCTCGAGGCGATGGAACAGCAGAGCGTTAGCGTCGCAAAATCCGGCGTTGTTTGCTCACTTCCGGCGAGAACTTCAATACTCGCCGCGGCAAATCCAATCGGTGGTCGTTACGACAGATCGAAAAATCTCATTGACAATCTCAACATGAGCGAACCTTTACTCTCGCGTTTTGATCTTGTCTTTTTACTGCTTGATCAACCGAACGAGATGCTGGACACTCTAATGTGCGCTCACGTAATGAACACTCATGTGCGTGGAAAAAAATATGTCAATGAGACATTCAGCAATCCACAAATCGGAAATTCATCGGATAATTTATTAACAAAAACTGCCACACTGCGAGAGAGACTCTCATCATTCGGTAATCGAACGGAAGATTTAATTTCTCAATCGATTATACGAAAATATATTGCCTATGCGCGTCAGTACGTTGAGCCAAGATTAACGGAAGCTGCTGCCACGGTTTTACAAAAATTTTACTTGGAACTTAGAAGAAAAAATAATATTTTTGGCAATATACCAGTTTATAACAGACAACTTGAGGCTCTCATAAGACTCACCGAGGCTCGAGCAAAAATTGACTTACGCGTCGAGGCCAATGAAAATGATGCTGCCGATATAATTGAGATTTTTGAATACACTCTCGCTGATGTTCCTCCATACGCTGGAGGCACGAGAAATTCCAACGATAACGGCAAAATCACCGGAAATAAGGCAAGATAATTTTCCTACGAATTAGCCGAAAAATAAACATCATTTATACAATAATAATTATGTTTTTTTTTTGTATTCGCAGGTGAAAAATTTTATGGCACTTTTGAGAGACGAGGTCGAGGCAAACGATGGCAAGCTATTCTCGCGGGCAGATTTAATGGAAATTGCCCAACGAGGTGGAATTATTGTTCAGGATTTTGGTCGTTTCATTAGAAGGCTCAATGAAGAGGGTGTTCTGTTGAATCGGGGTAAACAATTGTATAAATTTATCAAGGATTAATCATAATTTGAAAAATCAAATACAAAATATACTATTGTACGAATATTTGTTTTTTTTTTTACTCCCGACTCTCAAAATCGTCAAAAATTCACATTGGTACGATATACACATCAGCAGCCTCGTAGCAATACGTGTGAAATATTTAGGCGACAAAGATGTCGCGGCAAACAAAACCCATACGAAAATCTGTGATCTTTGCCTTTTTATTAAAGTTTATACTCGTGAGAGAAATCCATTTTTGTCATTGAACTGTTTTTTTTTCCTATCGTCTACCAAACTTCGAAACAATGAGCTATGCAGGGTAATCGCCAATAGAGATAACGACAACAGACTGGTCGAGGTTTGTGAAAGCATCCTGGCCTACAGCAGGGCAGCTTGGGAACGTAACGTTTGGGTTGTGGCATCGGTGGCGATGGTATCGTTACGGTGCATCCTCTGCAACAAAAGCCACAATTTTCTTTCACGAATATTCGTAAGAAGTTTGGATTTTTCATCATGCAAATCCTCACCTGTGCCAAGCGGACATCTCAACCTTTTCAACGAGTACTTCGTGCCGAAAAACTTTGTTGTACCAGTTCGATGAAAAAAAAAATAAAAAAATTACATTTTTACCATCCAACTCAGAGGCCTCGTGGCAACTCGTGTGAGACATTTTGGTGGTTCACACGGCGGCAAACAAGCTGGTAGTGGTCCATAGGGAATGCATTTTGGTGGACAAGGTCCGCAAGGCACAGGAGGTGTGCATATCGTGATGCAGCATGACGTTGGGCATGGCGAGCAACGTGATGGTGGACAACAAGTTACGCACGGAATACAAGGTCGTGGTGGACAGCAAGACTGAGGAGGTGGTGGACAGCACGATTGAGGACGTGGATTGTTTGACACCGTTGGATTATTCGAGACACAAGCACCGCACGACATTTTGTCTTTTCAATTTTTTTTTTTTTCCTTTTTTCTATAAGTAGTTTGCAATTTTATTTCAAAATTATATTTTCAATTTGATTTTCAATGACTTCTCCAATTTTATCTCAAAAGCGTGTGACTCTCATGACAATTAATTTTGACTGACATCTTGGGGGGTTTTGAATGACTGACGATTTTTCCACAAACTAATTTTTGTTTCTCATTACCTTGGAGACGATTTTTTTTTCCGCTCGAACGAATTACGTGGAAAACAAGTGACGGTAAGAAATAAAAAATGAAGACGAGGGTTTTTTTTTATTTGCTTAAAAACTGTATTGATGAATTGATTTACATTTTTTTCATATGGACAGAGCTTAAGATATTGTAGTCGCTTTTTTTTTTTTTAACTTTTAGCAAGCTGGACAGATCATCATTCGTACAGGGGGTGGACAGCATTGTGGTGGTGGACATGGACCTTGCATCACACGGGGTTGTGGACAACAACTTATGATGCAAGGTGGACAACAGCCAGGAGCACTGGCGCCAGGACAACATGGCGGCGGAGGGCAACATGGCGGCGGAGGACAACATCTCGGTGGAGGACAACATGACGGTGGAGGACAACATGGCGGTGGAGGACAACATGGCGGCGGAGGGCAACATCGCGGTGGAGGACAACATGGCGGAGGAGGACAACATGGTGGCGGCGGACAACATGGTGGCGGCGGACAACATGGTGGCGGCGGACAGCATGGCGGTGGGGGACAACATGGCGGCGGAGGGCAGCATGGCGGTGGCGGACAACACGGCGGTGGAGGACAACATGGTGGAGGGGGGCAACATGGTGGAGGACAGCATGGCGGCGGGGGACAACACGGCGGTGGAGGACAGCATGGCGGTTGAGGTCGAGGACAACAAGGATCATCGTCTTGTGGACAGCAACCTTGCGGGCCCGGACATCCACCAGCTCCACATTTCAATCGACAATATGACGCCAACGCCGATTCCCTCGCTTGATCCGCGCAGTAATACTTTCTCAAAGCCACTTCCGCATCACCGAGATCCGTCAGTTTGAGTAACGCAGCTCGTCCTGGACCACAAACCGGATACAACTTGGTCATACACTCGGGCCTGCCCATACAGTCCCACATCATGCATCTGTCCTGTAGTCCATTTCGTTTGATACACTCGCAACGATACATAACGCTTCCCCGAAGCTCGAAGCTCTTGCAAGCTTTTACAGGACTCTAGAAATATATTGGAGAAAGATTTTTTTTTTTTAGTTTGGGAAAATTTTGGTAAAAGTTTTATATGCGGGATTTTTATGACGATAGAAAATTTACGCACGCAGCAGGGTGGACAGTCGGTGGGACAAACGGGACAGCACGTTGGTGGTGGACAATCTGGCTCGTCCCACTCGCACGGTTTTTTTCGGTCCATCGAAGTCACGAGACATTTTAGCTGGGCCAATAATTCCCTCCTACGATCGCAATTAGGATTCTTTCCGTCGCACGGCATGATATTTTTTTTTCTTTCTTTTTTACTTCCGGTTTACAATCGGCACAAATAATTTAGACGTTTACGCTTTTTTTTTTTCAAATTTTTCTACACTTTACGACCACGAAGGCTTTTCTATTTTTTTCATTTCTTTATAAAACCGCCGCGAACGGTAAATTTGAATTTCGACGTGAAAGCATCGAAAGGAGATTGATGCTCTCAGTCGGGAATAATCGAGATGATTCAAACTAAACGATCCGACATTTGCGGCGGTTGAGATACGACTGATTTGTGGGTTTTTTTTCTTTTCTTCTTTTTTATCGAAATGTTTGGATGTTGCCAAGGTAATACATATTACGATCGTTAATCATCGAGGCAGATCTATCTGGCTTTGATAAAAACAAAAACTTAAACACTTCAAAACACCAAATGCATGTAACAGGTAGAATGTTTTTTTTTTTTCTCTATTTTACTGTTACTCGTTATTCAAAATTATTTTTACAATTGTAGTCTTATTTGATGGCATCGTTTATACTGTATTTATTTTTATTATTTTCAGTTTTTAAAGATCACACGGGTTGAAAGTTTTGGCATCGGTCACTGGTGATGGCCAAATTTCTGGAAATTGGGAACGATAGTATTTTCCAGGTCGACAGGTTGCCCAGGGCTTATTCAGGCAGGCAGGTTTACCTTGACATTCGATCAAAGGACAATCATCTTGAAGACCATCACGATAAATGCAACCACAACGATTGTGAAGAACTCCACCTCTGAGTTTTGGACCATACTGAGAAATGAGAAGAAAAAAAAAACGTCAAGATTTGTATCATCAACAATGCAATTACATCGATTTACGATAAAATTTTCAGCCTGAAATTCTGAAATTCTGAGTCATATGACGATGTGAATGTGAGACATTTTTTTGAAAAATTTACTCACATTCTCCTCGCACTCATCGTTTGATCGTCGTTCATCGGCACACACGATACTGTCTGAAAATCCATCAGAGTCACGCTCGGGATGATTTTTCGTGCGTTTGCGCCTCGTTCTGCCATCGTCGCTATTTCTCTTTTGTTCGATTGGTATCATCATAAACATTGGTGGTGATGTCGATGATTTTTTCTCCTTTTTCAAAGCCCGCTCTTCGAGCAAATTTAGTTTGTGCTGACTAAAAAAACAAAAAAAAACATTAAGAATGTCGTAATAATTTATAATATTTAAATATTTATTATTTTACAAAATTTATTAGCCTACTAACCATTCTAGTGCAGTCACTGTTGCTTTTAGATTGCATATCAGATCGGCAACATTACTCACTTGAACTGTTTCGCTCATTATTACTTCGAGGTGGAGATTTATTTCACTTGATAATTTAGTTAAAAAAATTTACAGAGAATTTTCTTTTGGTTACATCCGAAAAGTTGGAGGAAGAATTGACTTGCTGACAGATAATTTTGAAAGTGATTAATTTTGAGTCTGATGCTTCATTGTTTGTGTGTCATGGCTTGCTTGATCATTGCCACTATAGAGTTTCCTTTTAGAAGCAACATTTTCCAAATCTGTCATAATGCAAATGAACTTGGCCTGACTTCAAATTATTTGTTTTTTTTTTTCATGAAAAAGCAAGATTTTTTTTAAATAAAATTTTCAATTTATTTTATGATTTATTTGGAGATACAAAAATTTCGATTTATGATGATTTTAAAGAGATTTAGCAGCAACGTCGACCCGGTTGTCGTGGACAATAAGGCGGTGGATAACAGCAGGTTGAAGGTGGACAGCATGGTGGTTCTCTCGGTGCTCTTGAAGGTCCGGTAAATTGAGATTGGGGCACTGGTGGACAAGTCAGACCATCCAACGAATCGACGACGTTGCTGAAATGTTTAAAAAGAACATAAAAAATAATGTAAAAAAAAAGTCAGAGTTAAAAAAAAACGTACTAGTAGTGTCCCTTGACAGCTTTCACGGTGTAGCCAATAGTCCCTGCTCCGGATCCTCTCTTTTTTCCTTTCTTGTCAGGTTTTGCCTGTTGATCTTTCTTACCAGTCTTCTTCTTATCTCCCTTTGCCGGATTTTTTTTCTTTTCTTGTGGCATGTTTTTTTTTTTTTTCAAATTAAATGATTGTAAAAATTAAACGGTGAATTTTGTCAGTTTGTTGGCCGAGACAGATTGATTGAATGGAGTTTTTTTTTTTGATTTTGTGAAGATTGCCAATTGTGATTGTCGCCTTTCATTTTTTTATTCACCAATATAAATTATTATTATTTTTATCCCAATTCAATGGTAAAGTAGATCCCTATTTTATCGTCATTTCGTTTAAAGGATTGATTTTTCTCACCGAAATATTATATATTTTTTTGTGTTCAAATATTTTTTTTTTTTGCTATTTCAGATACGGTCCAGTCATCGCTTTGAATTCAAATCAAAATTGAAAAACAAATCAATTGATTTGTTTTTCTATGGAGAGTAACAAGAAGGCTTCCGGGATCGGGCAGTCTAACAGGGGACATCCGGGGCAGGGTCTAGGATGTTCCGTGGGTCAACGCACAGACTGCCACACGAATGCATAGCATGAGGCATCATCTCATCCTTCGTGGACAGCGAGCCAGTGGTACTGAGAAAGATTTTACACAGGGGAGTCTGTGATGATGAAAAAATTCACTTTAAGAATTATTGGGAAAATTAATTTTCCCATATCTATTAGCGATTAGTGAGTAATCATTATCGAATTATTCTTAAATTTATCAGAGAAAAAAAAAACTATTTCAAACAATTTGCGAATTATCGTCCCTATTTTGGGTCGGACGATCATAACTGTTTCTCATTACTGAAAAGGTGCTTCGTGAATTATATGACGAGTTGATGAACGCGTGGGCAACGAGGCCAGATTTTATTTGGCCGTGAAAATGATGTCATCGTGCTACGTCACTTTTTTTTTTTTCTTCTTCATGTGGGCGAGATACGGAAGACTCGTTTTTCGAGTGTCTGCGGACCCAAAGTAGAAGCACACAAGACCAAATATCGTCCGCTCGCATGAGGTAAAGAATCGTATTAAGGAAAAAGGAGAAACGGGTCAACGAGTTCATCTTTTTTTTTTTTTTAACTATCCAATAATTCACAGAGGCAAAGAGATGCAATACTCGAGTAGGCACTCGTGAATGATCTAATTTATTAGTGACATAATGAAGATAATGAATTTTTCACGTAATCGCCATGCAGGTGTTGTTTCAATACGATAAACTGATAAAAAGCCCAAGCGCTGAAAATCCATCATGCGTCGTAGTCCAGATAAAAGAATGAGGAAGAAAGAATGAAAACAAAACAAAAAAAAAAACAAACATACAGAACGTCACAGTACCGTGAAGCATTCACGCATCAACTAATGAATAACGCGACAACACTGTCGGAAATAAACTTCCTGCTAGTCTGACTAGACAGTACGTTGATTTTAAACGAGATTTAAAACAAACAAAAAAAATC
Source organism: Dyspetes luteomarginatus (assembly GCA_963669185.1). Classification (NCBI taxonomy): domain Eukaryota; kingdom Metazoa; phylum Arthropoda; class Insecta; order Hymenoptera; family Ichneumonidae; genus Dyspetes; species Dyspetes luteomarginatus. The sequence goes on along the minus strand of OY769909.1, from coordinate 13,851,136 downwards.
TCCATGTTGATCGATATAAATAATTATAATTGCCATCGATACCTTTCTTGTCTGATATCGCCCTTTTTTTTTTTTTTACCAATTCCTCGAGTTATTCCAATCCAGTTAAGAATGTGGCAGTAATTTTTATATCATTATTATGCAAATATTGAAATTTGCAATAGAAATTAACTCACTCGAGCAGAACCATCGGATTTTCATGTCTGTTTATACCTGCAGCTGATATGATCTTGATCAATGATAAAAAGAAGGAAGAAACGAGATTTCTCGTATCAGTTTCCATCCAAACTGACCATACCAAGATCCACTATGCTGGACATTCACCATCCCTACTCCTCGAAATTGTCACGGCGTCAGCATATAAACGGAGAGGGAAACATTTCGTTGACGAGGACGAGTGTTTGCATCGGTAATGCTCTGGAAAGCTGAAACCCAATTCTTCCTCAGCTCATATCCCATTGCAATTTATCGTGTTTGCCCTCCACGACCTGGCAATTTTGGAAAATATTATTTTTCTTCAACAAAAATTTAAATAACATTTTTTTTCTTTCACACAATAATTCCAATTGGACGATGAAAATTATAAAATTGAAAAATTGTATGATGGTAGAAATATTGTTAAATGCATCTGTATATTTTGTAAAAAATAAATTGATTGGGGAATTAATTCATCAAAACGCTTCGGAATAAGTTGATTTTTTAATTATTCAAATGTAGGAGATGCAAATTATGGAAAATCATCCAAGCGTTTAATAACGCTTATCACGTCAAAGTAACATTTACATTACTTTACATTACAATAATTTCATCCATCAAGCATCCACTTTTGTTCATGAACGACATAGAAAATTGTTAGAGTGTTATGATTTTTCTTCCATCGAACATTCACCTGTAATATAATTACAATACATATATAGAATAATGAAGAATAAAATAATGTTAATAATCAAGAAATTCTAAATCTCTGATTAATCCACCGAAATTCCTTGCATTAGAATTCTTTTATTCATTAATATTTTGCCGAAATATGGGAGAAATAAATTTACACAAATTTATCATGAAAAATAAAATACTTTTGGTTGATTGTGGCAAAAAATATTTTGATACATCAACGAGTTTATAAATTATTGTCAATGTTAATTTTGCGACTTTGAGGATTTTTTAATGGGGAATCATCAGTGAAAAGAGGTTTCCGCGCCTGCGTTTAGGTCAGGCATATCAGGGCCAAAGGTGGACGAAGAGAGGGAAGACGATTGGAAATTCCTGCTCGCTGAGAGCCGGAGAGCTCGAGTGGTTACACGCGACTAGCGTACTCCAGTCCACGTTACTCGTCTTTCCAATCGAGATCGCGCAGTTTCTACTTAGGTTTTTCTCATCTCAGCACAATCGAACGTTTCTTGATCTCGAATTGCAAAATTTATCGTATCATCGTTTGCCAAACCTCGAAAGGAATTTTTTTATTTTTATTTTTCCTGTGTCATCACGTTTACCTGACAGTGTCAATTGACATTTACATAAATATTAGAACACTTGAGAACGTAAGTAGAAAAAAAAAACATTTATTTTTCTGCAACGATAAGAAGTGCCAATTGAAATAAAAATGCTTCAATCAAATTTTTCCAAAAAATGTTAACGAATCGTGGCTAGAATTTTTTCTAAACGATTATATTTCACAAATTAATTTGTATGATTTAAAGAGACAATTATTTAAATTTAGTCTAAACCTCGTTTGATTAAAAGTATAAGAGAGAGAGAGAGAGATGGAATGCAATTTCTCAGTCACATTTAAAGAGCGAATTGTCTTTCTTATTAATTCATTAATTTCCTACCAATTATTTAATTAGTTTCATTATTATTTTAATTAATTTTTCATTAATTCATTTGACAAAAAAAATTGGCAATTTCAATATACAATCAATCAAAGAATGAGGATGAGGTCAGGAAAAAAATTCTGCATTTTATGGCCTCAAAATTGCACCAGCAAAATGTACGATTTTTCAGCAATAAATATAATATAATATTTATTATATTTTACCATCAATTCATAACTATTTTCGTTAATTCTCGAGTTCTCGTTGAAATGTTAAATTAATTATTCTCACGTAGTCTCGTGATATATATTACACGTGCTATGTCAACGTTTTTATTATCCGTGATTTCGTCATTGCCGTATATTTTCTGTCGAATAACAGAAATTCTACAAGCAACGTACACAAATAATACTCAAAGACTAATCGTGAAATCCTCGTCATTATCTTATTCCCACCGATGACGAACACATTACACTACAGTCGAGTTCAAAGCTAAAAAAAAAATCTTATGATAATTTCGACGCGTACAAGAATAAATCGTAACAAAAATAGAAAATAATTGAATACGAAATATAATTTAAGGAAATAAAAATCTGGACATCGAATAATCATTGGATCGTTTACAATTATTTATTTCAATCTGAGAGAAAATTTTGAGATTCTTTACGATTAATGAAAAGTTTGAGAAAAAATAATTTTAATTTCAACGAAAAAATTATAAATTTCCAGCAGTTGTAATATTGTTGTTTACAAACAAGTTTGAGGCAAACGCGAGAGTTGTAATTTATAAGAATTACCGGAAATTGCATTTTGCAAAATTTTCTCTCTCAATTTCTCGAAAGTTTATTGCTTAACGAAGAATTAAACGCCCTCGGTTGTTCTTGTTTTGGCAATGGAATTGGTCGTACATTGAAATCACGTAAAAAATCGTTTACGATCTCACATTTGCGACGAGGTCTCTCTCGATCCTGCGGGCTTTCATTTTCTTTCTCGGTTAATGTATTCCATGCGTGTTCCAGACAATTGTATAAATTTTTTTCCTAGAGTCGTGGACTGATGACTATACACAAAGATCAAAAATCCTACCACAATCAAATAATAAATGACGATAAAAAAATATATAGTCAATGCAATTATTTTATATTTATGCATTTTTCAAAATCTCATTTTGTTGGCAACTCAAACCATTTTGAATAATTTGAAGCAATCATTTTCAACGAATCTATGAAGAAGCAAAAAAAAATGGTTAATTGAACAAATAATAACTTGATATGACAAAAATGTCTATAAATCAAAACAATTGTTTGTATTCCATATAAAAAATTGTGAGATATAATGATGCATGTTATTAATAATTTACTCGTTTCTATATATATATATCATCTGTTGATATCTGTCTGTGCCATTAAACGTATCATAATCTTTGCCTTTTTGGGACGTAACGATACGGAGTTTGCCCATTGAATTGTGCTCTGATCTCAACTCTCCTCCTGGTTTGTGCTTTGAAGCAAAAACATCGACGACGTACATGTCATGTAATTTTGTATTATTAGTCATCGTTCCAGTCGATAAAGCCCCGAAGGGAGACATATATATATATATATATATATATATATATATATATATATATACAATTATAAATGATTGCAAACATAATATATTTTCTCTGATTCAAAAATGCAAATAATCCTCTTGGTAATTGAGAGTATTCTATCCACTCTGTACTAATGATACGAAAAATTCTCTATAATAAATATGCAATGACTGACACGAGGGTCAGTTCAGTATTTATACATTATAATCGTTATTTAAAAAAATATATAAATTTTATGTACAGTAATAATTGCGCAAACATAATATATTTTCTCTGATTCGAAAATGCAAATAATCCTTTTGGTAATTGAGAGTATTCTATCCACTCTGTACTAATGATACGAAAAATTTTCTATAATAAATATGCAATAACTGACACGAGGGTCGATTGAGTATTTATACACAATAATTGTTATTTGAAAAAATATATAAATTTAATGTACTAAAATATTTATGTTAGCAGCAATAATTTGCATTTAGTTTTTTTTGTTATCATTCACTTAACTTTTCGTCAAAGGATCGTCAATCATTAGAGAACAAATAATTAATAAATACTCATATAGATTCATCGTTTTATTATTTCACAATTAAATATAATAATTGCGACGATACATAGAAAATTTAATGTGAAATTTCGGAGATTGACGCGCTGGCATAATTTCACACGTGTGTTTTTATTATTATCGTGTATAGATAACGAGTTAACTTGTTGACTTTGAATTTTCGCCCACGCGTGTCCTTCGCTGTTATGGAATAAGATGCGAAGGTGGACAGCAGTTTAAGGGACATTGGGAGAGAGAGAGAGATAGAGAAAGATTCTGGCATAATTGACAAGGCCATCGAGTACTCGAGATTTATTACAACGAATCTGGGTGCTCTACTTGTCGTCGCCCTTCTGATTCGAGTGGGTTATATCAGACTCTATTAATCAATTAATTATTTTTCCAATTGAATGATTATAGAATCTTCTATAATATTAATATTACAATCGAAGAAAAAAACACAAATTTTTCTCACCCAAAATTACGTGTGGATAATTGAAGAACAAAAATTTGAGGATCGATTTTTTTTATTATGATTTAATGAATTTAAAAAATAATCAAAAATTTATCACGGCCCACCGTCATTCAATTCAGCGGTTTTTTTTTACTCAAGTCAGCATACATGATTTTCCGGTACAATGAATTAATATAGCGAGGTATGTGAGTTCCGGTTCCGCGTTTAGCATTTCCAGTAGTAGCCGCTGGCTTTGGTCAGACCGCGAGACCAAAGGGAGCAAATCGGGTATATCGTCTTTCAAGATCGAACAGCCGTTTGGAAATGAGAACGAATAAAGAGGAACAAATAGATTATAACTTTTCAATCGGTCTATTGACTTTACGAATTTCATACTTTGAGATTTTCTTAGCAGGTGCAATAACTTTGTAGAAAATAAAAAAAATAATAAATTAATGATCAGCGCGAAATTTTTTATAATTCCTTTTTTGTTTTTTTTATCAAAAATTCCTCCAAATTTAGGTGAAAAAGATCTTACGCTAATGGCATTGTAATGCCCGCTAGTTTACGACATACGAATTGTGTTTAAAAAAATAGCATTGAAAAATTTATAACCCAAAATCTACTGGTCGTAAGTACCATTTCTATAGGACTTTTTTTACGTCAACTTGGCTTCATTTTCGAAACGAAAATATTGGAGGTGTAAAAAAAATGATAGTGAGAAATAATAATTAGTAATCACATTTTTTACATTTTTTTCTACGTCTATAATTAAAATTGAAGCAAAAAGTTTTCATCAGTAGGATACGAATAATAGTTGAAAATATAAATTAGTCACCAGAATGCAATTGATCGAAAATTCAATTTCTAGTTGTTTTTCTGTGACTAATCAGCTCGTTCAATAATTTGCTGAGGAGACCGATCGTCACTTTTTTACCCACGATACGATTGTAATGCAAATAAAGCTTTAGCATGAACCACGAGGGAAAAAAATGCAGTACATAAATAATACAAAGCAATTGATTGCTAGCATGCACGTTAATAAAATGCCTTCCTGCTCTTTCATCGAGTTCGAGCAGTTCCTCATTATCACGATGTAAATTTTATTACCGTCTTTTTTTTTTTTCTCTTTTGCATAAATTTCCCATCATTATACGTAAAATCGGCACATACGTTTTCAAAAGACTCTTCGAATATAACAGTTCTGCAATTATCGTTTTTCCACTTGCATTGTAAAACTGTAAAATTATTTAATCATTAACGATCTATTCACTTCAATTTCCCATCGAAGATTAATTATATATGAAAAAATATAAAAGCAAGTATATGCTTCACGTATATATTCCATGTATATTTGGCAAATTGATGAAAAATATATTTAAAATATATCGTCTTTCCACTTGCATTGTAAAACTGTAAAATTATTTAATCATTAACGATCTATTCACTTCAATTTCCCATCGAAGACTAAGTATATATGAAAAAAAATAAAAGCAAGTATATGCTTTACGTATATATTCCATATATATTTGGCAAATTTATGAAAAATATATTAGAAATATATCATTTGTTTTATCGTATTTATATTATAGTTTTATATGCTTTCCATCACTCAAATTATTTTCATAAAAGAATAAAAATTATTTTAGTAGATCGAGTGAGAGAACAGATAAAAACAAAAATTGTCCAATCGAGTAAAAATCATATTTTGCTCTGGTATATAGTGTAGTATGAGATATGACTCAGAAACGTATACACACAACTCGCCAGTTATTTGGACGGGATTCGTAAAATGCCTCGAGATCCGCAATAATGTGCTACGAGAAGTTTAAAAGAAAAAGCATTATGTGGTGGGCGATGCGAAATCCTCTCATGGGCATGCTCTTATATGGGTAGCCATGGCTCGATATATATAATCTTACCCTGGTCGCACACAAACACACACACACACACACTCAGACACACAGTAATTTTTTTTCCCCGAGATTTCGAGGCCATCGACGGATAATAGACAGTAACGCGAATTGCCAGTTTATCTGCTCGTGCATGTATTAAAAAATTCACACGACACACTCGCAAAGACACCAGAGGCGACACACATCGTTATCAGTGTCGTGCGAAAAAAAATTAGAAAAAAAATAGTGAATAAAGAATAATTTATAATAATTTATATCTTGAAGTAATTTTTTTTTCCATTTTATCAAACTGCTGTTTAGATGAAGAGAAAGCTTTTTATATTATAAAAAATTACTTGTTTCAAAGTATAGAAAAAAAAATTTCTTCAAATACGTAAGAGGTGTGATATGTACGATGAAAAATGATGCATTTTTTTTTTTAATGCATTTAATTTAATTTTTAATTTGCAATTATTTTAATTTAGGCAATAAAAAAATTGATCTTTATTCAAATTTTATTCGTGGGAATTACTTAAATTTTACTTGTTCGAAGATGATGTTGATGATGATGGTCTCTATTCGCTATATGGCTTCTTGTTCACATAGGTTCTAATTAATTGGGAACGAATCAATTGGAAAAAGAATTTTAATTAGTCATTTACAAGTAAGTCTCGTGCGAGAAACATATATATATATATATATATATATATATATATATATATATATATATATTAGTGAGAACACACGTTTATAATGTAAACGAGTAAGGTTGAGTGAGATCGTTAAGTCTTTACCGGTGTGCTTCGTGCGATCATGACCCATTTCCATATTCGATGGATAGAATCACGATTTCTTTCTGCCAAGTTTACACCATCCGTGCTCGATGGCCATGATTTTATTTTTATTTTTATATTTATTTGTCTTTCCACTGTATATTTTTCTTTCTCGTGGATGTTTGGCGAAACAGGGACGAAAGGGTGGCGAGGGAGAGTCTTGTTGACGTTCGAGGAAAGCCGAGAGAAAGAGAGACAAATATATAGAGTATGGGTGGGATGACCCAGAGACCGTGGACCCCGACTAAGAGAAGGGGTCCCATTGCCGCTGAATATAGCAGTCCAGGTCCGGCCTGTGTCACTTTACCACCTCTCTTTGGTAATAATTTTATATACTATTATATTTTAATTTCATTTACTTTATCTATTTTTGTAAATAACAAATTTTCAGATTGGCTCTACGAGATCTTGAAAATAAAAAAATATTGATAATAAGAGCCCCATGAAAAAACTTTTAATCAAAATGAAAAAGTGACACTGCTCTTACAATTTTTTTACACTCCTGTTACATCATATTTGATAATTGAACTGAATTTACTGAAAAGATAAAATATTTAAATCCTTTGCTTTTAATTTTTTAAATTTCGCCTCAAACGGTATGTTTTGCGATGTTAAATAGTAAACAAACAAGAATTTATCGACTTTTAAGCATTAATGTATCATATATAATCCAAAGTAAAGCATACCCGAACATCCCCTTAAACTAAAAAAAAACTTTAAAAATTTCTTTTGCCAAAATTTTTCGACGAAATCTGAAAGTTGGACGGATTTTTAAATAATTTTTTTATACTCTGTAATGTTATAAAAGTGAAAACAATTTAAAGAGGTTAATTGTTCAACACTTTTTGAAGCTCTGAGTCAGTTGAAAATATTGAAATTTACAAAAAATTAGTAAATTTGAATTTTCTTTTTTATTTATCCAGGAAAAACCGTGCCAGACTCGAAACGGGGTAGAGCTCCAGCGTTCTCGTTCGGAAGCAGGTAAAATATATATTTTATATTTACGAAAACTTTATGTTAAAATTTCAAAATTAAAAAAATTAAAATCGTATATATCTAATTATAATTTTGGATAAACATTTGGTCCACCTCTTTAGATGGATATTTACATATTTTTATATTCTTATCCTTTGACCTTTAGTAGACGATTTACCATAAATAAAAATAGAAGCATTTACAACTTTGTGCCAGATAATATAATTTTAGTTTTTTTTTTGCAGACACTCGAATAAAAACGACAGTCCAGGACCAGGTCCCGGCCAGTACAACATTTCAGGTCTCAGTTCGAAAGGTAAATTGACCTCGACGTGTTCCTAACTAATTTATAAATGATTATAGTAAAAAAATATCTATTTATTTTTTAATATTTTTAAATTAATTTTTCCCAAATTATTGAAAAACCAATTGTTTATAAAAATATTTTTTGACATTGTTTTTTTCAATTTCGATATTCGTGATCGTCTTTTAAACGAATTCTCTTGACGAAAGGATCGTGATGAAGAGTTCGTGTTTATAGCAGTGTCTCCTGATATAATTTTCTCATCGTCTTGGCAAGAATACTTTTGGGCTTGAATTTTCTCTAACGTTTTGCTCAACTAAAGGAGAGAGTATCGATCAAACATGTACGAGGTGATACAGAACATAACTATACTGCAAGAGAGAATTGTACAGGAATGTTAAAATGCCCCACATATTACAAAAATTGTCAAATGCTTGAAATTGTAGGACGAAAATCGATTTTTGTTCGAGAAGTGACAAAACGATGAATTTATGATCCTATAAAATCAGAGATTTTTTTTTTAATTTAATGCAGAGAGCCTGAAATAATAAAAAATTCCAACAACCCTAAAAACTTTTTTTTTTTTTTACTAATAACATGGGAATTAATCAGGAAAAGATAAAGCTCCAGCTTCATCGCTTCACGGTCGTACGAAATCTGCAAAAGTGGAATATACTCCAGCCCCTGGTGATTACGATCCTCAAAAAGCCGAGAAGATAATACAGGACAGTTCCCCAAAATATTCGTTTGGTATAAAGCCTCACAGTGAAAAAATCAGCGCGACACCTGGTAAGTTTTTCTTACCAACCCAAATTTGACTCGAGTGAGTTGATGAAATTCTGTAAATAATATTTATATTATACGTGTAAACGTAACGTGACTAATCTATTTGTACCATCAACTTTTGAGGGATACGTTGAAAATACGAGAATCATCGAATTTTATCGCCACTGACACAATTATAATATTTGTACAAAATCAACATTTTTTTTTTTTTCAATCATTTAGAGAATTCAACTATTTAATCTGAGCAATAATTCTGATGGTCGACTGGATTCTAAGAATTATTTGACATTTAAAATTAATGGAAAATTAATCTTTGGGAAAAAAAATAATTTGACCGTGATCAATTTTGCTAAGAATTTAGGAACAATCGAGAATGTTTTAATTAAATTTTTTTATTTAGTCTTCTTATATGTTAGATCGAGGAATTTCTCTCAAGTAACGGCGTATGAAAATTCTTTGTTGACGTTATTCCATCGTATCGCACTCCACATTTTTAATCTGATAAGAATCGGCTTCCATGATATTTCAACGTGAATCATTTTGTAAATGTCACATATAGCGCCCGGTGACTATATCACGGAAAGCGTGAATTTCGACAAAAGCCCGCAGTACAGTTTTGGCATGAAACACATGTCGGATAAGCCGAGCGATAGTCCTGGTAAATGAACAAACAAAAAAGTCAATTAGTTTTCGAATGTTATCTCTAATTTAACTTTTTCCTCACTTATCGAGAGGCTAATGGAAAAAATAATCTTAAAAAATTATTCTCATATTAGCAAAATAAAATCCTGAAAAATAATAAGTGTAACGACGACGAGGCTTTAATGACAAAATTATCGATTGCCATAATCTTCAATAATCACGCTCATTTTATGGCAGCAATTAATTATTAAAAAATAGAGATGTTAATGATTTTTATTGAGAGACTCGATTCACTGACTCAAAACGCTGTTATAGACTTCTGCATGTTGATTGCCATGAATCAATCCGACGGTTCGACGAGGGGAGCTATTATACAAATTGGTCATCAGAGCTAATGAAGGTTTTGGTACTTTTATCTGCATAAAAAAGCTTGTTGGTTAATCGAGCGTGTAATCATCCCTTGCATTCTGCTTTAAGTACGCACGAGCTGCACTCACTTTCGATATATTTTGTAGGCACAGCCTGAAATTAGGGTGAAGCTTTATATATATATATATATAGCTCAATGTAATTAGAATTGTAGAAATTATCAATTATATTTTTAGCTCCTGGAACTTACTGCCCGGAAAAGGTAAATTTCGACAAAACACCGCAGTATAGCTTTGGACGCAGAACTTCATTTGACAGGGTCGATTACACTCCTGGTAAATATTACAATAGTATAAGTATGTTCGATAGATTATTATCAGTATACGAGTATCTGAGTAATCACGCAATATCGTTTTCAATAGCACCAGGCACATATTGTCCCGAGAAAGTTAATCTCCATAAAATGCCAGAGTACAGTTTTGGTTTGAGGCCACATCACGATAAACCCAGCGATACACCTGGTATTTTTTTTAATTTTATAGTATTTATCATTTATGGTCTTTTTTGCCCGTTACTTAGCGTTATATTTTTAATTTTGTTTGTGCAGCACCCGGTACCTATTGTCCAGAAAAAACAAATCTCCACAAAGGTCCGGAATACAGTTTATACGGAAAAGGATTAGACCAAAAACCGAACGATAATCCAGCTCCAGGAACTTACAGTCCAGAAAAATCAAATCTCCACAAAGGTCCAGAATACAGTCTATACGGAAAAGGCCTGGAAGAAAAGTCAAATAATAATCCAGCACCAGGAACTTACAGTCCAGAAAAAACAAATCTCCACAAAGGTCCGGAATATAGTCTATACGGGAAAGGTCTGGATGAAAAGCCTAATGATAATCCAGCTCCAGGAACTTACAGTCCAGAAAAAACAAATCTTCACAAAGGTCCAGAATATAGTTTGTATGGAAAAGGCCTAGAAGAAAAGCCAAATAACAATCCAGCTCCAGGAACTTATAGTCCAGAAAAAACAAATCTTCACAAAGGTCCAGAATACAGTCTATACGGAAAAGGCCTGGAAGAAAAGCCAAATAACAATCCAGCTCCAGGAACTTACAGTCCAGAAAAAACAAATCTCCATAAAGGTCCAGAATATAGTCTATACGGGAAAGGCCTGGATGAAAAGCCTAATGATAATCCAGCTCCAGGAACTTACAGTCCAGAAAAAACAAATCTTCACAAAGGTCCAGAATATAGTTTGTATGGAAAAGGCCTAGAAGAAAAGCCAAATAACAATCCAGCTCCAGGAACTTACAGTCCAGAAAAAACAAATCTCCACAAAGGTCCAGAATATAGTCTATACGGGAAAGGCCTAGATGAAAAGCCTAATGATAATCCAGCTCCAGGAACTTACAGTCCAGAAAAAACAAATCTCCACAAAGGACCAGAATATAGTCTATACGGAAAAGGCCTGGAACAAAGACCAAACGATAATCCAGCTCCAGGAACTTACAGTCCAGAAAAAACAAAACTCAACAAAGGTCCAGAATATAGTTTGTATGGAAAAGGCCTGGAAGAAAAGCCAAATAACAATCCAGCTCCAGGAACTTACAGTCCAGAAAAAACAAATCTTCACAAAGGTCCAGAATATAGTTTGTATGGAAAAGGCCTAGAAGAAAAGCCAAATAACAATCCAGCTCCAGGAACTTACAGTCCAGAAAAAACAAATCTCCATAAAGGACCAGAATATAGTTTGTACGGAAAAGGACTAGAAGAAAAGCCGAATAACAATCCAGCTCCAGGAACTTACAGTCCAGAAAAAACAAATCTCCATAAAGGTCCAGAATATAGTCTATACGGGAAAGGGCTGGATGAAAAGCCTAATGATAATCCAGCTCCAGGAACTTACAGTCCAGAAAAAACAAATCTCCATAAAGGTCCAGAATATAGTCTATACGGGAAAGGCCTGGATGAAAAGCCTAATGATAATCCAGCTCCAGGAACTTACAGTCCAGAAAAAACAAATCTTCACAAAGGTCCAGAATATAGTTTGTATGGAAAAGGCCTAGAAGAAAAGCCAAATAACAATCCAGCTCCAGGAACTTACAGTCCAGAAAAAACAAATCTCCACAAAGGTCCAGAATATAGTCTATACGGGAAAGGCCTAGATGAAAAGCCTAATGATAATCCAGCTCCAGGAACTTACAGTCCAGAAAAAACAAATCTCCACAAAGGTCCAGAATATAGTCTATACGGAAAAGGCCTGGAACAAAGACCAAACGATAATCCAGCTCCAGGAACTTACAGTCCAGAAAAAACAAATCTTCACAAAGGTCCAGAATATAGTTTGTATGGAAAAGGCTTAGAAGAAAAGCCAAATAACAATCCAGCTCCAGGAACTTACAGTCCAGAAAAAACAAATCTTCATAAAGGTCCAGAATATAGTTTGTACGGAAAAGGCCTAGAAGAAAAGCCAAATAACAATCCAGCTCCAGGAACTTACAGTCCAGAAAAAACAAATCTCCATAAAGGTCCAGAATATAGTCTATACGGGAAAGGGCTGGATGAAAAGCCTAATGATAATCCAGCTCCAGGAACTTACAGTCCAGAAAAAACAAATCTTCATAAAGGTCCAGAATATAGTTTGTACGGAAAAGGCCTAGAAGAAAAGCCAAATAACAATCCAGCTCCAGGAACTTACAGTCCAGAAAAAACAAATCTCCACAAAGGTCCAGAATATAGTCTATACGGGAAAGGCCTAGATGAAAAGCCTAATGATAATCCAGCTCCAGGAACTTACAGTCCAGAAAAAACAAATCTCCACAAAGGACCGGAATACAGCTTGTATGGAAAAGGCCTGGAAGAAAAGCCAAATAACAATCCAGCTCCAGGAACTTACAGTCCAGAAAAAACAAATCTCCATAAAGGTCCAGAATACAGTCTATACGGAAAAGGATTGGAACAAAAGCCAAATGACAATCCAGGTTGGAGAAATTTACCTAACATTCCAATGAATTTTAGCCAACAAAATTAACATGTATTCCGAAGAATAACTAATTCGATTAATAACTCGGTAGGACCGGGTCGCTACTACCCTGAGAAAATAGAAAATCTGGAGCATAAACCTTATTACAGCTTTGGTAGTAGAACTCGATTGGTGAAGCCTAGCGATACTCCAGGTAACGGTGTACACTAATAAAACGCGTGGCTAATGTTGATCATATAAATCAAAGGGCATTTATACTACCTCTCCATTAAAAACTAAACACACTGACGGATATAGTCAAAACTGGGTTTGTACCGTTCCCCTCAACTAAAGCTTACGAACAAAAAAAATGCTAAATCATCGATAATCTGGAGGAAAAAAAAATATATATATATATATATATTTGCAGGTTTCTGACATATTCATTACAAATCCCTTTGAATATTCTCTTTCAGCCCCTGGCACGTATTGCCCAGAAAAAGTAAATCTCGATCATTCGCCTCAATACAGTTTCGGTATAAAACATTCACTCGAGAGATCTAACGACGTTCCCGGTGAGAAAACTTTCATGTAAAATTAATTGTATTATTTATCATCCCCTATTTCACCTATCGCAACATCACTTATCGTTTTTTGTCACTTCAGCACCTGGTACTTATTCACCCGAGAAAGTTAATATCGACAAAGCACCACAGTACAGTTTTGGCATGAGAACAGCACTCGAGAAATTGAGCGTTACACCAGGTAAGAGCATCGTTGAATTGTTCAAAGGATATCCCTAAAAGAATTCTACGATTTACAGCACCAGGGGTTTATAGTCCAGAGAACACAAATTTCAGCAAGGGACCTGCCTACAGCCTGAGTGGAAAATGGCTGCACGAAAAACCGAGCGATATTCCAGGTATGATTTATATGAAAATTTAGCAAAGTTATATTTTGTACAAAAAAAATGAAAAGTACACTTCTTAAGCTATTTTTGGCTGCCAAATAGTTGCTGCTTACTGCTAGTAGGCTATTTTGCCTTAATAGTTAAAATAGTTGACTAGTTGAAATAGAAGTGATCAGTAATAAATTAGAAGCGCTTTTTCGAACAAACACATTTAAATATGTATAATAATGACAATTGGAATTGAAGGACCTGGAGAATACAGTCCGGAGAAAGCTATGATGATATGGCAAAATGCTTTACAGTTCACGTTTGGCAAGAGACCACCAATGGACAGTACCAATGATGTACCGGGTAAAAAAAAATGATTCGATAAATATTTTTCGTAAAAAAAAATTACGCCTATCGTGGAAGCCGATTTGTTTCGAATTAAAAATAAATCAATGATTTCGATGATTTTTATTAAGTACCATTTGATAAAAAAAATTGTCCGTGTCCGGCAGCCCCAAACGTTTACACAATTCCATCTGCACTATGTGGAACGAAGGAAGGCAACAAGAGAACAGCACCGGCATACTCAATGTCCGGTCGACAAAAAGTATTCACGGATGATAGAATTTTGGTGCCCGGACCTGGAGCTTACGAGGCGATCAAAACTGACATCCTCAGAGTCAAAAGTGCAGCTTACAGTATGAGCGCAAGATTTTCACTTCCCAACGATCATGCAAAAATTCCAGGCCCTGGAGCTCATTGTCCCGAAAAGGTAAATGCCACGTATTTCGATTTTTACCTCCAAGAGAAAAGAAAGCTTCACTGCGATAAGTTTAAAAGAATTCATCTCTCAATCAATTGCAAACTGATTGAAATTAATTATGATGACACAGAGACAATCTATTGTAAGAAAAAAAAAAGTTTCGTAAAATGTTTTCCTCATTTTTCGGTTGTTTTTATGCTGCAGGTGCTCCTAGATATTCCACCCGCGCATACCTTTGGAATTCGACACTCGCCCTACATCTGCAATCTGAAAGACACCGTTTGCTAAAACTCGCATTATAAATAAAAAAATTCCTCAATCACCTCGTTTCACATAAGCGCTACGAAACATCAACCAACAGCTTTGAATGCCGCATAAAATAAATAATAATTAATGCTCAGTGCTAAATTGCACAACTTGTATCGCTCTTTCTCGATTTAAGATTTGCTTTTTTTTTTTTCATGGATTCCTGCTCTAATATATTACAGGTGGCTGTAGAACGATATGAGACGTCGCGATGACTATATATCACACTTTTACACGAGAAAATAAATATAACAATATTTTGCAATGGTAGAATTTGAATTTTATTCGTTAACACTCGTCACATATTCTTTTAATTGATAATAAACAAGTCCAAACATAGAGTTAACGCCTCTGTGTCAATGGGCAGTTATTATTTTCAGTACTCTTCGTTCTAGTTAAAAAAATATATTCATACTATTATATTTTAACAATATCCACATCAAAATTAATTCATCTGATAATTAAAAACGCTTTTTGACCATTTTTCTTTCATTATTAGAGATGGTTGAGTATTAAAAATTAAAATTCGAGAATTCTGCATTGTTCCCAATAGATATTTAATTAATGGCGACGGAGTAAATTTTATAATTATTCTACCCATGAAATTATTTGCGTTTTATGTCTCAAAATGAAATTCGTATTATATGTAGAAAATCTGTAAAAAAATAATAATTGACACGGTAAAGTGCATATTTGTCCGGCAACGTTCACAGCCAGAGAAAAGTTTGAAATATGAACTTTGATAACATAATCAGCATTATTCAATTGATACCACTAGCTTGGCTCGATAAGAGTGCCGAGTAGACGCGTTGTCCAGCAATCCAAGTAGATATGACTCGTAAATTATCATCGAGCATCACCAGATCAGCGTCAGCGCCAAAATCAAGAACGCCCTTGTGGCAATTTATTCCAAGGGCCCTAGCCGGATGAAGAGTAGCTGCCTCGAGTGCCTCGACGGTCGAGCATCCTAAGTTTTTAATAAATATTCGAAAAATATCGTTTCAGCATGCTTAGTTCAGGATGAAGACAATTCAATTGTTCAGTACAGATCGGTCGATCTCGTAATAAGAATAATACTCGTTTTCTACACGAAACTTGTTAAAGGAGAAAAATCATCTCTGGACTTTTATTCGTAGAATAAAATACTATCTGGTTCAAAGTTTTATATGAATTTGCAACAAAGTCTTATTCAAAGATCGACAGTCCTACTGAGACCTTGCATAGTATTAAAAAATGTTTCTTCATCCAGTCAGCACGGGCCGGTGGTTTTTAATTAACTTGGCGAAATAGAAAATACTTAAAGGTATTAAACTTCTCCTAAACGATTGACTTTTCGGAAAAAATATAAGAACGACAAACTGCAGCATCGTTAAGCAAAATTCGTGGCTCTCTTCGTGTGTCTGAAAGATCAACCGTGTTGGGGAAAAATAGAATACAGTTTTTGTTACCGACTGAGTAAATCTCCTTAAACTAATACTTGAGCCCATATTCTGGCGCTTTCTAAATAAATAGAGAAAAGCTGCAGTAGGATGGATTCGTTGATACTGCCCAATTCATTGGCACAGTCACATTGAAATAAGTTTGAAGGGCTTGGAAATTTTTTAAATAAATGTTTGTCGTCTTCCTACCTGTGGCTTCCTTGAAGTGTCTAACGCAAGTGGCCATATCGGCGGTACTTCCGCATAGAGTCTCCGTACCGAGGATGTATGCACATTCTTTTTGTACCTGTATATCCAATTGTCCAAGTCTGTAAATTCCATCTTTAAGACCCAGAGCTGCTATCGCATCCGTGACCAGCACAAGACCTGATTTTATTTCGATGGATTGAATTTTAATTATATTTCTGTTTCAGCCGATGTTATTCTCAAATCTACGTAATCTTCGTATTGTTTCCAATTAATTAAATCATTTTTTTTTTGTTATTCACAATATTCACCTTGTGGATGTGTTCTATGAGCGATACGCAATGCTGCAGGATGCGTGTGAACACCGTCAGCTATTATTCCATAATGAACAATTTTTTCTGGTGGTATTTTGTCCGACGTCAATAAACCAACCAGACCAGGATCTCTATGATGAAACTAAAATGAAAATTCTATCAAGCCCAACACCTAACGTGAATCTCAAAAGATACATTCGAGCTGATATTATAAGATCTCGGCGAAGAGCAAATTCCTAATACAATGATAAGTTTTTCATTTTTTTTTTTTTTTTTATATGACACTGGGTAGTTTGGTTTCAAATTTTTAGTTATTGTGTTAACATAAAAAATAATCACGAAATTTTAAACGAATTCCAACGTGTATAAAAATCGTGGATTTCATTTTTTTTTTTAATTAAAATTTTTTTAAGTAATTAGAATTAGTTTTTTTTTGCCAAGCTCCGATTGGATTCAAAGATATTTCTACATACGGGAAGCATTGCATTGAATAGATGCGTGATAAAAGAAGCTCCACATTTTACAGCCTCTTCGCCTTCCTTCAAATTAGCTATCGAATGTCCTAAAATTTTTAATTTTCACAATTACAAATTTAAAATCCTAATTTAATTTGCTCAATTCGCTAAATTTTCGCAATTTCGTCTTACCTAATGAAACTTTGATATTTCTAGCGCAAAGTTCGTTGATAACGGTGCAAGCATTAGGAATTTCAGGTGCCAAAGTAACGTAGCATACGTTTTCTAGACTACCATACATATCGATAACAGAATCGATACCCTAGAAAAATCAAAACGATGCTTAAATTAAACTTAGATCAAATCAGTATGGATAAATACCATTTCGATAATCTTTTTATTGTTGTTTTTTAACCATTTAATAGAAATTTTTGGTATCAAGTAACCAATTGAAACTTTTGATTCTCTAAATAATGGATTGATATATAAAAATATGAGCCATCTCTGATGATATTGTATGGGAAACTTTTATCTATGCCTACTTGATCAAAGGTTCGAATACAATTTTCCTGGTGAGCTCCCTTTTTGCTGGGACTGATAAATGGGCCTTCTACGTGGACCCCTAAAATGGTCGCTCCATGTTCTCCTCCCGCTTGTTTTTTAATCCTTGGCAGTACTTGATGATAAGTTTCGATGGGCGACGTTACCACGGTAGGACAGAAAGAGGTGACACCGTAAGCCAAAAGTCCTTTCGCGACTGTACGAACGCCTTTTTCTACCTCATTACATTTTTCGGAGAAATCTATGCCAAATCCACCTGAGAGAAATTTAATTTTTTAAATTTTTTATCAATACATCATGGCGATTTTTTTTTATAATATGTAAGCATGTTTTTAATAGTTTTATAGTATGTTTATAGTGAGTGCAATAGTATGTTTTATCATATAATTTTATAGTATAATTTATATGGATTTTTTATAACTGCCAAGGGTAAGCTCCTGAATTTGCAGTATATGGTATCCTCGTTACAACTCTGATATACCGATTTTCGATTGTTGGAACGATGAAAAGAAAACGGAAAAAATTCTTATCATGGGACAAGGCAGCCTCTCAATGGCAAATAATTAAAAAGCGAGTTAAATTTTTTAATTTCTCTTCCGCACTCTTATATATACGTGTGTGTGGCCAAATAAGCATAAAATTCAATTATCTTTTAAGTGTTTTATCGTGTACCGCATACAGTCAAATCAGGATCTTGTCTCAGCTGTTTGGAGCACAGCGAGTTTTCCATCTCTTAAATATTTGACAATAATACAAAGCCCATATCAGATATCTTTTTTTTTCTTCGTATAATCAGCATGTAAAAAGTAGATGAAAAGCCTATACCATAAATTTCCGAGTCAATTAAAAGTTGAGGCACTTTTTTAAATAAAATACCAGAAAATTCGAGCTATCACTGTAAATTTTAAATTACTATTTTTTTTTTTTCTTTTCGTTCTTAAACATAATTAAAATCAATTGGCAGTTATTATCATTTTATAGGGCACGAAAAAATGCAAATTACCATTTGAAAAAAAGTGTAAACATTGTAATCGGATTTGAATTCCGCTATAAATTATCGTTATTTGACCCACGATCTTTTTTTTTCAACAATTTTTAATTATTGTCAAAGTTTTGAATGTCATGAAATTTGAGAAAAAAAATTGTACAGGGGAAAAAAAAATAATTGAGATTGCTTTTGAGAGTTGCTACAATGATGTAAGAAATTATGGATGAAATCCGAACGGGTCAAGGGTCAGATGATTGTCGAGTCGGCAAGGAATGTATACAGAGTCGGCAACTTTTAAAGAAATCCTTTTAAAAAGCCTTCAAAATTTCCATATAGCCATAAAAGTGTAAAATACGTTTTGCTATGATTGGGGAAAAAAAAGGTTTTTAATGATTTACCGTTTATCTGAACGTCAATGAAACCCGGAGAAATGATAGATCCATTACAGTTAACAACATCATCAGCGTGGATCTTTTCGTCATAAAAAACTTTCTCGGGATCGATGATTTTTCCATTTCGAACCCACAGATCCTCATTCACTATTTTTCCACCTCTGAGAATTCGACAGTTGCGAAATTGCACTAAACAATTTTCCACCCTCGACATTTTATATTTCGTTAAAAATGAAGAAAATTTATACACGAAGTTGCCCACTAGCCCACACACGCCGGCAATATTATATATTACTTTTGACACTGCAGTTTTTTTTTTTTTGCCTCTTCATAAACTCGATAAAACACCGCTTTTGCACGATTATCACTCTCACTATCACAAAAAAACACTTGTTTGCACGTTATCGAGCCATTTTATCGCACGAACAAACCGCAATATGTAAATACTAGCCGCTCCGGATGTGTGTGATTGTCTCATGACCACGTCAGGGGGGTTGTCGACAATCGACTGAGATGGCAATGACCTTTGAACTAAATAGAGTTTTGAGGTTATGTTCTATATTATTGTCAGTCGAAAAAATGACAATAGAGAAATACTTTTCGTTCATTATTCTTTTGCTTCTTCTCCATCCGATCATTTTTTGTTTCACCTAATCAAGTGAAAAGTTCTTAAATGTACAGACGTATGTATTAAAAAAACGCGAAGGCGATTCGAAACTTCAAGTTGGAAAATAAACATTCAAAATCTGATCATCGTCATATTACCCCCATCAATTCTCAAATCTTACTTATCATTTGAGTTTAGCAGATTCGGCAAACGATAACAAAATGATCCTCTAGAGGGCAGGAGAATCATCAAAATAAAGCAACCCTCTGTTGTGCTTCATAAAACAGCGCGTCGCGAATGAAACAAAAGTTATTAATTATATTTAATATAAGGAAATAACATAACAAAGTCACGAAAATATGAAGCGAGTTTGCATCTTCATTATCATTAGCATTCTGCGTAAGTACATTTTATTTTCATACATCCAATTTCATAACGAATTAAAAACGGATATCTGCTACATTGAAAGAACTTAGTTTACATATCTCATTGTTTACAACTAATAAGAGCTTTCTATAGGCGTTATGTACATTTTTCCACTTTGTAGGATACACGCCAATTATAACCAACAAAGATCTACCTTGGTTGTTATAACTGACGCTGTATTGAATATAATAAAGTAAACCGCACACGAAATGCAATCAGAATGAGTCTATATCGATATAAAATATATCGAATTTCCATATTTACATGTTTTTTTTTTAAATTCAATTGAAAATCCCCAAATTCCTCGTATTCATTCATTAATGAAAAAATCCATATCTTATAATGAATGAAAGAAAGAACAATTTAAAATTTTCCCGCGAATTTACGAAATAAGAAAATAAAAGCAAGAACAGCCCAATGAATAAAATAATATTAACAGGAAATAACTAAAAATCCAGGATCGATATTATTTTTCAGTGTTAGTCGACTGCGCTGAGGGTAGTTTTGGCTCAAGGGATGATAGCAAAAATAATTCACAGTTAAGTCCGAAAACTTCTGACCCAGAAGCGAACGGAAATTATGCAGGCTCATTAAGAGGAAATGTCTCTAATGATTCTATGATCGTAAAATCCGCAGCAGGAAAAAATAGAAGTTTGAGTATTTCGGCATGGGGAATCATCGGGATCATAGTCGGAGTAATTGTGCTCACTACTACTGGCTATTACGCTTTCATACTCTATCCTTATCTATGTAAGAAACATCGAAGCTACGACATGATAGAACTGACCGACGTTGTATGACTGCGAAAAATCCTAGCAGAATTAGAAAGTATCGAGCTATGTTGCTTTTTCGTTTTGTTATCAGCGAAGAGGAAGATTTGATATTTAATGTTGATTGGAAAAATATTAGAATATATCCATATATAGAAACGTCTTTTTGTAATTCACTACTTTTATGAAATGTTCGATAACGATGAAAAAAACAATCCTATATTGTCGACTTTTCGTTAATTTATATACTAGTGAGAAAAGAGATATTACGTGCCTTCTGCATCCAGACAGAACTGGAGAAAAAAAATCTCCAAAAAAGCCAAGCAAAAAGAATTGAGCCATTCTTATTTTTATCAGAGCCGAATGTCTGAAATGAAAGATCCAAGATATAATTTTAATTAAAAACTAATTAAATATTCAGAATACATCGATAACATTGCTTTTTTATCTATCATTATTTTTTCAACAAAATATTTGATAGTTTTAAAAAATGTATGTAATTGACATCGATTGTCAATAGTTGACTGTCAATTTTTATGATAAAATACATGCACACTTTCCATGGTGAAAAAAGAAAAGAAATTTGAAATATCAATGAAACTATTTTCATATAGGGAAGAATAATTATTCTCCAGACGACATTGTTGATTTTATAGATTTTTTTAATTCACATGGAAATTGTCGATAATTTACAGACTGATTCAAACTATTATGAAGAAAAATGTGAGATTCAATAAGGTATACTGCCCAGTAACCGGACAGGAACCAGTATCCGGATACACCATGTTAATCGAATACCTATATATATTTTCTATCAATGCTTCAGCTTAGGACGTCCGACTAATAGTTCGTGTTCGGCTATCGGGACGTTTACTTTTTCCTCTACGAACAAATTTAGGCTGATGAGATGATTCCAATTTAATAAAGTATAAAAAAATATTTTTTTAATCAATAACTTTTACGAATTATTTGTCAGAGTTAATAACTTTTGTATTGAATTATTCGATATAGCAAATTTTTACAGAGAAAAAAGAAAACATCGACAATGTCTTATTATTGGTCGAGTAAAAAAAAAATAACTATTTTTTTTATGAAAAGAGAAATAAGAATACCGACTGATTCAATGGTAAGATCTAAGATTTATCAATAATTTTAAAAAAATGTACGTTCAGGGTAGACATAGGATAAAAATATTTTTTATGCCATTTATAGATCGGATAAGAACGTTTGTTTGTAAAACATCAGTATCGTCGATACTTTACTGTGAAATTTATTTAATAAAAAAGAGAGAAATTATAATTACAAATTCATTAACAATTACAGATAAGTATGAGATGGCTTTTTTCTCCTAAATGTGAAATGACACGCGAATGTCGTCGAAATTCTCTTTCTTTTTGTTTTCTAATATATTTTCTGCGCTTGATGGAAGACGCTGTTCAATGTGATTACAAATTTTATATATTTTACATTACGAAATCATTGGGAACCATGGCTATAAATCGTATTCGTCGACTAGGAGCGATATGTAAAAAAAAAAAACAAAACATTAAATCATACAGTAAAGAGAAAATCATATGTATGTACATATATAACTCCGATCCGGTTATTTCGACACTCGCGAGATGTTCCCAATTTAAGATAGAATCGATATCCACAGCTATATAAGTAACGCAGGACACAGAATATCAAACTGTGCCAAAAAAATACAATTTTTTCAATGTTTAAATTTTTGTTAAATCGAGAAATAAACCGTGGCAAATATACGGCCAAATAGAAAAGAAAAAGCATTTGGTACGTGATTTTTCGATCAATGAAAATGAACGAGAATTCTCAATGGAATGTAAATCAATACCAAGTGAAAATTAACAGAAAAAACGCAGATGAATATAAAAGAAAAAAATAAAAAAAATATCGACACGGAGCTGTTCTGTAACGTTACAGTGGAAGAATTTTCGTTTACTCGTTGTTGGACACGAAGTATAATTTTCTTGGTCTCATGGGAGTAAAAATTACTTCCAAAAAGACGTCTAGAACTCGAAGTACCGATCGTCTCTCGTCTCTGACGTCTCGTACATGATGAATATATCAATTTTTTTCAAAGCATCAAGTGGATGGAATGTTACAAAATATTTTTTATTTTTCAACTTTGATTATCTCAAATGATATATATATTTTTTTTAACCAATTTTGTCCAACAAGAGCAGTGGGTAATTTACGATATATGAATTTTGTAATACTCCGTTTTATCCCACTTAATTATTTTCACCATCATCTACGAGACACTGACTGAAGACTCAAAACGAAAATCTTGAGTTTTTGGTCAGCAGGTAAATTACCGAGGGGTTAAGTGGTTTCTTCGAAATTTTTCGATGCCCGACGAGCCACCCAAACAGACAGTATACAATATATATAATATAAAATTCATTCATTCAATTTCATTTCTCTGTCTCAGACATTTCTCGGACATTCTTCAAAGTTCGTCCTTCTCATCGAGATCAACGTCGCTGAGATCGATTTCCTCTTCCTGCGGTGGTTCAGCGTCTTTACCGTCCCATGCGGTTGTCTGATAAATTTTGGGCAACTGTGCGCCTTTGAGAGGTGCAGTGCCGCCTCTTCCATAGCTCAAATCTCGCAAGAATTCATTAATCCCATCGCGCGAGAAGCTCCCTTTGAGCAGTGAATATTTCATTTTTTTCATATTAACAACGGCCAATGCTGGATAACCAAAACCCCCGATTTCAAGAGCTTCCTCCAAGTTTGATTGCGCACCAGCCTCGGCCCAGACCCAGCCCCACATTTTTTTCTTATATTTTTCCGCAAGAGACTTCAATGTCTCGAGATAGCCATTTCGACAGTCCGACTGACAATCGAGAACATGGGGAAGAACGGAAACCACACAGAGTGGCTTGTCCTCGCATGATTCGCGCAAAGTTGCCTCATCGGTAATTTGCACGACCTCCGGGGCTGGAATATTTTCCGTCAGTTTGTCCATTGCCCAATTAACGATATCGCTGCTCGTACGTCCGCCATCGTACTCGGCGACCGAGTCTGAATCTTTTTTGCCTGGTGCAAAATATTTTATCGTCGGATAGCCGCGTATCTCGTATTGACCGGCTGTTGCCGTGTGCACAGTCGCGTCAAGTGCGCCGAGTTTTACTTTTCCTTTGAGTTCGGATGCTGCGCTTGCCCATATGGGCGCCAAATTTTTGCAATGACCGCACCATGGAGCGTAAAACTCGACAAGCCACATATCCTCGGAATTAAGAACGAGTTTTTCGAAATTTTCGTCTGTGAGCTCAATAACATCCTTGGAATCTTTGGATTTTGAGTCAGAGCTAGTTTTCTTGCCACTCAAAGTGGTGTGAACTTTTATCTCCACAGCTTTCAATGCTCCATTGACTATACCTGTGGCTGTTCTAGCACCGTTGAAATCCTCGGGTTTGCTCGGATCCGAGCCAAAAATCTTTATTGTCGGGAAACCGCGAACGGCAAAACGACTACCGAGAGATTGGTGCTCATCGGCGTTCACTGCACCGACTTTCACGACACCCTAGAAAAAATAATAATAATAATATTGCTTCTTTCATTTTTATAATTTTTTTATTCAATATTAATCAATTGCATGACTAATTAAAATTATAATGCTACAACTTAATCAATGTGGAAACGACAAGTAATAAATATATTTGAAAAATTATTTTCAAACCTTGAGAGCAGTAGCAGCTTTTTGATATTCGGGTGTTAATTGCTTGCAGTGTCCGCACCAAGGTGCATAAAACTCTACGACCCAAACATTGTCGCTGTTTACCACCAATTTGTCAAAATTGCTTGGAGTCAAGACCACGACATCGGACGTGGACGAGTATAGACAATTAGCTCCTGCTACTAGCAGCAACAGACCTGCAATAATAAGATTGAAAGGGCAATTGGTTAATTTCTGTTTTCAGTCATTTTTATGAAAATGGGCATTTTATGGTGTTTGAAATTTGGTAAACAGAAACCATAAGAATTTTCTGGAAACATCAACGGTTTTCCAAGAATAATTTTCCAAAAGATGTTTCAAATACCACCCCATACTTGACATCCCCTTGAGAGAGAACGATTACATGTTTCAGCTACCTTTTAAGGCAATGTGCTACTCCTCTGCCGGTAATAAAAACTGCGAGCCGAAATTCTCCAAAACGGTTGAACTTTCGGAAAAACAAAGAGAATCACGAACTGCGTATTATAACGATTCTGCCGTTCGTGGTTCTCTTCGTTTGTCCGAAAGATCAACCGTTTAGGATAATTTTGGTACTGGAGTAAAAGCAGCTTTCGCTCTCGCACTCACAATGGCTTACGCAAAATCTGTTTTGCTGACCGAGCAGTAGCACATCACCTTAAGGCGATGTAAAATAAAGGTAGGTGCGAGAAAGATGAAGTGAGTGATGCTTGTGGCAGAGTGAGAGAGATACACCAAGACCAGTATTTCACATCGTCTTAAGGGAGGCTCTGAGAGAAAAGTTGGAAAAAACGTGCTTAATTTTTTTAACGTGAAAAAAATAAAAAGGTATCAAAAAACCAAAACGAGAAAATGTCTTAAATGATTGTCTGCTCTCGCACTTGCACATTCAACCTTTTCTCTATCAGCACCCAAATATTTGTTCTAAAACGTATTTGGCAAGGATTACAAATAATTTATGAAGTGAAACCACTTTCGTCGAACTAATTCAATGAGTGAAATGAGATACAGTAGCGAAATGATAAGAAAAAGTGATAAGAAATGCTATGATATTTCAACAGGTTACCGGTATATTTTTTTTTTCTCCATGAATCTGAATACGTGTAAACTTTTGAAAAGCCAGCGGGATCAAGAGGATTTAAAAAGCATAGTAAAAAAATAATTCGTTTCAGAACTTACCGATAAACGCCTGCATTTTTACTTTATTTGCGCTTGTAAAATGTTAAGACAAGGCACTGTGTACCATTCAATTTGACGGAACCACTCGTACTCGAGACTTCGAGACGGGGAGCACAATATTTGGCCAAATATAGCCGAGAAGCGACACACAAGTAAATATTCTCAAAAAGCTTTTTCGTGGACTAATCCGATTGGTCCACGATTCCTAATGGCCGATATGTTTCCACTTTCCGCAGTCCTCAGTTGTGTGTCACTCCGCCATACACCCACGCAATTCGTTTATTACTTTATTACGTGTACTGTTCGAATGTGTAATTCATTTTTTCGTTGCTTTTCATTGGTTCAAACGAGGGCTTTTAATCATTTCTCATTCCTTTTATTGACGCTACTTACTATTCATCGAAATGTCATTTATTTATTTCAAAGTCGATAAGAGAAAAATCTTATCAACCGATACGAGACATGGAATCCTTGTTACATGTTTTCCCGCTAGATGGCGATAGCGCATCGTTCTCGAACGATTTACCTAATCGATTTGCCGTTTTATCTTTCGTGCGCTTAGTTCGTGACTCTTCTCTCATATATATTTCGTATATATCTGTCAAATGTGGCTTCACGCCCTTGTTCCTGGATGATATAGGAAATATACATATATATATATGTTATATATGCCCAATATATGCTATAGTTCCTTGGCAGCTGCTGATGTACCAGAGTGCACTCACAAAGCACTTTTCACTTGTCAGTGCTAAGCAGTCAGCGGTGTACTCTGTGATGCGACGCGTTATAGTTATGTAGCTCTGCGTAGGTAATACACGTTGATCTTATGTGTCCGCAAAACTTGTGTGTACTATGCCAACTTGTCGAGTATCGATTTTTGAAAATGACTATAATTATCTTCCCTTATCTGTCGTATGACTAGTACTAGGTAATTGAAAATACGTGGTGAACACCTAACATTTGAACTCGTCGCGTTTCATTTATACGTTTATGTGCTCCGTTTTAACGTCAAATATTTTCATTTATTCTGTATCCGAGTTCCGTATACGAGTGTCGACAGCTCAGAATATCCCAAATATGCGGAAGCAGAAATCATAAAAATTTTAATTTTGGCGCGTGTACAAAAACTCAATTATATATTCACAGTTATAAATATATATTCATAGAAAATATAGGCACCTTGATAAATGCGTGAGTAAATGTTGCTTTCATACGTTCCCATAGAAACACTAATAATAAGGTATGTTCGTAGTGATTGTCATGGCAATATAAATGCTTCCAGTTTACATTTCCTGGTTTGATTTGTCTTTAAAAAATATTTTTGTATTATTCATCATTTAGAACATTGATTATCATTTTTCTATTCGAGTGCTAATAAAAATGATGAGGAAAGTGAAAAATAATTGATATTCCTCGAAAATGTGTGAATTCGTTCATTACATTTTTAAAAATTGTGCAAATTAAAACGACTATTGCTTCGCCTGATTCATTTTCCTCCATTTTTGAAGCCTCTATATGTGGGAGGGACTTTTAAATTG
The DNA here is from genome assembly GCA_963669185.1 of Dyspetes luteomarginatus. Lineage (NCBI taxonomy): Eukaryota > Metazoa > Arthropoda > Insecta > Hymenoptera > Ichneumonidae > Dyspetes > Dyspetes luteomarginatus. The sequence continues at coordinate 13,823,425 of OY769909.1, read as the reverse complement.
CCCGTATTATTAAATAGGTCATAATTTGACTATTTTTTCTATTATTCTTATTTCTTAACTTTCATCATCGTTTTGTTTTAGACCACTAACGAAAATTATATTGAAAGTGAAAATAACAATAGTGCCTCGTAAATATGTAGATTCGTTCGTTGTTTAATAAATAAAAAATGGCTCAAATTGAAACTTGAGTATTGCTTACTGATAATTTTTCTCCATTTTTGAAACTTCTATGTGGCAGGGACATTTTGAAATTGCCTATATTGTTAAATAGGTCACACTTTGGCTATGTTTTCATTCGCGTTTCATAACCTTGGTTATCGATTTATTTCGAGTACTAAACCGAAAATTATTATGAAAGTGAATAACAATTATGCCTTGAAAATTTGTTTGTGGTTTGTTTATTAAGAAAAATAATAATGGTCCAAATGGAAACTTGAGTTTTTATTTATATTTTTCTTCCCTTTTAAAGCCTCTGTGAAACTTTTACATCTTTAAATGCGATTAGAAAAGAATTGTACCTTTTTCTCCTTATCTTTGTAGGTACATCGTTTATTGAGACTTAAGTTTAAATTTTTCAAGAATCTCTGTAAAATTTGAAATTCCATAAATTCAGAGCTTTTGTATTGATTTTTTCACCAAATCTAGAATTGAATATCCTTGAATATCACTATTTTCAAATAAATTTGCTGATAAAGTTTTTTATCAGTCCTCTTCAAAGTTTACTCGAGATAAATTCTATGCGCATATATATATATATTTTTTTGATTTATTAAAAATGCGTCCATATTGTAATTCTATCGATTATTGTTAAATTCAATACCGCATTGTACACTATTTTTCCTCATTAGTGTAAAAAGTTTTAAATCAATATTTGCAAATTTCCGTAAATTAGAGCGATCACAGACATTAAAAAAAAAAAAAAAATCGAAATCTTGTTCAATCTGGACATTGTCGATATAACTAAGAGAATAGAAAGCGTTTTTCCAAGGGTATTTACTATTTCCCTTAGTACGGAAATTCACATTCACAGCTCTAGGTACACCTGAAACGTATCGGAAAATTTGATTTTTGAATCTTCTTAGGGCCGGTTGTTCCAACTCTTAGGTAAAATTATCTGCGAGTTAACGCATATAAAAAGTACGAGGTATCTGGCAGATAAACTTTACCCAGAGGTGGAACAACACGCCCTTAAAGATTTTAAGCCCAAAAAAAATATGGATAATTTTCTTCCTTTATCATTTTTTTTTTAACCAGAATCTAAAAATTTTGTGCACAATTCCACCTTATCGTGTCAAGCGATGTTTTTCACGATAAGATGATTTTTTTTTAAATAAAAAATTCGATCAACTTGTCGATAAACGAGATAATTACCTTGAGTGCGATTTACTTAAAATCAATAGCAACGCTTGAAGGGATATCCGCCCACGAACCTTGATTGCTATCTCTCGAAAAAAGACAAGATGCTGATTATTGAATGAAGAAGGGGTCAAATAAAGAAGAATGTTCGTTTTTTTTTTTACAGCATTAACAAGAAACTCGTGATTCAACTATCTAATCAGCACCGAGAACATCATAGCTCTGAATCATTGATTAATCAGAAGAAATCGCACAATTTCACGATGGGTGAATATTGGAGAATTTTCATGCTTCTCATGAGAAAAAACATGACAGTGCGAAAAAAACATTGGCGAATGTCATTATTCGTCGAGATAATGTTACCATTGCTACTGTTCTTACTCGGACAAGTAGTCAGAATGCTTTCTGGTTCAGAGCCAATGAGAATTACGGAAAATACTTATCACCCGATCGAGTATCCGGAGAATTTTGTGATTACAACAGATGAGGAACTCTTTCAAATTCGTTACACCCCTATGAACGATTTTACCAAAAAGATTATGAACCAAACGCAAAAGTGCATGGGTCTCAAACGAAAACGTAATAAAAATATTCTACCATTTTTTTTTCTTCATACTTTTACGAGGAATCATTATTTCAATATCTCACTTTTTCATTGCCTTGTTCATCTCAAAAGAATCGATGTAATTGAGTTTTATCATGGATTATTTCTGAGTCGAGGTGTTAAATCAAGGCTTTTATTTTATCAATAAAATGATCAAAGACAAATAAACTAGTCATTGGGATTTTCCGAAAGATTATGATTTCGATTATTCTTCAATTTGATATTTGAATAACTGATCTGGTCACGATTAAAGACTTCCGTTATCGATAACTACTTTCTAGTTGCAATCGTTTGTACATTAAAAAAAACATAATAATAATGCTGCTAATATAATGATGTGTGCCAAAGTACAAACACTAAGTGAAAATTATTTTTTTTTTAAATTTTTGTCTCATTTCAGAGGAAATTTCCTTAAAAATGCCATTTTCCTTTGTCAATCGTTTGCAAGGCTTTACCGAAAATTATACAAATTTCTAAATATTCTTTGAAATGGCAGAATTTTTATCGACCATGAAACATGTTAAATTTCTAAACTTATTGAGAAGAAATTTTTAATTTTTAAACAATGCATTTTGACGAAATTCAGTCATCGGTATTGAAAATTTAAATTTGCTATCAATCATTAATGATATAAATATCATTTAAGATGTTTGAACCGTATCTCTCGCTCCTTATCTTTTATCAAATTCGATGTGCGGAATTTTTTTCGTACCACGCAGTTGCGTTAGCCACTTTCTTCGTCAGCGCATTTTGTAAAGCAAAAAAAATCATTATTTAAAAAAAAACATTACAAAAATGATTTATTAAACGATTTCAGAGGTGATTGGTTCGTTGAGCGAAGAACTCTTGCTGGCAGAATTTGCACGCTCCCAATTACCGCACATGGAGTGTCTCGGTATAGTTTTCGAAAATACGGAAGGTTCAATTGCACCAAGGAATTTCAAGTACAAAGTACGAACTTCAAAGCCTTTGCCTGAAGAATTGTACGAGAATGAGGAGAATGGCAATGGGGCAAATTATGCGTTTGCCTTCTCGCACTTCATTCCTATGCAAGTGTGTCTCGACAAGGCTTATATCGGTATCGCAACCAGGGAATCGGGACAACCTTCCATCCCAATAAATGTATTATCAACACCCACTGATAGCTAGCTACTGATAATTAATCAAATAATTACTTCTGAATAATTAATTTATCAAAATTGATGAATTCATTGATCTGAAGTAATTATTTGATTTATTTAATATTTAATTAATTATTTTATCCCATAACATAATGAATTCGTGGCTTGGCTATACTCACAATTTTTTAATATCACAGATTTCGATTCAACAAATGCCCTATCCACCATACATCTACGTCGACAAAGCGACCGTCGCAATGGGACAAGCTTTTGGAGAGCTCGCGAGACTCGCTTTTCTCATTGTACTGTGCGTCGAAGTAACATTTCCGACCAACGAAAAGTATATCGGCATTAACGTGAGTAAAATTATCTGATAGCAACAAGGATCAATGACCATTTATTATTGAATGTCGATTTCACAAGCCGACGAAGTTAGAAATATTCGATCAGAAAAATTAATCTCTTCTTTAAAATCAATTGATACAAAATAATATTATATTTCATTTTTTTTCAATTATTTTTACTGCCATTATTCCAATTTTTAAATATCACAAACAAGCTTGCAAGCGCATCGAGCAAAAAGACAGATTTTTACAGATTTTTTTATTTTTCAACGTTTAGTATTCACTGAAACGATAAAAAATGTAAATAGTTTCATTTTTATTTCAGAAATTAATTAGTTAAAATGTGGATTTTTTTTTTCGTTTATACACCCGCAGATTTTGATGTCGGTGAATGGCGTGAAGAATAAACAAAATTTGCTCAGCTGGCTGATAAGTGGAGTATTGTTCAGCATAGTTTATCTCGTTCCCATCGTTTTGATGCTGAAATATTTTCTTCCACCGACGCTTATACCGTATTTGATATACAGCGACAGTTTTATAATATGGATTGTGTTGACTGTCCACGTTTGTCACGTTATTGCGTTTGGTATGCACATCACGGCTTATCTCTGGAAACGTGAGTAATATGTTGGATCGATTGTCGATACATAACGATTGTAATTCACCGTGTCAAGTGGAAAAGGTTTTTTTTTTTTTTTTTTAATTCAATTCCTTATTTTCTTTTTCTTTGTATGTTTCAGCGTCTCATGGAGTTTTTGCAACATTCATGATCATCACAATAATGGACGTTGTGAATAAATATTCGACAGGACAGAAAATGATGCATTTTCTCATTTATCTGGGAATTCTGAGCCCAAATTTTTTGCTCACTCGTATCTTCAGTGAAATTAATTCCTACGAAACTCGACGTGAGTCGACGATTTTTTTTTTTTTTCATTATTCGTTTGCATAAAAAAAAATAAATGCAGGCCTATATTTTTTTCTCCTCGTTTTCAGTTGTCGGCATTCAATGGACCAACATTTTTTCGACTGGCGATATGATGGCGCCGGCCGAGAGTTCCATCGGAGTTTTGGTGATTTTTTCTCTTTTGGGAATTATCATACATTTCTCACTGGCGGTTTACGTGTACGAGGTTCGACCGGGTAAATACGGCGTTGCTCAGAATCCTTTCTTTTTCCTGCAGGTTCGTTGTTTATCTCATCAGAAATTTATAATAATTCTTTATCCAGTTTTTAGTGCTATTTATATTTTATGTTTCATTTCGAACCAGCGATCAATGCGAATCTGGCAAACTTTATTGCAGATTAATCAGGCATTCTCGATAAAAGAAAAAAAAGAAACGGTATTTTGTAATTGAAAAAAGTCTTTTTCATCTTGCTCTTCGCTAAATATGAATTTCAAAGATTCACAAATAATTAGATTTAAAAGTGTAAATAATTCGCTGTTTTTGATCGAGTCGAAAACTGACAGAGTATAAGAGTGGGTAAAATATAAATATAAATAAAGACTGTGGTTAAAATATAAATATAAATAAAGAGTGCGGATAAAATATAAATAAATTCGACAAAACATTGATTCCAGAAGGGCAACAAGATATTTCACGACGTTGATATGTCGCGATTGGATCACAACAGAGAGGATCAAAAAGAATTTGAACAAGTGCCGGATGGAAGTCTCACGCCTGGAATACAAATTCGTGAATTGAAAAAATCATACGTCACCGATTGGTTCCGCGGAACGACCGTTCAAGCTCTTAGAGGGATAAACGTTGATTTTTACAAAGGCCAGATAACAGCTCTATTGGGTCACAATGGCGCGGGAAAAACTACAATGATGTCGATATTATCGGGTCTAACGTGTTCGACGGAAGGAATGGTTTTTGTTAATGGCAAAAATGTACAGTACGAACTTGACGGTGTGAGAAGAAATTTGGGTTTATGCCCGCAGGAAAATATGGTTTTTCCAAATCTCACAGTTTACGAGCAAGTATTATTCTTCGGTATGGTGAGTATTCATTGAATTTGACAATTTTAATCAGTTCGGGGTGACAAGAGAAACTTGAATGAAACATTTTACAACTTTTTTGTTGTTATAGTTGAAAGCAAAAGACAAGCCAAAGGGTCGATTGGAGGAAGAGGTCGAAGTACTTTTGAGCAAGGTGAATTTGACCGACAAGAAGAATTCACTCGCGAGACAATTGTCGGGTGGACAAAAACGAAGAATGTGCCTCGCTATGGCAGTTATAGGTGACGCGAGCGTGAGTTTTTTTTTTGTTCTACAAAAAGTAGTCACAATTTTTTTTTTTTTTTTTTAACCATGTTTCAACATTTACCTATCATACATCCTTAATTTATTATTAATTTAATTGCATTGATGATATTCTCATAATTATTTTGTTATTTCACCGACAGGTCATAATTCTCGACGAGCCAACGTCCGGAATGGATGCTGAGAGCAAACGCGAAGTTTGGGATATAATATTGGTACACGATAAAATTTAACAGCTGTAGCATTAATACCAAATACTATGGTGATCGTCTAATTATACGGTATATAAACTTGTTTCTCTATTATGCAGAAATTGCGAGGTGAGAAAACAATTCTCATAAGCACTCACGACATGGAAGAAGCTGATATACTTGGCGACAGAATTGCCATTATACATTCGGGAAGAATGCGAAGTTACGGTACTTCGATGTTCCTAAAAAAACTCTACGGTAATATTATTTGAAAAAATAAAAAAAAAATTATTTGCCATTAAAAAAAAATGATATTTCATCTCATCTTTGCTTTTCCTATCTTTTTATACTTTTACATTTACTGGCTATCTTATTTGTACAATTAAAATCCTTATTAGAATTACTTTGAGTAATGAGATTATAGTATAGTAAAGTTGCAATGATGCGATAATAATGGAAAATTACTCAAGAAATTAATGATTTCTTTGAAATAATGTGACTTCAGGAGATGGCCAAGTTGAGGTAACTTTGTCAATCGAACCTACGTGCAATCCACGCAATATTATCAATGAGATTGGCCTTAATGCACAGCTTTTGAGTCATGATGAGGGACACGTAGTTCTGGCGATTCCGTTTGCTGACAATTTACCCGGAGCCCTGGATAATTTGGAAAAGCAAAAGAAAAAACTCGGCGTTACGGGACTTAGTGTTTCGATCATTACTTTAGAACAAGTTTTTCTCAGGTTAGCCTGAAACGATTGATGCAAATTCACTCGAACGATCTTAACTTGACACTTATTGATTCTATTAATTACTTTGAAATTCGTCAAAATCACTGTAAAATTACATAAAAATTAATTCATGCGTGCTGTATTGATTTTCAGGGTGACGAGGGAGGCAGGCGACGAGACAGATTCTACAAATCAAGCAGCCAAATCTTTTGTCAAAATCAGCGGTTTCAATTACTTCGTACAATCAATTTACGCTTATTTCGTCAAGAAATTTTCTTTCACTCGGAAAAATCCATGGACATTCTTCATAAGTGTAAATTAAATTGTCATTTTTCCATTAATTTTTCACATAATTTTATTTATTCAAATTTTTAATCATTTTTCGTAGATGATATTGCCCTGTTTTGCATCAATTTTGATGGTTCTCGATCACGGTGGCTCGTCGAATAATCGCAAGCCCATATCGATGACGCTCGACGCTTACTCTTACACTCAATCGTACTCTTACGCGGATAATCCGTTGTACGGCGAAAAATATAAAAAAGGCGCTGAAGCTTATGGCGGAACGTCAACGTACATAGGATCCAATTACAGTCTGACTACCGGTATGAAAATTACTTTTTTAATAAACCAGAAAGGTCAATAATTTTTTTTTTCTTTCGTTTAATCTTTTACGCTATTCAAGATAAATAAAAATCTTTGATTTCAAAGAACATCGATCATATGGCTGAGGTAAATAATAATAGAAGGAATATTTTCACAGCTCTACTGACAATGGCAACCAATGACTTGAGCACTTATCGGAACAAGTTCATTGTATCGAGTGAATTCAACACGACAAACGAACTTGTTCATGCAAATGGTTTTTACTCGGGAACGGCCATTTTTGGTATTCCCGTTACTGTTAATATGCTGTCAAATGCATTGATCAAAGTTTCCACGCGCAGTGACGATTATACCATTACACTGTCGGCCCAACAATTGCCAGAATCATTTGCTTCGACTCGTCAAAAAACAGTCGCCGATAGTTTTGCTCTGACATTGGCTCTCGTTGTATTTCTCGCTCCTGCTGTAGCTCTCTACGTGACGCAACCTTTACAAGAAAATTTATCGGGTGTCAAGCAACTTCAGTCAATGACCGGAGCTTCTAGCTTGACTTATTGGGGATCGATGTATCTCTTCGATCTATTGCAATACATCATCTCCATTATTCTTCTTCTCAGTACATTCGTCATAGCCGATGTCTCTTTTGGAACTAAATACTACCAAGGAATTGAAATAAGTAAGAGCACGCCTCGATAATTAAATATTTGTTTTTTTTTCAAATACGATATTGTTTGGATATTGTGATGTTCATCGATATTGTTTTTATGCGATGAAATACTAAATTTGAATTTTACCCCTACAATTTTGTAACAGAAAAGTTTGCACACTTTTGATTTATTATAAATTAAATTACATCATTTCTACATGTTTAGTAAACGTGAAAAATAATCCGGTATTAACATATAGCTATATTTAAAAAAAAAAATTTTTTTCTTTGTTACAGTGATATTCTTCCTGATGCTGTTTTTATTCGGTGCGAGTGTTTTGCCTCTCGTTTATCTATTCAGCTTTTGGAAGAAATCGATGAACACGTGTATCAACTTACTCAGCATAACTCCCCTTATTCTGAGTAAGTTTTTTTTTTAATATTCATATTATTTTTATTGAAAATTGAATTATCGCCAATAGCGAGTTAAATTTTCTCATTTACATGCAAAAACTTATAAAAGTTTACCTGATTTTCTATACGGTTTTCCTTTCACAGGTTTCGTGGATTTTCTGTTGTTTGGTCTAACATCTACGGTCGACAGTGCGATATATGATTTTTTTCGCGAAGTTCAGAGCAGAGTATTTCTTCTTTTTCCTCATTTGAGTCTAATTTACGGTCACGTATCATTCTTCACTATCGTATTGGAAAATGCCAGATGTCGTACGATGCCGATGCGACTTCTCGAGGTTGCTTGTTTGGCTCCCAATGATGTCTGTTGCGGTAAAACAAAAAACGTCAAATTTGCAATTTATCAAGTTATAACGAAACGACAAAATATTTTCAAAATTATATTATTAAAGATAATATTGGTTTTTATTAATTAATATACACTTGAAATACACTTGAAAATTTTCATTCCAGATTTGCAATGTCAGAATGGTTCGTGCAAGTATCATCTTCCCTACTTCGTTGAAAATAAAGATTTCACGAGTCTCGGAGAAAGCTTGTTATGGATGACCGGCTCGGTCGTTCTATTCTTCGGTATAATATTTATATTGGAGCAAAAATTGTTGCACAAACTTATAGCACGATTTTATCATGGTCCATTGAAAGAAAATAACGCAGCAATGGACGAGCTAGTGAGAAAAGAGGCCCACGTGGTGTCTTCAGAAATCGCAAAATTAACGATGAAACGTGAGTACATTTTATCCAGTCTGTAAACTAAAAATATTATATCATCATAAATAAAAATTGTATTGACAATTGATTATCTAAAATTACTAAGTCTTTTGCAGCCCATAAAAAACTGCTGATTCATCGTACGATTTCAAATCAAATAAGTTTGCTGAAATATCAATTTTTTCTTTTCTTTTTCAGACGACAGCGCCGCACCAATTGGATGTGAAAATATCTTTCTCGTTCACGAGCTGAGCAAAAATTATGGAAATTTGAATGTTGTGAGAGGAATAAGTTTCAGAGTCAAGCAAGGCGAGTGTTTTGGGCTTCTCGGTGTGAACGGTGCCGGAAAGAGTACAACATTTAGAATGTTGACGGGCGAAGAGCTTTCGAGAAGTGGCTCGATGTATCTGAGAGAATTCAGTCTCGCGACAAATCGCACCCAGGCAAGTATTTTTGTTTAATTGTCGAAAATTGAAACAAAAAAAAACCTTATTGAAAAATTGCATCGTGACTTTTTAGTATCTGAGCGAAATGGGATATTGCCCGCAACAAGATGCGATAATAGACACTCTGAATGCCTGGGATCATCTTTATCTTTTCGCGAGACTCCGCGGTATACCGAGGAACGAGGTCAAAGCTGCAGTCGAGAAGTGGATTCATAAATTGAGTAAGCATTTACATTACGATAAAATTTCATTTTTTTTCTTTCAAATTCCATTTTTTTTTTAAATAATGAAATTATCTTATTAATGTAATTTTAATTGTAAACTTTGAAATATTTTTCGTTCTCAGATCTTAAAGTTTGCGCTGCTCAGCCAAGTGGAACTTATAGCGGTGGTAATAAGCGTCGTTTGAACATCGCTATGGCACTTATAGGAAATCCATCGTTGGTGCTTATGGACGAACCAACAACCGGCGTTGACCCGGCCGCGAGAAGATCACTCTGGAATACTCTGAAAACGTGCCAAGAAGGTGGACAATCCATAATCCTCACGTCTCACAGGTGCATTTTTTTTCTCCAATAGGATTATCATTGATTATTCCTTTAATGCTGAACTATTTGTTTATGTTATAAATTTTTATGTCAAATCGATTGCGCATTAAATTCTGCACCAAATTGCTTTTTCTAATGAATTGAAATTAATTGCGTTTTTCAATTATATTAATTTTTAGTATGGAAGAGTGCGAGGCTCTTTGCAATCGTCTCGTGATAATGGTCAAGGGTCAATTGGTTTGTGTGGGTGCTAGTCAAGAATTGAAACAACGTTTCGGTGCGGGTTACAATATTCATGTAAAGCTCAGTCCTGGACGTCAGAGCACTGACGCTGAAAAGATAAAGCGACGAATTGAAACGACCCTCGTCTGCAAGCTCAGCGACGAGAATACGGTTTGTATATTAATGGGATTTTGTTTATTTTTTTGAAAAATTGAAAATTCACCACATTCAATATTCACGGGATGATCCTCCCTGTGGAAACGTTACTACTAGTAATAGTTTTTTATTTCATGTAGAAAATTATTTTTACATTTGTCCGTCCCTTACCCAAATGAGCCTCTTATAGACTATTGTACGGAACGTGATTAAAATATTACGGATACGTGGCTAAAATATCCTCATCTTGTTTTTTCAGGGTTTCATCGGTTATCACGTGACCGATCCCGAGGCAACATGGACCATAATGTACACGATGATGAACGAGCTCAAAAATGATTATCCGTGCATCGAAGATTTTGCGGTATTATCGTCGACTCTCGAGCAACTATTTATACAATTCGCACGTGCACCAGGCGAAAACGATGAAACGGATCGAGCAAATGGCGTGAACAAACGTCGATGGTGGAAAAAGAAGAGTCAAGCTTCCCCCGTATGAATGAACAAACGAAAAGTTTGAATTTTGAAAGATTTTTCCCTCTAACTTTTTCATCTCAAGCTTTCGATGTATTTTATTGTCGCAGCTAGTACCTAATTAGATAGACAATTTTTTCTAGTTTTCTTCTGTAGACTTATTTAACGGATTACGAAAAATCGAATCAAAACTCAAGTATTATAAATACTATTTAATTTTACGGGTATACCAATGAATAGGAATAACTTTATCGCTTGTAATTCAATGGGCTGCTACCAAACTTCAAAATGTCTATCAACTATAACAAATAATGACGTTTAAGAGTTGTGCGTAATTTATACTTAAAGCGTATATATATATATACATTTGTATACTAATAAGTTGCAGCTAAGGCACTTTGTGGCCTTTCTGAACGAGATAAACGTAAATTTTCTACGTTTTATCGATCAGATACAACCTTGAAACGTCCTAAACGTAGTAAAAATGAAAAAATTTCATTGTCCGGAAGCCTGAAAAAAATGGAATTTCAAGAGGAATTTGTACTCGTTTACTCGAGTTCGGCCTATTTCATCTGCCTTTAAAACGCGGCTTTTTATTCTCCGGTTCAACACGATATTTTATTTCGTGACCGCGAGAATACTTTAAAAGTCGTGTTGTATACAAAGATTTGCAAAAATCAACGCCTATAAAATTTTTGTAACCATTGCAAAAACAATCAAACCTTAATGAAGTTTTTTGTTGTTTTGAGAAGGTGATATTGTCCGATGATGACAGATTCGTCCGATTGACGATCAAAAAATAAGCCCAACAAAAAATAAGTAAAATTTTAGCCATACAATTGATATTTTACCAAAATGCCAAAAAAAATTACGTTTTTTTTTCGATATACTTTTTGCCGTTTATCGCGAATCCGCTACTGATTTTTATAATACAAAAAACAACATTTTTTCCTTTTTTATACGCAATTAGGTAATAAGGTGTACTAGTCACACTTCTCTTTTTTCAATTTCAAGTATCATATGAGAATTTGAACATCTTTGTTAAAAAAAAAAACATCATGCAGAAGATTTACAGAAATTACAATTGCTGTCTTCGTAGATTCTTTGTGGATGAATTTTTTTCGCAGAAGAATTATATAATTTTCGGGTGAAACGTAAAATTTGAAAAAAAAAAAGGAAATATGATGACACTTTAATATTCATATATATATATATATAAGATGTTTAATTATATAATGTATGCTTGTATGTATAGGAATTCTATTTCGATAAGCACTTTGTGTTCACAGCTCACTCTTTACAATCGGTCGGTCTTTGCCGCTGAACAATTTACTTAACGCGAAACCGCAAAGACTTTTGATTTTTACGACATATATGTGGCCACTCTGAACTAGTAAATCGTACAACAAATGCGTTAAGGAGAATTGACCTATGCAGACTAACCAAATCAACGAATTAAATGAAACAATTAATTTTGCAAGCATTTATCAAACAGCATTGATGGAACAATATTTACTATTATCAACACAAACCTTATTGAATTAAAAATAATTTCGGGACTTCACTACTACTTTTTCCTTTAAAATGTATTTGTTTTTAATGAATGACGGATCATTTTGTTAATTTAAAGATGCTCGAGAAAATTAATGTAGCAGCTCAAAATGACCCTTGAAAAAATTGTGCAATCATTTTTTAAATGATTGCACAATTTTGTTCAATGTTCAATTATCCTTACCACAAAACGTAAATAGTCAGAGAATAAAACAACGAAGTCGTAAAAAAAATCACTTGCGCAATTTTGAAGAAAATTATAATTGTAATGTTTTTTTTTCTCAATTCAAAACTTAACGAATGCCGCGTAGGACCAATTCGTTCAGTACCTCTAGATAATTTTTTATGAAATAAGAAAATCGAGAGCCTTCGAGCGATAATGTCAATATAAATATTACAAATATATATTTTTTACTATTTTATTGCTCTATTGTGATATGAAGCTCGTTAATGCGGTATTTTTTCCTCTTCGCCAGGTGCGATAAATTTTTCGTTTGCACATTTTTCCAGGATGATTACGAGCCTTCGAATAAATATTGCGAAAGTACGAAAAGTTTCGTCCTGAAATATTTCAATGTTTTATTGGCAATATTGTAAAATTAATGCGTGTACGCATTATTATCACAAATTTGTGATGATTATATTTTTTATTACCTATCTTCATATATATATATATATATATATATATGTTGAAGATACTATATAGTATTATAGAAAATTTCAGATTTATATTCTGCAAATGGCAGCTTCGCATTGCAGCAGATTTATGTCGCGGGCGAATAATTTAATCCAACTTAATGTTAGAGATGTATAACAAAATATGTATTAAAAAGAAATATATATATATATATGTATATACATATATTTCTATACAGAATATATTTTGAATAGTATAGAATAAATATATGAAAAATGTTATACATTTATATGAAGAAACAAATGTATGAAAGAAGTGACCATAAATAAAAACGATTATAAATACGAAAAATCATTATTCGTCATAGAAAAGGAAGTGGGTCAGAATAAAAAAAAAACAAGGCGAAATTTTCTTTTTTCTCTTTTCTTCCATAAATAAAAAAAAAATATTGAACGCACAAAGTGGCATATCGTTATGTACATAATAAGTCTGCCGTTACATGAGTATTATTTTACAAAATATAGTATATTTATATATTTATATATATATATATGAAACGGAGGGTATGTATATCTGCTGCATGAGGTGTCAATGGCTGTCTTCATCGTCGTTTTCACTTGGCCTGATTGTCATTTTTTTTCTCCTCAATACTGATAACCACCGTTCGAGCTTGTCTGATAAGAATTCGGTCCTTGATATGCTGAGCCAGCTCCGCCACCACCGCCTCCTCGACCACCACCTGGAATAAAAAAATGGAGGATAGAAAATGAATAATTGTGATTTGACAATAATGCAGACTGGAGCTCAAACAATACATTTATTTCGAATGACCTGAACGAGTTAAATTGTTTATTATCGAAGCCATTTTTTTTTTTTAATATTCTGGGTTATCATTTTTATATCTTGAATCGCCAGTTGTCGAAATAAAAATGAGCTTGGTGTTTAACAATTCAATTCGTTTAAACCTTCTTTAAGGACGATCTAATTTTATTGAAGATTTATTAAGATCTGTAAAAATATAATTTATATTTGATAAGAAAATTGTTGAAATTCTGATTGATAAGAATTTCTTTCAAAGGATAATTATATCAGTCTAATTGAAGTTTGACAATTATCAAACAGATGATACAAGTATTATTGATTATTTTTTTTAATTAAAAAAATATATTATTTTTTGTCAAATGATGAATTAATTTTTTTTCAGCTTACCACCGCCTTGTCCACCTCTGTAGCCACCGCCTCCACCGCCTCCACCGCCTCGTCCACCACCGCCGGAAGATCCACCGTCTTGATTCTCACCTCGTGCTTCGGCCGCGAGAGAAAGTTCGACTCCCCTCTGAATTTCTGGTGGTATTGGCGGTGGTGTCGGGAGATGAGCTCCCTGAGGATGAAAACCATCGGCATCGGCGGTGTACGTTACAGTGTACTGAACACCATCAGGTCCAGTATAAGAATATGATCCACTCACTGATTCCGTATCGCCTGTGTATATTCGTAAATTTCATGAATACGAACAAAGTAGAACATTTTTTTATTTTAAATTCATTTGCCAAAATGAAAATCGCAATTATATTTTTTATTCGGATTTTAATTATCATTTGACTCTACGTGGAGAGTTGACAAATTTTTATTTAATTTCAAACAGTCTGTACATTAAAAAAATTATCGCTCGATACATTAAAAACAAATCTACGAAAAATTGACTCAAAAGTAAAATATGAATAAAAAAAAATTGTTGTGAACACATTTTGTCAATTATATTAGCATCGTTTGTTCGTTACCTTGAGATTGACCAGTTTCTTGGGCAGTTATGCCATTTCCTGTCTCATAGCTGAACTGATAATTTCCATCGCCGCCATTGTCACTTGAGAACGAGATTATCGGTATTTCCTGACCACCTCCTTGGCCACCAGGACGACCTCCTCCTCCTCCTACAGATGAAAATTCTCACACGAATAAAAAACACACAACTTGATCGTGATAAATATAAAAATATATACTCATACTTAATTATACAATTCTTTGCATTGCCTCAATGAATTGACCGATTTTAATAAATTGCAAAGTTAAAAATTCTCACAAAAATTCAAATAATTCTTCAAAAAATTCTAAAAATTCCAAATATGTAGTAAAAAAAATTCTAAAAAAGCTAAAGAAAAATTTCAAAAAATCTAAAGAATTTTTTTATCAAAAAATCACGAAAATGGCTCTTGATGTAAAAACTTACCACCTCCGAATCCACTCGCTCCACCAGGCCTACCAGGACCACCACCGCCTCCCCCGAAACCACCTGACCCTCCCGGTCTGCCATGTCCTCCACCACCACCACCACCACCACCACCTCCTCCAGGTCTATTTGGTCCCGAGATCAAACCACCTCCTCCCGCACCAGCGGCATTTCCGGGAGGAAGATAAGTGCTATCGAGCCTCGCTGCGTAACAAGTTCCCATCACTGCGAGCAGCGTGACTGCGTATCGCTGTAAAAAAAAAGAAAAAAAAATTCCGCCCTTAAGAAATGTATCACATGGTATTTCCGGCAATAGCACTTCAACTTTTTAGTGCCTCATAAAAATATTTTTATTTAAACAAAAAATTAAAAAGCTTATTAAATTTCTTTTTCTCCGATATTGCAAGTGTAACACTTCTAAACTTTTTATCATTCTCCAAAATTGGATATATCTCGATCTTTTGGGGAAACATATATTAAAAAAAAAAAAATTCCTACCGATCTCATCTCGATTTTTTTCTCGTAGAGAGATACAAAAAAAAATGCCAATTTTAGAATCGAAGAGACAAAAAGATGTTTGCTCTGTTAGTCCCTGCACTCGTTGTGGTGCCGAAACGTTCCGAAACGTAATTGTGAATCTATCGTCGATGTACCGGGTTCTTATATACCTCCGAGAGAGTTCTTGGAGAGTCTTTATGATGTATGTACAGAGAGGATCCTCTTCCTCCCACCACTCGATCGAGCACGTGCTGATCTCTGATGTGGCTTACTGCTATATATATATATATATTTCTTTTTCAATGCGAAATAAAACCGTAAATCGCGCGTATGTCCGCGATGCAAGCAGAGAAAGTGGAAGGAGAGAAACAAATTTGCAATGAAAAAAAAAAAAATTGCCTCAGAAAGAAAAAGAGAGAGAGAGAGAGAGAGAAATGAAGATCGCAAAAGGACGAGATTTTCTCCAGGAGAATATGAGTCGTCGCTCTCCTTTTTTTCCTACCAGCTCTACTCATGCGCGAGGGGGATCGCATAAAAGTTGCGTAATCGGCAGGTGATACAGATCATCTTGGCGTTTTTGCTCCGCTCCTCTGTGAAGGTCGGCCAATCGGGTCACATGAAAGTGGAAACAGCTATTCATGTCTTTTATCCCAGGTCGTGCTCTCCAGGTATTTGTTCTCAGAGCATCTCTACGGTTGATGGTTTTGACGCCCGGACAAAAATACATACAGTCAAACTTCCAATAAACGAATTTTCCTCAAGTCAAATCCATCCTTCTCGAGAATACCTCCACTATTAAGGGGCCATGTGGATCAATCTGTCCTGTAAAAATGATAAGGTGAGATATACATAAATACATAAATAATATTAATAATATAATATATGGTACATAAATATATAAGCTAAGTGATAACTATAGCTATGATTAGCTATAGTTATAACACTCGTAATAAGCTATGCAATTCCCTATTATATAATAAATTAAACGAGCTCGTTACAAGTTACAAGCTATGTAATAACCATAACTATACGATATAAGTGAATATTTTACAAAAGTTAGGAAGGACCAGTTATTACTTCTTTTGACGCCCTGACAAAAATACATACAGTCAAACTTCCAATGAACGAATTTTCCTCAAGTCAAATCCATCCTTCTCGAGAATACCTCCACTATTAAGGGGCCATGTGGATCAATCTGTCCTGTAAAAATGATAAGGTGATATATACATAAATACATAAATAATATTAATAATATAATATATGGTACATAAATATATAAGCTAAGTGATAACTATAGCTATGATTAGCTATAGTTATAACACTCGTAATAAGCTATGCAATACGCTTTTATATAATAAGTTAAATGAGCTCGTTACAAGTTACAAGCTATGTAATAACCATAACTATACGATATAAGTGAATATTTTACAAAAGTTAGGAAGGAGAAGTTATTACTGCTTCTTACTTAATCAGTCCCAAAATATTAACTTGTTAAAAGTTTTACTGTATAACATGAATTCTGTCTCGTTTATACATACATGGATCACTTTATTTTGCTATGTATAGCATACATGCCTATGTACCTTTTTATATAACTGATAATTTCCAAGATAGAGTGCATTAAAACATTGAATTAAAACCGGATTACCGGCACTTTAGCGTCTCAATCATCAGCGTCTTAAAGACAAGTTTAGTGACTTAATCTCGATAGCGCTTAAATTCCATAGATAATGAAGGAAATAGCCATGTAAGACAGGTCCGTACAAATTTAATCTGCACCAGCTAAAATATATGAAAATCTCGTAAATAAGACATCTAAACAAATTCTCAAAGTCTTCGCATCATTTGTATTTTATTTATTTTCTCAAAGTCCCTAGTCTAAATATGTTTTCGACTATGACCTTTGTCTGAAACTACCAGGTCGTTAGTCCAAAATTACTAAGTTTCAGACTACAACTTTGACAAATAATTTTTATGACTTTCTGATATTTCAATATTTTTACTGTAATGAAAGTAAAACGCGCTTAAGGCTCTCATTCGTTGTCAACTCGCTCCTTGAACTTAGTAGGCATCTTCCGGTGTCTTAATAGTTGACCTCCGCGAATGATACTTTTGGCGTTTCTTTAAGATGGCGTAAAGTTAGTTCGGTAGAGAAGTAGCACATCACACGAAGCTTCCATAACGCTTCAGAAAGTCAATAAGTGTGAAAAGTGATCACTGTGGATACGTCTGAGGAATTTAGACTTTATTGAAATGTCCACATTCGAACTTTTGAATTCCAAGACTCTCCTGGAACATGAAAATCTGAAAAACTACACTCATATTAAACAAAAGTCATAATATATCTTTTGATACAAATTTAGCTATTTATCAATATATATATGTATATAGATATATTTTTTATCTAGATATATATTTTTTTATTTTTATAGACATATATATATATATATATATATATATATATATATATATATATATATATATATATATATATCTCTGTGGTTAAACATTTCGCACATTAATTAAATCGCTGGAGTCATACAGAGAGCCATTCTAAGATAGAATGTTACCTCAGTTTCGCACATAACGCATCTTCGTGCGGTGTACACATGCGTTCATGTGCATCAAAATTGCGTAACGAGTTCAGGTCATATACCGACGATCGAGTATATTATGCGTTAAGCTTGTAATATAGGTGCACGTATCATGGACACGGAGTTTGTGCTCCGAATTAAATTAAGAGATAGATAAAGAGAGAGAGAGAAAGAAGGGAAGGAGCGAAGATGATGCAGTAAAGTGAAGGTGACCTCCTCTCGACGAAAGTCCATTGTTAAAGAGAGCTCCGGTACAGAATCCAAAGGTCTAGAATATGCAATCTATACATGTTCGTTTTTCCTTTCGCAGTATCTTACAGGTGCGAACTTGGTCACAATGCACCGGAAATACTTGCAGATGCTCGGGTCACAAAGCCTTGACTCATTTTTCTATCGATCAAAGAACATCGTTTGCTGTGTAGAAAATTATTTAAGAAACATTAAAATAATTATTTTTACAATAGATTAATAAATAGTATTAACTTTTGAAAAATATTTTATGCCTTTGGTAAATAAAATAATAATTTAATTGAGCAATAGATCGTCTAAACGGATGATACTATAACAAGCTAATGTGTGTATGTCATTCATCCGAGTATAAGTAAAGTTTTACGAACGGGGTCATATCACAGTCATGAAACATTTTTGGCTCGACCCTTTTTTGTGGAGTAATGCGTAGCTCTCTTGGGGGTCTTGAGAGTGTTTATAAAAAACATGGATATATATATATATCGCAACACTTTATATCGCGATAAACGAAAAACGAAGAAGGTTGAAGAGTCGATATAATAGAATTCAAGGCAGACGTTACTAAATGCCTGCTCGGGATCGTGCGAGGAGCAACACACAATGCATGTTTTGTACGCTTTCGAAACATTCTAATACCTCGTCATGTATTTCGTGATGAAATATGTAAGACAAGAATGATTTTTTTGGTAATAATGATGATGATGATAAAGTAAAGAATGAGGATAAGATGAATAAGAATAACAAGAAAAAAAAGAAGACGAAGAAGAAGACAAAACCCAGCCCTTTGGGGGGTCGAAGATGTAATATAACTATAGACTCGCGTCCTATACTATCCGGGCATTCATCTATGCCACGTTTTGAGCCTCGCTCGTGTTATGTCAGAGGTGAAATAATAATATAATCTATGATATACGACTGTGAGACGGTAAACGAGCGTTCTCGAATTTTCTTGAGATTATACCTCATGTAATAATTAATAATCATAATAATTAATAGTAATAACGATACGAATAATAATATTTATTATTATTATTATTATTAGAATAATTGAGGGCACTTTTCAATTTTAATATACGGTTTAATTCTTATCTCCCTTTGCCAAAAATCAAACAATTAACTTAAATGAAAAAGGACAATAAGTTAAATTTTACATTTGATTCATGGAATCTTCCTACTTCCAACTAACGTCATAGACATATATATATGTTTGTTCGACTTTTACCATGGACCTAAGAATTATCCTTCACGATTGATCCAGAGGGAGAGAAGAGGATGTTGCAAGCTAGCATAAGTCGTTCAGAGGGCAGATCTCACGATACGATAACGTTTGATACCAATAAGAGTATAATTTCCAAAGTGTTCCTCGCTCTAATATTACGTAAAAGTGTTTATTGGAAATCCCTTTCGAAAGTATAATATTCATAGCGCGAGACATACACAAGGAGACTTTTCGACGTAATGCTCGTAACGATACATTTAAATATCGTTACAGTGAAGTATCTTCATTATGAATGTATTTTTTAAACTGTCATGTAATGCACACACAAGAAGAGAGAGAGAGAGAGAGAGAGAGAGAGAGAGAGGGATAGAGTATATGCATAGAAATGAGAATTTTATGTTGCAGAATCTATGATTTTCAAGAGACTAAAATCGTAGGGGTCTCTGTGAGTGTGACAAAAAAATTATATCGGAGATGAAAATTTCTGGTTAATTTTGTGCAACTTGTTTCTTCTTCGTCAACTTTGAATTTCATTGAAGATCTCACAAAATGAGAGAAAGAGAAATGAATTGGGAAATAAGTTGGCGAATGGATCAATTGCCAATAAAAAAGAAAAGATATTATCATCTCGTCACAATCGTGGGAATGGAGCAAATTTGTATCGGGGATTTTAACAACCATCCCGGAGTTCACAATATAATTATTTAGGGACAGAGAGGATGAAGGTTGAGATGAGGAAGATTAAAATTGAGGTGAGGAGGAAAAAAAAGACGAAGAAGATGAAGAAAAGCGAAGAAAATCATCGAGTTTCGAGTAACGAGCCTAGCATTGCGTGTCCTCTCTGATGATCACCAATCGACATATTTTCATATCTATATATATATGTACTATATCTGCACATTTTATATAGTTTTATAACATATTGCTTTGGCACGCGGTTGCAGAACAGATAGGTCCTCGCTTCGAGGTAATCGAGAGTAAAGAAGAATCCGTTCCTCTATCCACGCGTGCGTGAATATAAAACGCAATTGCGGAAGCATCTCGCTCCGTTCTTGTTGCAAGACGAAATACCGTTCGTGCATACGAAGCTACGCACGGTCGTCACCCAAAGAAAAAATTGTAAGCGTGTGTGCAACGATTGCTCCTCCAATACTTCGTTTTCTTGTGAGAAGCTGCGAGGGATTTATTGATTTCACTCTCGCCAACATTCCATCGGCAGCATCTTCGTTATTAACGCCAATGCGTATAAATATATGAAGAATATTCCTCATCAACTTGGACCACTCTTTTTTTTTGCTCGACCTCTTGAAAATTATCACGCAATTTTCCAATCTGTAAAAAAAAAAGATTGAGCCATTTTTTTCGTACATTTTTCTACACGCAATTCTTTGAGCACTGCATTTTTTTTCAAGCCAGTCTTTATAGTGGCTTGAAAAATGAATGAGTACATTAATTATTCAATTTTTTCGTGCATTCTTAAATCTTTAGTTCATTAAAATCATATCTTTTGCCATAAAAAGATTTTTTTAAAACTTTTTCTCGTCTAAAAATACATTGCTGATTTTGTTTTCAATTTTACAGAGTGATATCAGGGGAGTGAATAAATTCTCCATAAAAATTGTCAGCATTGCAGTTTTTAAGTGTAAAAAAATAACCGTTTACATGAGTGTAGTGAGTTTTCTATAATGGGGCACAGTTTTCATTTTTTGCCTGGCCATTATAAAAAGTGCCAACCTGCTGATTTTTTTCAACGATTTTTTTAATAACGAAAAAAAATCGTTTTTTTTTTAATATTTTCGGCTTAAAATCCAATTCTCATCGACGGTACAAGTATTACTGCAAACTTTAACGAAAAGTGGCGGCACAAATGAACAAATTTATTCGTACATTTTAGGGTGACTCAATTATTATGACAAAATTGATGAAAAAAAAAAAAATAATAATCTCTCGAAAACAGTTGTGTTTCAATTTATTCGTAAAAAATCACACGAGCTTTTCTCGAGTCGTGATACAAGCTGGCAAAATATACTAAATATCAAAGCGATTAACCGACAAAGGTGACCCAATTGATAAAGAATGCCCCATGTATGTGTAATGCACGACGATATACCAACATAAGCGTGAATATTTTCCCCGAACGTTCTTTCGAAATGAGTTGCAACGCTTGACTGTCCAACTGGATGAGAAAAAAAAATTAGTTGAGAAGAAAAAAATCTCGATCTGAAGAGTAGCAAAGAGAGAAGGAAAAAAAAAAAAAAAAAAAAAATTGCTGCGGTCTCGATCCGAGTTCTCGCAATGCCAAGAAGATAAGTAGGAGAGTGCTCTTCTCTCTCGCGTATTTGACGCAACGCGTTTGAGGACGATCTCGCGAGTATTAACCGAATCGACGACAGCCTCGGTTTGAGCGTTGACGCAATTCGAATAATTCCCTGTGATTTTTCACAACAGAATTCTTCTGATGATTCCGATTTTGTTTCTTCATTTATTAGACTCGACATTTGGATTACGTTTATACAATCAAGAGGTCATATTTGACAAAAATATTATTGAGTTTTCTTGAATTTTGGGCTTTCGACTTTTCCCAGCCAAAAACTAAAAAAGTAAACTCGTGTTCGTTTGAGAAACGAGTCTAAATAATTTGTACAAAATTTCAAACTGAAAATGATCCAAAAAAAAATTGGCAATTATAGTTTTCATTATTTTCAAGAGACATTCTCAATATCTTTAAATTCAAAACGCCTCACAAATGAAAAAAGAAATCTTTTGAAAAAATTAAGCTCTCATTTTTGGAAGATTTATCATTTTTTCCCGGGTATTTATATTTTTCAACACCCCGGCAGATATAAATTTACCGGTCCTGAAGAATCAGATCGATTTTTTGTTGAGAATTTATGTAAATAATGAGACCTAAACATCGTTCAATTTTTTTTTAATATTGTAAAAAAAAAACGAAAAAAAAATGAAAGGGTAGAAAAACCTGCGAGTCCTATATAGATGTCTCACGTGTGCACTTTGACTCATCTGCATATTCAATCATCGACATATTTCTGGATACATCTCGTGGGAGCGACCAAAATGTATCCCGGATCCGGACGAAAGAATTATCATCATCATCATCCTCATCAATTCACAATGCTCGAAGTTTTTTTCCTTTCTTCTCGTTTGTTTTTTGGTCCCCTGCGGCGAAGTCTTCGCTGAAGTGCACTAACTTTTTTTTTCTCTCGTTGGGTGAATGGCAGCTCGATTCCCCAAGAAGGTGGGAGGCTTCCCGGACTCTGAGAAGATAAAGATTTTTTATGTTTTGTTTTCATGTACATAGACATACGTATACTCACATGACGGAAAATATATAGTTCACTGCTCAACATAACGTGGCAGGCCGGCAAAAGTTGCAATTGCATAATGGGAATGGGTGCATCGCATAATCATTTCTCGCGCTCAGAAGCTTTAAGCGAGCACTTTAAGAATAGGGAGAGAGAGAGAGAGAGAGTGAGAGAAACTACAACTTGTCCTCCACAATTCCACTCGTGGTGATGACCTTTATACGAGAGAGCGAGATGGTTTCAACCGCGGGCGCTTTGCACTAATATTATCGTTTATATATGTCTATAAGTATAACTCGTGCAAGATTGCTTCGTTGTGTCGGATCTCTTGAGAATCTAGCAAGTAACGAGACAAGCACGAAATCGTTCTAATAGTATACTGGCACGTAAAATACGTATGCATATATATATATATATATATATATATATATATATATATATATATATAGTACTTATATATAGTATATGCATGTAAATATTACATAAACTATAAGTATGTAGTACGATCCAATTTCACGCGTTTTACACACTGGTCCGAGAGAACGTGCGATGGGACTCATCGGAGGTATAGCCGACCATAGTGCGGTTTGCCTTGGATTTAGCACGAGATGTAAGGGAAGATGAAACGAAGAAGAGTCTCCTGAACGTTTCAGGATCTTTGTGCTGTTATCCGCCATCCGCTTTTGTCGTATTTAATTTTTATTTTTTCCTTCCTCGTAGAAAGTCCTTTGACATTCTTGAAAATCTACGGAAAAAAAGAGTCAAAATTAAACGAGATTTAAGATTTTTTGGGGGCCTTCGATGTGGAAGTTTTTATAAGAATGAAGCTAAAGTGTGCTTAATATTAAATTTGCCAAGAATGGTGAAAATACGTCAAGATTTTTTGAAATTGTGAATATGAAAGAAAAAAGTCAAAAGTAAATTCAAATTTGGAATTGAAGCTGAAAAAAAAGGATACAGAGCTGGTAATTAAAACTCGTACATTTTTTTTCATAATTTCTGCACACAAAGTTTCTCTCTATGATAATAAGACTGTGAGAAAGTAACTTATTCATAGATTGTACAAATAGCTGAAAAATTACGAAGCAATGTGCAAGTTTAAATTTTCCTCTTTTATTTTTTAACTGGGATGTCGCAATTTTTACTCACACCGTGACTAGGTCGTGGACGACCGTGAAGGCTGACGGCGTTTCAATCGTGGCAGAACGCGGAAATGAAATTCCCTCGCGAATAATTGTCATCTCGATCATGAATCGCATGTGTTAACTCGATCGTGTCCATGAAGTTTACTAAAATTTAAGAAAAAAAAAAAAAATGCGATTATATTTGATCCTTTAGCCCTATTTTTTCCCTCTGAAACTTTTGTCAATTTCATTATTTAAAAAAATGTCTTATTATACCAGGACGCAGGACTCACAAATCGCAAGCTGTGAAATTTTGAATATTTATTAATCGTCGATCCTATTATCATACAATCTTTTTGTCATAATATTGACTGTAGATTTCGAAAAAAAATATTGGCGTTGAAAAATCCTTTAAAATTTTAATAATCAACATGAAGAAGTGTAATTACTCCTATGATTCATAACATTTTTCGCTCAAACTTCTTTCACGCTTCTCTTCCACCATATTTAATGAAAATTCGTATGAAATTGCCAATATGTTAATTTACCATAAGATACCATTTTTCGATACTTCCCCTTTACGAAAACAAAAAATGTCCTGCAAGGGTGTATTTTACGATGGTGAATGGTGTACAAAAATAATTTGTCAACTTTGCAGTATGAATATATCACATGGCTGACGATAACATTACATTAGTTCCTCATACATTTCAACCATTTGCAACGCTTCCTGTGTGAGGAAGCGAAAATCGAAAAAGGTTGAGAAATGCTCATAAAGGAGACTTCGAAAATGGAGGTGAAGTATGAGAACGCAATGAGTAAATTCCAATGAGCAGCTTTTTTTTCCTCTTTTGAGTTTTTAATGCTTTGAGTGAATGTGATGTGTCACCGATTCTATGTATCTCTCGTTTTCTCCGCCGTGAGCGCCACTAGTCCGATCTCCCTCTCGCCTATGTCCATAGCACAACACCTTAAGATGAATATTACAAGTATTGAAAAAAATATATTTTATTGTTGTGAAGAAATCAAACTTGTTAGTATAATATATAATATGAACAATTTGATTGAAAGCCTTTGGAATTTGTGAGTTCGTCGAAAGTTTGTCTCACATTTCTTCCATCATCTCGTCCATCTCGTCGTTGTTGAGCAATTCTTCGATATTCAACGCTTCAATTTTGTTTGCGATTCTAGTTTTCGGTGTGCCAATATTTCGTGAAGGTGTCGCGACGTTTCGTGAAGGTGTCGCGATGTTTCGCGACGGTGTCGTGACGTTTCGCGATGGTGTCGTGACGTTTCGCGATGGTGTTGAAATCGATTTTTCAATTTTTCCACCAATTGATTGAGAATTTTTTTCGACGTTGCTCTGTGAATTTTCCGTGATACCCAGCGCTTTCTCGATTATCTCGCGACTCTGGGAAAAATAGGAATTCGGATGAAAGATTGGACGCTCTGGTAGACTCTTGTGCGTAATCTCGAAACATTTTGTACACGCCAGCATGTAATCGCCATCCTTTGCGAGATCTGCTGCTGCACTTGCACCTGTCAGACAAAATGAAAAAAATGTGTTCTCAATTGTTGCCACGAGATCGAATATTCAGTAAAAAAAAATAAAAGGACATAATTCGATAATATTTTCTATTTCAGTTCTGAAAAATTTGTGAAAAGTTATTTTTTCACAAGGGATTTAATTAATTTCTCATAATTTTTAATAAGCAGTTTTTTTTGTAATCTTTCAGATAGAAAATTCTATAGCATGAAAGACTTTATTTTCGCATTTATTTATTCGCGTGATTTTATCGAAGCATAACTTTTCTTTCTTTAATCACCTGATGCAGGCAAACCAAAACTCTGGAGTCTTTTCTTGAGATCATCGTTGCTCATGTGTTTGAACGGACAACCGTGCTTATCAGCAGGCCCTGGATGACTGTTCAATATCTTCTGGCATCCATATGGCGTGTAATTGACTCTTTTGCCCTCTTTTCCGTAATAATGTCTTATATCGTACGAATATTGCTTTTCGAATTTTTCCAAATCAATATCGGCCTTTTTGGTGAATTCGGTGCGCCAAAAGCGCAAAGCATCTTCAAGAGTTACACCGACTCCCTTTATAAAAAGACCGTACTGCATTCGCCCGTCATTTCTCAGATGATGCTCAGTCATCAATGACTCGTGAAGAATTCTCATGCACATTGGATACGAGATTTTTGATAATTCATTGAGATTCTCAATCGGCATTGCTGCAGTTGACCAAACGACTTTTGTCATTCCCGAAAATACATTTGGAAGAGCCTTTAGATATGAGCTCACCCGATCATCGTTCTCGAGAGTCTTGAAGTGGTTTGACGCGTGCTAAAAGAAATATTTATTGGATATTCATACTTTATTGTTTTTTTTTAAGCTACCCAACTTGCATGTATAAATTACCAATAATTATAAATTGATTGCCACTTTTGGAAATTCATTTATTTCCTGATGATTTCTTTGATTAATAATTAATTTGAATGAAAATTCTAGATGCTTTTTTTTTTTTGTATCTTCAACAATTTTTATAATTTCCAAACTGATTGGTGAATGTTCATGAAATTTTTTGAGTTTACGAATAAAGGTAGTGAATTTAATAACAAACCTCAAGCTTCTGGTTTAGCGAAACTTTAAATTGAGAAACAAAGAGAGAAACAAGATCCGATAAGGGTATATAAGCAAGGCCTCTGTGAATGTACACCCTGCGTGTTCTTATCAAGTCGGAAACTATCTCGAAAGGTACTTTGTAAAATTCCGTATTGTCCACTGAGGCAATTTTGGCGGTAGAAATATGAAGATTTTCTCGTAAATCGTCTTTTTCCTCTTGGGAAATCTGCAAATGCACGATTAGTTGAAAATTCATAATTATTATTGAGTATGATTAATATTGATTGATGAAACTATTGAAATAAAAAAAAAATGGAACTTACAGGCTCATAATCAAAATCATTGAGGCTTAATA